>CM056995.1:129291872-129821872 GCA_029891345.1 Dryococelus australis | reverse complement strand
ATCCTGAATTTTTTAGATAGGCTTAAATTATTATATAACATTATACACACATACATATTGCCAACACATTCATAAGCACATTGCTGGAATGACAACATAGTCACACTGTCACATTCTTCAAATACTATAACCAATTAAGCATTTAAATATATAAGCTTATGCATGTGTTGTTCGGCTAAAGTAAGCACACCTAAACGCTATGGACAAAACAAGACCACATATATGCACGTGCCTTCACGTTGTTGTGCTAAACTGATATCAATGCACGCCAAACCTCTGTAACAATGTGGAAAATAGCTGTTATCGATATTTTAAATGTGTACATCAAGCTGTGATCAGAATCGCCCGTTGCTAAATACCGCAATGTAACTGCCAATCTTGCACTGCTTGGAATACAGTTCCTAATATTTGTGTCTTGTTTGGTAATCAGTGGAGTAACCATTCATAGTAAAACTTCAAAGTGTGATGATGTCATGTTAGTGAAGTTCCTAAATAACAATCCATTGTTCAGACGAACATCTTCAAATATGTTACTCACACACCCAAAATCTTTTACGTTTCTTTTGTTTTTGGTGAAGTACTACATACGCCGCACAAAAACCAGCAGCCAGCTCTTTTTGTGGACATGTCAACTACTACAGGAACAGGCATGCGTCGATTCCCGTCGTGTAAACAGAGAGAGGCATGCCTCTGCCCGCACACGAGGCATGCGCAAAGGCATGCAGAGATGTATGTGTTTATGCATGCGCTGCGGCACCGTGGAAACGCGACTTTATTGAGTGGACGTACGACGAGACGCAGAGTGTGGGTAGGCACGCGCGCGCGCTATCTTGCCGAGTGGTCTGACAGGTGTGTTGGCCCGGAAGTCGCTTGTACGGATAACGTGAGCCGCAGTGCTCTATCGTGTTCGGCCAACTTCGTTCCGGCTCTACTTGCAGCTCGACACCTCTAATGCCCGATGCACCATCGTTGTTCGAAACTCGATCCGAGATCGGATCTAAGACCGACACAGAAAACTGTTGCGCCATTCGAGTTCAGAGCTGGACTGGAGATCGAGATTGTTCATTTCGAACCGCCGAAATTGGTGGTTCGAAATCTCGATCCGAGATCAGCAGCCATCGTCGACAAATGTAGTTTGAAAATACGCCTACAGATGGAACTATGTTCGATTGTTTTCTTGGGAAATTAAAACAACACTATACGCACTTGAATATTATTCAGTTAAATTCGTACAACAATAATTAACTTAAAACAGATTAAACATCTCACATCTAGTTCTATCTATAGTGAGAAATACGCCTACTTCCATGACGTCATGTATTACGAACCAATAGCAAAATTTGTCTCATACTAATCTCGATCTCTCACTTTGGAACGAAGATCGACGAATATGAGATCCAAAATCATGAAATTTCGTTGGTGCAACACTTTTACATTGGAACCAAGATCAAACGGGATCCTGGTTCGGAACTAGGATCATTCGATCTCGGATCGGGGAATATGTTGGTGCAAGTGGGCATAAGTGCGCGAGTGTTGAAGCGTTCAAGAGACAATTTTTGTTTTAGATTTTCAGCGACTTTTTTTAAAATGATGTCTTGACATGATATCGATTATAATTTCATTAAAATACCAAATAATTTGGAAAATAACATTAATATGTTTTTAAGCGTAATTATAATAATTCGAACTTAATACACGCACGCACGAATTTCAAACAAATATTTTAACACCAAGTATTGTTTCAGCTGTTTTGTTTTATTGCATAAGATCCTTTTTCAATACATAGCTATGCAAAAATATTAGACAAGTAAAATTACAGTGTATAAAGTACACGCATCACATCTTTTCCTCATAATTTGACCAATCCTCCTTCAACATGCTGTGAGTCGTCGTCGTTTTGCTGAAACAGAAGAAAAAGGAAACGAGAAAAACCGGAACAAGAAATGCGTACAGAGACTTGTTAAGCAATAATTTCTTAATTTTTGTAGTTTAGATATTCATCTACACTATAAAATGTTAGTTTGGAAAAAAATTCTTTCATCTGTTTTTTTAAAGATTTTTTGGTTAGAGAAGCAAATTTCTTGGAGGTGTTGTGGTAACTTATTGAAAAGTTGTCTACCAAGGTAGGATGGCCCTTTCTGGACAAGCTTTAAGTTAACTTAAGCCACGTGTGTGTTTTTTTTAATTCTAGTGTCATGCTTATGAAAAGACTCATTTTTCTGAAATAAATGACTGTTTTTGGACATGAATATAAGTACTGAAAACATGTACTCACATGCAAATGTTAAAATCTCTGAGCTCTTGAAAAGAGGTCTACATGAGTCTGACTTTCTTTTGCTATTGATTATTCTTACATCTCTCTTTTGCATGTGAGACACTTTTTTTGCTGCCAGTGGGATTACCCCTAAAAGTTATACCATAACACATGATGGAATGAAAATATACAAAATATATCATTTTTACTGTATTTTTGTTCGACGCCTCTGCAACACTCGCCTCCGCAAGCTAACTGACAACCAACTGGGTGGCCAAGGTCCCTCACAAGGGACCGATCTACCCCCGCGCTGAGGGAGTAGCGTCCCAGTGATGTAAAATGGCGGACTCCGCAGGGCGAAACATGCTGAACTTAATTTAGGTAAAATATACGCAATGTGAGATTTCCAGTTAAGTAAATTGTCTACTTTTAAGCCAAGAAACTTAATCACTGCAGTTTCATTAATTTTGCCTCTGTTACTACTAACATATGAATTAATGTTTTTTCTGTTCTTTGTAAGGAAATTTATAAGATATGTTTTTATCTAGGTTGAGATTTAATTTGTTTGCAGTAAACCATGCAGTTAGTTCTGTAAATGTTGTATCAATTTTTTGTGTATGGTCATTTACTGAGTCTCCAGGGACTAAGATGCTAGCTGCAAATAAAATTGGAGTAGTTTCTGGGGTTAAGGCACATGGAAGGTCATTTATATAAACTAGGTAGAGTAGGGGCCCCAATGTTGATCCTTGTGGGACTCCATGCTTGATTTATCCTGGTTCAGAGTAGAATGAAGTAGTTTTTCCTTTGATCCGCTCTTGTCTGTTTGAAAGGTATGAGCTTATTAGTTTATTTTATGTACCTGAGACTCCATAAAACTTTAATTTTTCTATAAGTTTGTTGTAATTTACACAGTCAAATGCTTTAGTGAGGTTGCAAAATATTCCATTAGATGGCATCGTGTTATCCTGTGCATTAAGAATGCTATTTGTTAGTTTGAAAATTGCATCATTTGTTGACATGTTTTTCCTAAAGCCAAACTGGAAATTTGATAAGATTTTGTGATTCTCAAAATGTTGCAGTAACCTCCTGTAAATTAGTTTTACAATTACTTAAGGACGTAAGAAGTGAGATGGGTCTATAATTGTTTACTTCGGTCTTGTCTCTTTCTTGAACAATGGTGTTACCATAGCCCATTTGAGTATGTCTGGAAACAATTCTGTATTGAAGATATCATTACAAATACGGCTTAATGGAACACTGAATTCAAAAGCGCTTTTCTTTAATAACATACAACTAATGCCATCATAGCCGCTAGATAATTTTGGTTGCAAAGAATTGATCGTTTTCTCCTTCTTTTGGAGTTGTGTTTGTAAAAGATATAGCAGGATATTCTGTACCTTGTAGTGTAGGAATATGGTTTATATCTTGTTTAATGTTTTTGTTTATCATGTTTTCTACGACATTTAAGTAGTATGAATTAAATGTATCTGCGACTAATTTAGGGTCTGAGGATATGCAGTCATTTACTTTTAGGTTTACAACTGGACATTGCTCTGTTGTTCTTCCTGTTGTGTTTTTTTACAATATTCCATGTAGTTTTTATTTTGTTTTGAGAATTCTTTTGAGGTTACAGGAATTATCCTTTTTTTTTTACAGATTTTATGACCTTACTCAAAATTTTGCAGTATTTCCCGTAGTGATTCATTGTGTCAGGGTTTTTGCTGGCTCTGGCAGCCTTGTATAGTTTTCTTTTGTTTTCGCAGGAAATTTTTATTCCTTTGGTGAGTCATTAATTTTTCTTTGGAGTTGTATTACTGTGGGTTAGTTGGGATGGGAAACATCTTTCAAAACAATGGAGAACTTGGTTAAGAAAAGAGTTAAATTTTCCATTTGCTTCGGTACAAGTATACAATGTTGACCATTGCTCCCTACTGAGCTCACTTTTGAATTGTAAGACATTTTCCAGCGAAAAATTTCGTATTTTCTTATAAGAAATGCTTTTGGAGGGCATTTTTATGGAAGGCATAACTAATATTCTAATATTTGTGCATCATGATCTGATGTCATTTATTATTGGTAGACAGAGGCACTCTGCAACTGTGTTACTATCAATGAAAATGTTATCAATTGCTGTCTGATTGGTTCCTTCTATTCTGGTAGCAAAGTTTACTACGGATTTAAGGTTGAAGGTACTGAGTAGACTATCGAGTTCAGTTCTTTGGTTGCTTTCTTTTAAATAATCAAAAGTCTCCACAGAAAATAATTTCTAGATTGGCTCTGTAAATGGCTTTAAGATTTGCTTCAATAAATTTTAATAAGTTACTAAAGTTGGTAGAAGGGGCTCTATATACAGTGAGGACCCCCACTTTTTTTTAATTTGCCAGTTATTAATTCTACATAACTGCACTCAAACTCTTGATCTTCGCATAACAAACGTGTGTCATTTTTAAACATTAAATTATATTTGATGAAAATACAGGTACCACCCTTAGTCATGCTATTTTTACAATAAGTGGAACAGAGGGGATAACCAGGAATTTTAATTTGCTTAGCAGAGGATTCAGTTAAATGTGTTTCTGTTAGACATAAGATTTGTCATCCAAATTGCGTTCTGCGAATAATTTGTCCATTCACACAGAAAGCTCACCAATTTAGCTTATTAAACCTCTAATATTCTGATGGAATAAATACAAATTATTTTCGTTAATTATTGTAGATTTTTTCATATTTGCACAATTATTGAATGTTTCTGGTATTGAGTGTGAAAGTAAAACTTTTTTGTTACATGAACTGGACCTTATGGTCATGAGTTTCTTTAGAGTAAAAAATTTCCATGGTTTCCAACGATTACCTGGATATTTTGAATAGAACCATGATCTGTAAGAATCCTTCTAGCAGTGAGATCAGCAAGTTTCCCCTTGCCAGCACGACTCAGATGCAGACCATGTCTCGTGTGGTCAGCCCTGGTTATTTCCTCTAGACCAATCACACCAACATGGCTCAGTCTGCCAGACCTTACACAGCGCTGCACGGCCTGTGTTAGCTGTCTGCACCTTCCTTTGTAAGAAAGGCTTGTCATGTGATTGCAGTGCCTCACAGACCAACACATTGGTGTGACTGGTGGTCCTGGCAATGTAGTGGATGTCTGCTCCAACTGAATAGTTTTTGTCCCGATCAATGCTGTTGCATATTCCCCCAACAAAAACAACCTCATCTGACTTGCAAAAGTCTTTACTTAAGCTACTTACATCTTCTGCCACACTGCCAAGGCCTGCGTTAGATTTACAAAACGTGACAATGCCATAACCCTCACCCAGTTTGTCTTTGATGCGCTCTCCTGGGCCTCTTGCGTGACTGCTTCCGAGGATCAGCACTTTCCTCTTGGGCTTTGCTGGGTTGTTGGGCACTGGGAGGGGGATGAACTGAACTTCTTCCTGCAGGTCTGCGAGGACATTAAAGCTGTTGCTACAAGGTGTTGTCTCGTGGACCTGTGAACTGACAAGTGGTGGGAATGAATCACTGTATTTTTCCTACACTTACTGGTAAAAACTCTGTAATTATTCCTGACCTCTTGGGTGAATGGCAATTCAGAGGTTGAACAACTCTCTGCTCACTTGTTACTGCTGCCAACTTGCTGACAGTTTTTGAGTGCTCTGATTTCCAGTGTTTAATTTAATCTTTCATTCTTTCTCTTTCTGTTCCACTAGTTCTTGAAGCACAACAAGAAGCTGTTTTGCTTCGTCCAGCTTCCCCTCAACATGACAATGAAAACGCTTCCAATCACCCTCAGTAACAACATTAGCATTAACTCTGGCACAAGGATAGTGAAACCATCTGTTACAGTGATCACAAGTGATTCCTTTTTCAACAATTAACCCGCAATGTTTACATCCATTTATTTCTAAAAATTGCCGCAATTTCATCTGCTCTGTTTCAATATCTGCTAGCGTGTTTAAATCATGTCTGTTCCTGATGATGTGGGAAATATTTCCAGAAGTCATTGCCAGGTAAAATATTTTGAAATAATTATTGCCCTAAGTTAGTATGTAGTTAAAAGACGTTACATAAACAAGCTAGGCCTATGGGATCAAATGTCGACAAAATATAAAACAAAACAATCACAAATACTTATTCTCCGCTAAATATTAGAAAGGCCGATAAAAATTAAAAGGTTTCTTTATTTATGACTTTGTTCTAGGTTAAGTCTTACTCTATTTGTTTACTTGCGCAAGCCAAGAGGAAAAAAACTGCCAATGGCCTGGGCCTATATGTCTACAAGCAAGCAACAAAGTGACTTTGTTGTCACCTCCCCCTGTTTGAGGTCTAGAAGCGTGGGAGCTGTAAGGGCGAGATTGCCACAGACACAGTGTGCCCCGTCGCCGCTAAGCGCAAGACTCTGAACTGGCGTGTAGTGTTCTTGTCGCACTGTGTGCACCTGTGGGACTTTCAGTGGCGACCCTGTTGTTTTGTCGGTGTAAAGTAAGCAGGAAGGTTCAGTGCATAACCCTTTAGTAGTTTTGTATGCATCTGTCGATATTTATATATATATATATATATATTATATATATATATATATATATATATATATATATATATATATATATAACCTTTTTGGAGTGTTATGAAATGGTGTTTCTAATGGTCTTAAGAGTTTATCTTTTCGGCTGTTTTGACCTAAAAATGTAAGCTAGAGAAATCTGGGTAACTCTTAACATCGAGTTCTTGAAAAGTTTTAGCAAGAAATTTAAAATTGAAATAGGGTGAACCACGTAACACATTTTCAAGACATATTCTTCATGTAATTCTTGACAAATTTCGCAATTATTTAAGAGCTTCTTAGGCCGTAGTTACTTTTTCCTTTCAGCCATTTTTTAATCTTTAACCACCTTTTTAAAATAAATATTGTTATGCAAGTAATGCAAGTTATGCAAAGTAATATACACAGTGTGTATATTACTTTGCATTCTGAAGTTAACTTCAAAGGCTCAAATAAAAAATATTTATTGTCTGTTATTCCAAATGAGAGGGAGGGTTTTCAAAAGTGCTCGCTTTACCGTAAACAGACTCTATACTAAGGTTTATTCCACTCAGTTTAGGAACAAAACGTGATTTCTTATGAGAGTGTTTGACATAGGGAAAAAATGTCCTCCTCTAGGTGCGCACTATTCCAAAAAGTAACTTTTAATTAACATTTTAAGCTACGTGAATTATAAAAGTGAAAAAATTTTGTAACTGATTTATAATTACTGTAATTATTCCGTTTTTAACAGAGAAAATAGAGAAAACCTGGTAAATTGCCGACACTAGCGCCTACCTAGTGGCGAATAGTTTTTGTTGCCAAACTTTAGACACTGATCTTCCCAACCTGTAGTAGGAGTAACGTTAGTACTACTATAAAAATGCTGGAAAAAATGTTAGCGT
The DNA here is from genome assembly GCA_029891345.1 of Dryococelus australis. Lineage (NCBI taxonomy): Eukaryota > Metazoa > Arthropoda > Insecta > Phasmatodea > Phasmatidae > Dryococelus > Dryococelus australis. The sequence continues at coordinate 129,814,197 of CM056995.1, read as the reverse complement.
CTTGAACAGTCTTGCGGACAAATCTGGGGCGCATCGAACGCTGACGTCACACGCCACCCTCTGTTTTGAGAGCAGACCTGAAATCCAGAGGGTGTTGGCTGTGCGCGCAAGACTGTTGTTACTGATGGCGTGCAGACTATTCGTCGGTGACTCGCTTCTCTGACACTTCAGAAGCGACTGTACCATTTTACTGCGTGATTATACAGGTAACTGTGTTCTGCACGTCTCTGTACTCTTTCAGACATCCTGGACGCAGTTTTCGATATCCAGAAATTATTGTGAAAACGTTTGTTTTAACCATTTTTACTTTGAAAAAAATACGTATTAGAGGTAGGAATAGAAAACGTTAAGTTTATTATTTGGAAGTGAAACATTTATTGAAATGCTATTCATAAGCAAACATCACTCAGAAATTTTTAAAATTTTTGCTATGTATCGTATTGGATTGGGAAGGGCTTACTAACGTACCCCAGTGTTATACCTGAAGGCTTATCAGGAGACGGCTTACAAGTTTACTTATGATCTAACTTGAACTAACACCCATTACTTACCCAGGATTCGAGCCCAGAACCTCTCGCATCTCAGTTTACTACTGTAGTTTTGTTCATTGTTCTGACGGGATTATTCATATGAACATTACATAAAAATTGGCAGTTGTTTATTAATAATACCGTTGAATAATCTATATAAACCGTTTGGCAACCTGACGCTCGCCCCAGCAGTCAATCTGCATTGCAGCGTATTCGAAATCCGCGTTTTAACAGGAAACTACTCCGTGTGTTCCAGTGTTTTCCTAGGTTAAGAAAACAAAGTTCAGGCGACTAAGTAATTGTACTTTGAAACCTTCACATGCGCACTAAAAATATTTCTTTGCGTTCTCCAATGTAGCCAAAAACGATATTTTCAGATCGTTTCATCCGAAAATTTGCTAACTAGACACATGCGAAACCAAGATAGACAACTGCACTGAACTTTACGGCGGTCTTACCACGAGAAAAATGTTATGGTGTAGTGGTAATTCTGGACTCCCATTTCGGTAAGACCAGGGTTCGATAATGATCCAGCCGTCTTGATTTAACTTTTCAATTGACACACTGATAGCATTTTCCAGAAAAGTTGGAAAAACATTTTAATTTAAATTTTATGTAACTTTTTATTTTGTTTACTTAGCACCTCAGGCAGATTAATATTATGTTGAGGAGATTTGTATTAAATAAGGCATTTTGAACACTTGAGACATCAATATTTGACTGTTGTAATATAATTGATAATTCATTCGTTGTCATCTTTGGAAAGCAAAATTTTTGTTCCTATATATTTTGCACGTTGTATACTTTGGCACAGTTATGAAAAATCAATAAAGACTAAATTTTATACTTTTCAAACAGGTAGGCCTAAGTAGAGGATTTCTTCAATTTTCTCGTTTAAATTCTGAACAATAAGTGGGGCGCATACATTTCCTCTTACTTTTGATATAGGTGACGCATACTTTTGCCTTGCTATGTTTACATTCCTTGAAAATATGCTTTTATTGAGATATTTCATTTAAATGAAATTAAAAAAATGTAGTCATACCGTGTGACTTTCCACATGCTGCATTGTGTTTATTCATATTGCCAACCAACACTGTAAAGTGCGTTCTTGTTTACGGTAATGTGTAATATAGGTTCAACTGTTCCATATTTATTTTTTGCGATGTTTCAGTTTTCCACGCGCGTATATTTTTCCACAAAACAATAGAAATTAGAGGGTGGCCACCCATATTATATTTATGAAGGCGGAAGTTTTTAACGCCGATTTTTTTCGTCGGTTGAACGAAGGTCTGATAGCACTAAATATTATCCAGAGAGTCTTAGTTTTATTCCACGCCGTTTATAATATTTTGCAAAAATTCAATTTCAAAACTCGATTTTCAAGGGCTTAGGAATTGAGCTAGGCTATAAGTTGTAGGTATTACAGATGTCTTCATTTTCCACATTATTTCTCGTGAGTTTCCGAACAGCCTGTATATCCAATAGGTGTGTTTGTAATATTGGAAATATTGCAATTTTACTGTGAGTTGTAGCAAGTATTGCTGATAGTGCAATAGATTTACTTCATGTATATATATATATAATATATTTTGCATATAAAATAAATATGGTGGTATGCTACATATCTCCTCACATTCTCGGACCATATCGCAGTGTTGTCATGACCGGTATAGTGACAAGTGACACATCTCTGGCAGCTCTCCGACATGATACGATCCATCAGAAGCGTAGTCAGAGTTTATTTGAAAAAGAAAAAAAAAGGGGGGGGGGGGGAGCAATGTTAGTGAATGAGATAGGAGCTTTAGCTTACACGTATAGTTCCTATTTGTGTCGCTATAATGTGCCACGATATCATTAAAGCTGAAATATTTTTAATAACTCGTCGGAATGCCCTGGCTAAATAAGCACTATTCCACTCTTGTAGTGTTAGTTTAGATTATTTTATTTATTTGAACTTGGATTGGGGGGGGGGGGGTAGCTGCCCCATCCCTGCTCCTCCCCCTCCCCCCTCTTGACACCGCCGACTCTATCCATTGAGAATGAGATTTGTATCTACAGTGTAACAACACATTCGTTAGCAGTGTAACAACAAATAATAAGTTGCACAGATGAAAAAAAAATTACAAGTAAACTAATCCCATAGGCTACGGCGTGACACGTATGTAATTACCAAATAACAAGCTATATATAAAAAATAAAAGTTAACTATAAAGAGATTTTTTCAGCGAAGTGACAATAATTACGAGACTTTGTCAGAAATCCTTTTATATTTTTATAAATACGTATTACGTAAGTTATTCGGTTGACTAAAAAAGTAGAAATTATTCACGTACAGTTAAAATGCGACGCGTTTTTTCCCGCCAAAAAGCTATTATAACCTTATTCAAATACGGAAATAATGTAAACAAATAGTATGGCGCGTCGCCAGAGAGAGAGAGAGAGAGAGAGAGAGAGAGAGAGAGAGAGAGAAAGAGAGAGCGAGTATACAACTTCGTGCTCTGTTTGTGCTCTCGTTCTTTCGCACTCTTGCTGACGAATTAAACAACCAGGGAGCGTTCTCTCTGACGGATTGAAGACGACCAGGGAGCGTTCTCTCTGACGGATTGAAGACGACCAGGGAGCTTTCTCTCTGACGGATTGAGACCACCATGGAGCGTTCTCTCTGACGGATTGAGATGACCAGGGAGCGTTCCCTATGACGGATTGAAGAGGACCAGGGAGCGTTCTCTCTGACGTCACAATGACGTGGTCGCGAGAGCACGAGAGAGCGCTCTCTAGACCAACTCAGGCATGGCTTTTGTTCTGTCAGAAATGGGCGAGGAGCGAGGGGCAGGTGCGACGCGCGTCCTTCAGATTCGGCCGACGCGCGGCATGGCGCGGCTCTGCTCTCATGCGAGTTGCCACGTCGCGCCTTTCACGCTGCCTCTTGTAACACAGGCTCGCCGACCGCACTCGCTCGCAGCGTGTTCGCGATGCAGCTTTACTGATGGAAATTTCGAAGAACGCCGAAATACGCTCTTCACTGGTTCATTTCAAAAGTGCCACGCTCAGTGTTATAATTAGCTAGCACATTTGTAAAATATTTACTTACCGGCAATTTTACAGTCGCATGATGATCAGGCCCATGGCAATGTTCGATTTTACATTTTGTAAAAGAATACATAACGTGCAAATAATAATATCTTAAGCATGGTTTTCAAAAGTGTTCAATTTAACCATGAAGTGGCGGACGCCGTGGCGAAGCGCTAAGGTATATGGCTTCACGTTCCGTGACAAGTATTGTTCAGACATCAAAGGCGGTTCTTCTCTCTCTCTCTCTCTCTCTCCCTCCCTCTTTCTCTCTCTTTCATTCGTATATTAGCTCTTTTTTTTTTTGTGGCCTTGAAGGGGCGCACCCTATGTAAGTAGGCTAACTACTGGTGTTAGGCGGGGGAATAGGTTCTAGGTGCCTGCCGGGCCCTACGCCTATACGCTCTACAAACAAAAATTATATGTAGGAGTAACATGCATCAGTCGGCCAAGTAAGGTTTGGAGGGTCAAGCCAGTGTTTGTGGCGTGGCCCTCCCCTCAAATTAAACTAGGACTAAAGCCCCTGTCACACTGTCAAATTTTTGCCTCAATCTATATTGGACAATAACATTTGAAGACAAAATAAGTACGGCTATCAAATTTTTCCTTCCAACAAATTTTATCAAATAATCTTGAACGTGTTTGTAAATGTGCCACACCGTCAAATCCTTTAACTTGAAATATTATTTAAAAATTATTTTAATACTAAGATACTGTATTTATTTTTCCGTGCAGATCATTACAGGGAAAATTGTAAGGAATGTTGTAATTTATTTTCGTTTCTTTACTAAATTTGAACTTTATTTATCGGAGATGTTTTTTGCACAAAGAAATTTAATGCCTCTGTGTTCGTAATATTATGTGCAATATTCAATTATCTTCTAATGTTTGATGGAAACTGAAGCCATCCAACTTTTTCAGACAAATATGGCGGTGTTTATGATGTTTCGATGACATCATAACTGTCAAACTTTATTTGACTAAACTCATTGGAAGCAGTTTGACGGAAAAATTTGACCGTGTGACATGGGCTTTAGTCCGTGGAAGGGTCGTGGTAAACCGGCGAGGCGGCCGCCAGAGGAAACCCATGACGATAGACATGTTGCGTGGGATTCTCCATGCCAGGAAGGAAAAGATGGAAAGATAGAATTCATGCAGTGTTAGCAAGTGTACCAAGGTGGATGGTAAAGAAGAGCAGGGGGAGGGGGGGAGCTCGTAATCCATCTGTTAAATAATCTTGTCCCCGGGCGGTTGCCTGGGAGGTTTTCCTTCAGCCCGCTTCCCCTTGCTGCCACCTGTTAGCGTGATGTAGGTGTAGTCGTCTTGCTGTGGGTTGAAGTGAAGTCTTGATGTTCGAGCGACGCGGTCAGTCGACTGTGAGGCAGAGATCACACAGCCATCAGGACAGGGCCATAGTATACCAGCACAGGTTCCCTCAGCACAACTGAAATCGACAAGAACGCGGCAGCCTGCCAGTGTTGAGCGGTGCACCAGAGACCGCGTTACCAGTCGCCAAGGATGTGCTGCCGGAGGTTGGTCGTACATAGTGCACTACACCGACCCACAGCGCGACTGTTCCTGATTTCTTGTAAATACTTATGTCTTGAAGATGTTGCGGGTATTTTGGTTCCAGGTTGGTTCGGCTCGTCCAGTCGGGTGAAGTGGCCAGCCTAGTGATTTGGTGTGATTATTAATTAAGGGAGCTTTCCACACAGGAGGTGCTTCGGCCTCCTGTATTTCCAGTGCACCTCGTGGTCGCAGTTCCCTAGGGCAGACACCAGGGGGTTTGTGTTTGTGGCAGCAGATTTGTAGAATTGTTCTGCCAGATATTTAATGTGTTCGCGGAGAAGGGGGTATTCCAACTCGACATGTAGTGGTGCAGTTAGTATGTAACGAGGTACTCGCAACAGCTGTCTATATTGGTTACTGTCACTTAATTTGCACTCATTTATGCATATTCAATCTGTCTATTGCTATCATTCCAAATGTCTGTCACTCATGGATACAGTTCAGCAGTCCAGCCCACCAGTTTCTCTCTCCATTTTCCTGAGGCACCTTGGTGCCCAAGCGGTTACCCTGCTCGCCTCCCACCAAGGTGATCCGTGTTCAATCCCCGGCATGTGGGAATCGTGCCGGACGATGCCGTTGGTCGGCAGGTTTTCTCGGGGATCTCCCGTTTCCCCCGCCATTACATTTCGGCGCTGCTCCATACTTACCTCAATCACCGACATCAGCTCTGAAGACCTCGATGTTAAGAGCATCCAAATCTCTTCACTCTAGACTGTCGGCTCGATGACCCGATCTAGAAGTTTCCCCGCACCGCGAGTCTTGCTAAGAATGGTAAGGGCGACTAACAGAACATTCTTTCAACGATAAACTCAGAAATTCAATCCGCTCAAGGACGGGAGAGCACGGGCCCCAATGGGCTTGGCTTATCCCTACGATAGCGGTACGCCTTTGTAAATCCCCGCGCACTCGCGAGTTATTGCTCGCCCCTGACACAGATTCACTGTTTTGAGCGGGGACGAGACAAAGGACGCGATGCAGAGCAGCAAGCATGCAACAGTACTTTTGTAAATACGCAACTGCGAAGTGGTTTTAAAAAATTTAACGAATGCACTGCAAAATCGCTATTTTTTCGATATTTATGTCTTTGTGGTACGCAGATATCTGCAATATTTAATTATTCAAATATTTTTATATAGGTGTTACCGAGATAGGCCCTGTATGATGATGAGTATTTATGATATCTGTATTTGATAAGTAAAAGTAAGGGATATTTGCGATATATCGCTATCGATTTTCAGTTCCATACATAAGTGATTGCATCGACGTCAACAGGATTAGTAAATATCGAAACCATGTTCAGAAGTAGATGTCGATAACCCTACTTGCCAGTCGCCAATACACAGTCGAGGTGGAACTCACCACATGCAGGAATATGATACATATTTTCCCGATCTCGTTCGCTGCTTTTCCCCAGTCCAGACCACATATATTTTCTCTTCCCTGCCCGATCTTGCAGACCACAGTCCTTCGGTTTCTAATGCCCTCGTTTCTAATCTTGTCTTTTCTCCGCACCGTGTAAACGTCGTCCGATGACCTAAAACTCCTTTCGTCGTCGCGTGTCTGTTCCGACGTTGCTAGTAGACCCACGAGTCGTTAGCATAATAGCTGTGAAAGGCGGAAACTGTTGTTCTGAACTGCTGAATTCGTCCCTGTTTCACACGACAGCATTCCTCGCAGTTCAATTATCGGCCGCCACATTTAAAACCAAGAAAATAAGTGAAGTGCCGTTGTGTCACTGTCTCTCTTTCTCTCGTTACAGTTTATCGCACATTTCCGCATAATGTTAATGTAGGTAACTAATAATTTGATGACTCTTGTCATATGATAGCCTGAACCATTGGAATGAAACAAGTATAGACGCTCCACTTTCGGCTTTAATGTTTTGTCGTGCTACCTACACGTAACACTAATGCTGGATTTACAATGCCACGACGAGGTCTTCCCGATAGTCACACGAAGTAACAGCCTGACCATTTCCGCCACCAAAATTAGTTCAATGTTTACAATACCCCGACAGTTTCCTTCTGACAAGTGTTGCGTGGCTTTCGGCTAAATCCTAGAATGGCCAGTAACTTGATATGGAGTGTGAAGAAATCACAGATCAATGTACACTATTTTGTTTTGATAACTTTGTAAACGAAGTAGTTTTGGATTTTGGAGCAGTTATTTTTCCACGAATATTTAGTTTCGTCAATTCATTAGCTTTCTGTTAAAAGAAAACCAGGATGTACACGTAAAAAAAATATGTTTAGTGTGAAATTTACAACAGTAGTGAAATCCGCACGACATTTTGTTTTGTAAGGTTATATTTCTGTCTTTTTTCTACTTCCAAGCGAGGCCGACCGGGAGCCATACTCACTGGGTGTTTGTAAGAACAGTTTGCACCCCGACACTAGGACTAATCATAGGGTCCGCAAACTCTGGTGGGGGGCTCTTGGAACCAGAGTTTGCCAGACTCTCATCAAACTTTGACTAAAGCCCCCCCCCCCCCCTCTCCCACTCTTTAACGAGGATCGTCTTCTGCCCGGCCTAAAACAGACTATCAAGTCAGTGTGTCAAATAAGTAAGTAATAGTGTTAGTAACGTATACAGTTATATATGTTTTTAATTATATTTTATAATATTAAGTAATAGGATATGAAAATTATATTTGTTGGATGTTATTTATTTTTATGTGTTTTTGTATTCTGTATTTCTTTTGTATTTTTTTTTGTTTTTTTTTTTTATTATTTTTTTATTTTAAATACATGTATTATATTTTTTGTATTTTTATTATTTATAAAATTTATTTTAATCTACATTAATAATTTATAAATTAAGCTAAGCTATGTTAAATATATTAGACTAAGCTAAAATAGGTTGGTATAGGTTAGCTCCTCGACCCCTACCTCGACTGGCATGTGTGTTCGCTCGACCTGGAATACGAGTGGTGGTTGGGGCTATACTTAAATCATTGGTTATGTGGGTTTGAGGTGGTTGTAATTATTTTGTTTTAATAACACGCGTGCACGGCTTTAAACGCGTGGAGTATTAAACATTGTAAAAATATGTATTAAATGTAAAGCGTGTTTGATATGTCAGTATTTTGTAACGGAGGAGATTTTTGATTTCACAGGTTTGTTACGTGTCTGTGTATTTTGGAATAGCTCAAATTCTTCCCTATTCGTTCGCTCGTTCTGTTAACGTTTTCCGTGTCCGTTTTCTTATACACATTCGTGCATTATAGAACGGGCCTAACGCTTTTCGAGGCGGTGTGTTCTAGACACGTTATACATTTGAATTAGTAGCCGTACAGTGGTAAGCTGCCCCAGACAACATTTCTCAGGCTAGGATTTCTACCTCGCATGCCATCCCGCGATACTAAAGCTGGATTTATGCTTCTTAAGTCCATGTCAATGAAAACTTGCCACAAGAATGTCTTGTTTGTTTTTGTTTTTGTTGCAAACCTAACCTCACCTTGCACAACACAATAATAGATAATACACATATTATTCTTCAAAACACATTTTATGGCTGAGAAGTATATTACAGTGAACTTAATTCACAAAAATAAACATAAGCATGCACATACACACACACCTTTTAAATATTTTTTATGCTTACATTACTGTAAATAACAGTTTCCCGGCAACAACACCGGGTGCTCTGTTTTGATTGGTCACCGCCACACGTCATTAACTTAAAATAACTGTTTCTTTTAACGCTTAAGGAAATCTCAACACCGCACATGACCTGCTAAGTTCTATTGGAATCGTACGCACAGTATAACACATTTTCAGTTCTTCTGTACACGTCATAACGCATAAGTTAACGCTTAATGTTTCTATTGTAAACCCAGCTTAACGCGTAACAACCATGCATGCGCCTTCTAACTTAAATGAGTTTAGTGCCTACGAATAAATACCGTAATTTGGAGTAACTTTGTACCATCAGGACCACTTTGTAGACCACATGTCTTATTTCATTTCCAATGGAGACAAAAAAATTTCTGCATGCTACCATGCTCCTTACAAATAAAATTATTTGATCACGAAGAATGCTTCAAGGTGGGAGCTGCAAATCTTCCGTTTTAAATGAAAAAGTGCGGTAAAATGTTACCCTTAATTAGTATAAAGTTACCCCAAATGACGTTAAGCGTAATCGAAACAACGCTCTCCCGAGTTTCTCATACATATCCATAAATAAGCTGGATTAGTACAGAGATGACGGGATCACACAGTTTACAGCAGTAGTGAGCAGACTGTAGAGACGCAAAGTGCTCCGTCGACGTATTCCTTCATCGGTCACCAGGGTAGGTCGCCGGCTCCATCCGTCACTACAGTTGTGGTCTTGAAGGAACAGTGATAATGCATGTTATGCATTGGAGATATGCGTGATAAGACCACTGACTAAAGATGAAGTAGAAGACCGCGTATTAGTCTTCTGCGCATGTATCCAACATTGACTTATCCCAAAAGAACACAACTGTCAAAGTCACATGTGGTCAGCAATGATGAACGTGTTTCTTTATATCTGAATTTTCAAAAGACAAACACTTTTATATGAATAAAATACTTTTACCAATTTGAATTTAATCCAACTGCATTACAATTTGTTTGGAAGAAGTATACAAACATTCAAAGCACAGTGTTCTAACCTCAATTACAATCCACGCCGTTTTTGCTAATCGTGTTGGCAGAAAAGCAGTTCAGTGTTTTGTGCCACGGAGACTGGTTGTGCGCAGCCAGCAATATCTCTCTGCCTCATCTTCAGTCTATGGCTAAGGCTCTCAAAATGTTTTAGCCGTGAAATTGAAGTGGAGTTGGCGATATTCAGATAGGCAGATGACCAACCCGATTATGGTTTCCAGGACGTAAACTTGCTCCCAATAAGTGGAAAGCCAATGAGATCGCGCCCCAGAAGACAGATCAGCGCTTCCTTCTGTCGCTACAGTTATGGCCTTGAAAGGTCAGTGACGACGCATCGGTGATAGTGTGATAAAACTGTCCAGCGGAAAAATAGTTTCAGCAGTGATCAGTTCGCTCTTGAACCAGTATCTAGCACAGCCGTTTATGTATAGTAGTCATGACTGAGCTCCTCCCGTCCACAGCATGTTTGTCACCACACATGGCGCTGCTTTCTTTTATTTTCCACAGCCAATTTTTTTTTTTCGATACCTTTCCGACCCACGCAGAAACCACAATTTCCCAGTGTTGGTAAATGAACTGGTTTAGCCGGGGTCGTGACTCGGCCAGACGTGTTTATGCAAGCAGTCCAGTTGTGGGCCTGGGTTGCGAGACCCTGCACAACCTGTGTGTGGCGAGTCGGCATTTGTGCGACGAGCACGCTGACTGCGAGCCGAGATACAGCGCATTCCTATTTCCTGCGCCGAAAAAAATGTTGCAAACGTTCAAGTATTTGGTAGCTGTCCATAGGATGGCGGAAAAAAAACCGACCAGCTCTGAAGGGTGATCAAAGCTGTCTAGCGGAGTAACTTCAACCATGAATTTATGAGCAGAAGCGCTAGGTTTAGCCAGTAGAAATACTTAAAATTTTGGGCAAGAAAAAAATAATAACAATGCGGGGTACAATATCGGGTGTGAGACCCTTGTTCCGCCAATAAATTGAACTCGTAAGCGTGCATACCTTGGGTAGAATGAGGCGACAGAATTAAGACAAGTCAAATTTAGGAAGCATCTTGACTAACTCAGCAGAGGGTGTCGGTAATTGACTTAAGTGAATTAATGGTTACCCCCCTTATAGGATGGCTGAAAGAGTGATTCGTCATCTAATGTTGTACTCTGTGAGCAAATATTTACACAAAGACTAAATTCCGGTATACGAATAAAGGAGTTTACTCAGTTTCGGTTGACTCTATTCCGGAACTATTTTCGTGTAAAAAATAAGGTACCAAAAATCCGGAGTGAATCAACTCTGGATTGTCGTAATTCCGGCCGGGTACTATAAAATCGGGAATTCATTCAATTCCGGGTTGACTTATTTCCGCATCATAATTAAGGAGAAGTACTGAAATGAATCCAGAATACGGTCAACTAAAGTTGACATAGTTCCGGTTGCCATAATTCCAGTAGGTCTTGAAATGCATAGTAATGCGAAAATTCCGGAGTTGAGTCAATTCCGGGTTGACTTAATTCCGGTACAAATTTTGTGTATAAAAGTGGGTTGTTGAAAATTCGGTGTCGAGTCAACTCTGGTTGACGTATTTCCGGTACGATTTTGGAACTAAAACAGGATAGATAAAAATCAGGAGTTTATTCCGGTTGTATTTTGTGCCTGAAAAGTGGTTCTTGAAAATCCGGAGTTGAGTCGACTCCAGTTGACATATTTACGGTACGATTTTCATATTAAAAATGGGGTAACTTAAAATCCGGAGTTGAGTTAATTCTAGGTTGTCTTAATTTCTGTCTAGGTACGCCAAAATCCAGAGTTGACTCAATTACACGTTGTTTCAAATACACTAAGACGAACCGGGTTCGATTCCCGGCGGGGTCGCTCCCAAATTTTTGGCACATGGGAATCGTCCCGGACGATGCTGCTGGCTGGCAGATTTTCTCGGGGATCTCCCGTTTCCTCTACCCTTTGCATTACGGCGTTGCTCCATACTCACCTCGCTTCATCCTCGCCACTCTCCACCCGTACATACTACTGTAGTTAGCTCCTAACCTCCAGCGTCGCTCAAGTACCTTCAGTAGTATAGTGATGTCATTCAGATATCCTTCGCGCAATTTACTTACTGTACGCAGCCTGACCGGCCAGAATGTGTTAACCAGTGGATGTCGGGAGAGCTGGTCGGTGCCGATGGCACTGTAGATACAGGTCCAAGCCGACCCAGATAGTTTCTTCTTTTAAGCAAACTCACGACATTAATACTATGTAATGCTCTGTACAAGTGTGTTTTTATTGTACCCATATATTATATTATCAGTGGGTTTTGCATCGTTATATGGCAATGACAATAAATTATTAAGGGGGCTAACTTTCTAGGTCTAAAGGTCAGGAGGGGGCACTTGGGATCGGGGGTTTAATGAGGTCGAACTACCTCGGTGTGCTTTTAAATGTGCTGGCTGTATTAGCGTTATAGGCCAGAGAGCCTAAGTAGGGAAACCCACCAGGAAATGTCCTGCTGCATCCAGGGGGGTGCCACTGTCGACGACGAAATCGCCCAGAACTTCAAGAACGTCCAGGTTTCTGCATATTAATTGATAATCCGCTAAGTCAACGAATATTTTTTGCAAAGAAGCAGAGACGAATTTTTCTGCAGCTTGAACTGACCCTAGCTAATTTAACTACGAATATCCTGGCAAATTAATTTTTGCATTATACAGAGAGCCAGTGTCTGGAGAAGAGAGACTAATTAATTAATTTCTCTTCAGGGTGTTTAAAATTTTAACTACAGAGTATAAAGTAAATGGAATTTATCATTCCCGAGAGGGGCTGGTGTTGGTGAGGCCACAAAGAAAATATTGTTTGAAAATTGATTACACATTTCCTGTCAGAAATAATTTAGTTTTAAGAATACTAATTAAATTTCGCACTTTGATTGAAACATCCCTGCTGAGTTATGATTTCCGGTAGCAGTTAGATATTGTTTTCTAGTGATGTTTCCTATTACTGTTGAGGTTTGTAGTGTTATTTGTTAGTGTTCTGTCACACATCGGTCTTTATCCTGTATTCAATGTCCACGTCTCTACACGATTATATATATATATATATATATATATATATATATATATATATATATATATATATATTACACACACACACACACACACACACGTCGCAGTAGCGTTACACCATCAGGTGCCGTATGTGGAGCCTATTATATATATATATATATATATATATAAAATATATATATATATATATATATATATATACACGTACACTTCATTAAACACGTCTAGTTGTGTTACAATAGTTTTCGACGCTTTCTCTGTGGCGCTCCACTTACTATATAACTGTCCTTTACTAGATCAAGAAAAATAAGAATTATTAAACATTGTACTCAACTTAGATGAAAATTGGTCATTAACACAATATAAACATATATATCACAAACCATTTCATACCGCTATCACAGAATTCATCTTAAATATTCAAAATTTAATTAGAACTCTTAATTATGATACAGATAGTGATTAGAATTTCACTTCAGCACGTATAGACTCCTTAAGTTAGGTTAGTTTTTTTTTGTATCGTGATTTCAAATTACTAAAATTTTTGGCACGAATGTATAAATTCTAGTGTAAAACCTTTGTTCGTATTGTGTTTGTGTTATTTTACATGTATATGATTTGGTATTCAACAAAATTGTATAAGTTTTATTTTGTTAGTTAATACTTGTTTTGTATTTTGTTCTGTTTCGTACTGTATGTTTAATTTGAAAAAAAAAAAAGAAGAAGAAGAAATTGGGGAGAGGCTGGTGGGAGGGGGGGGGGGGTGTCTCTGTCGCCGGGCGGCAAACTCCACATCGTTCCCCGTGGACTGGGCGCTTGGAGTTAAATTCCAGACTCCAGCCCCTTCCCCTTCAGGGAAAGGGGGAAGAATAAATTCAGACACAAAATTAATGTAGTAAAAATAGGGATGGGACAAGGGGCCCGCTCTTTCCTCGCTGGCGGTGCCTCGCGGGCCTGTGGTGGTGTGGCAGCGCGGGGGGGGGGGGGGGTGCGGGAATAACCTGTCCCTGGCTCCTGGCGACTGCCATGATGGAGTGGTGAGACGACCGGGATCCGGATATCTCCCACAAAGTCATGGCAAGACCCAGGGGAAGCAATATGTCTCACCTTTCTCTTTATGAGAGAAATGGAGAAATATCTTATTTAGCCATAATAGAACTAGTACAAAAACTTAAGCACTTTGGCCCAAAATTTAAATAAATAATATTTTTTAATAATTAGACAAGCGTCCAAACGAATCGTCGCCTTCCTGGATCCGGGTTCCCGGAATTGGGACCTCCCACATTTCCAAACCCGCCGTAGTAATCCTTCAAGATTGTCAACCTATCTGTTCCTGTAGTAATTTTCACTTGGGAGTGGTTACTAAAATAATTTCCCTTATTAAAATGCAATCACTAATCAAAGTAATACCTACCAATCTAATGATTGTTATTAGTATAATTTCCGAAACTAAATTAATAAATGTTCCTCTTGAGCCCTTACTAACAATACATCACATATCATTATAAACAATAACATAATGTTGTATATTGATGTCGTCCGAATTACAAATACATCAATATAACAGATACACACAAAAACAAACTAAAGGAACAACAACTACATTGTACAACACCTACACAAACAACATTACACTGACGCCATCACAGCACAGACACAAATATCAGACACACGACGGACACCTCACGAAAACGACAACCACCGACGGACTCTCTGTCTCCGGAGAGGATGACGGGGTGAGAGTTCAAGGGCGGAGGCAGAGGAATTATAACTTTTGATATTTTTAAACTATAACGTAACTTTTTTTTTTTTTTTTTAAGATCATAACAAAATATAATTTTAAGCCTCTGTAGTTTTAAAATTTAACTTGTTTTTTTTTTTTTTATAACGCGACAAATTTTATGTTTAGAGTAATTTCCAAATTTATTTCAAATTCTAGTAACTAAGACCAGTTATGTCCTTCAGCTGAGTACTGGTGCTATTTTTATATATTATGTCCTGTTTCGCGGCACCCCACTGACGGATATTTTCACTTCAGTCGATATAGCTAGCGTACATCTGCACGAGTCAACCAAACGTCCTCACTCGAGCAAAGGGACACAACGACTGAACTACCCACCCTACGTGCACAAAACAGCTATAGTCTATTCGCGGTTTCTTCACCCTTTTTAAATAAAACGTTTAAAAAAATCACCTTATTTATGACGTATTTGGTTTTCCATAAATATGTCGTGTATCACAAGCGTTCTATACTTGTGTTGACGTAAAAAACAACTTATTATTTATTATGCTGAACTTTAACTTGTAATTTATCTATAAACTATAATATTTCGTTTATATTTAATATGAATAAAAGGGAGAAGATAGGTGTGTTGTAAAGTATTATTACGCTTATTGCGCACGAATGCCGTGCGTTGTCCCTTTGGTGTTATTTTCTGCAGTCGGTTAGACTTTGTTTCTATGAGGCGGAGGAATATCATAGAAGTAGGACTTTAGCAGGACTTCAGAAAAGTCGCAAGTAACCGTGAATGGACTATATGTATGTAATATTCAAGTATACGAAGTGAAATGGTGTGGAGCTCTCTTCGATGTGGGCGTACCCATTCGCTGACTGGGCGCGCGAGGCTCCGGAACGAGCGTCGAGTCTGATTGGCTACTGCGTGCTGCGAAACTGTCCCTGTTGGCTGAGATGCAGGCTGGTAAGAAAGTTACCAGGCGCTGATTGGGCGACGTGTCGCTTGGCCAGTGGCGCCATCTTGCTGTCGTGTGCGACACGAGTTCGCGGCATGAGCGGCTGTTTCTCCGTGCCCGCCTGTTTGTTCTGTGCATATACTACGTCTAACAGAAACGGCGTGGATTGGATTTGAGATTCGAACACTGATTATATGCTGTTTACGGTAAAGTGACCACTTTTGACGCCCTAGTTACTTTATCCTGTCAGCTATTTTTTTTTTTTTTTAATCAATTAACCACCTTTTTAAATAAATATTGCCATGTAAGTAATAAACACAGTGTGTTATTTCACTGCTCGCGGAAATAAACATCTAAGACTAAATTAGAATATATTTATTGACTATTATTTCAGATGAGGGAGCTTTCAAAAGTGCCTACTTTACCGTGAATAGCCTATAGTAATGAAGTGCTTCGATATGTATGTACGCATAGATCCTCTAACCAATTTGTAATGCAGTTTGATTATTTTCAAATAAAAGTATTTTATCCATATTAAAGTGCTTGTCTTTTGAAAACCGAGATATAAACAAACGCATTCATCACTGTTGACCATGTGATTTTGACAGTTGTGTTCCTTGGGGGTAGGTCAGTATTGGGTACGTGCGCAGAAGACGAATAATCGGTGTACCTCAGCATTCACATTTCATCTAGGCAGCAATGCAGTATAATACGCCACTGAGTGCGAGAGCTCGGAGATGGGTTGCTGCGCAGCTGGCAGGCGGGCTCTACTACCCCATGCTCGCTACACGACGCACGCAGGCTGGCGCCAGGAAGGAAGGAAGGAAGGAAGGACTATCCAGAGCGTGGCGGGCAGCACGCGGCGACAGTTTCCGTGCCGTTTTCAACAGCTCGCCGCGCCGGCCCCGCCATTGTCCTGCATTGTCGCCTGTCGGCAAGACTGCTCGGCTCAGCTTGTGGGAACAATGGAGCCGGGGCGGCGTCTCCGCGGGGCCTGCCTGCACTTCCGCTATGGAAGCCAATGTTGCATCAGCAGCCCGCCCCGAGTCTCCAGTCGCCTGCGTATGGTCTAGTCGCTTTTGCTGTGACACGCTTTTGCTGTACAGTAGTTAAGGGTCCTATGTACTGAAACATTTTCTGTGAAATCGTTGTTTGTGCCTGAACGCGTGTCTCGGTAAATAAATGTCCTGCAAATACGACTTTTTGTTAGAAAATATGAAGAAAATTATCTATGCCCCTATTTTTTTTACTTTGGTCGTATCAAGTGTATTCTTGAATAAAAAATTGCAAAAATGGTCAAATATCACATTTTTAAAGCTTGCCTACTTAGTTTCCTTAGGTGGCAAGAGAACAGTAGAAAAATACGGCGTATTTTAATCTGTGATCTTTTATCGCGTTTAATAAAACCCTACTGTTACAGATATAATTTGCACAGTACAGGGTTACGACGGAAACTACACGCCTTGCGCGTAGGAGCGATGAGGCACTAGGCGTGCGTGTTAATGTCGCCCGTATCGCTCCCTCGCTACTTGACCTTGGACGCGCAGCTACATAGTCCTCTTAAAGCGGTATTCACAATAATGCAATGCGATGCGGCGCCGATGAGCGCCGAGAGAATCCGTTTGCTTATTCACAATAATGCGAAGGTTTGTCGGCGGCGGACGCGATGCCGCTAACCATTCTCGCGAACGAAATTTCATTTTCTGACTTACAATGTAGAACGAAAAATGTACGAAAAAGTGTCAAATGTTGGAGTGTAAACAAACCTAGAGTAAACTAACATACAGCCAAGAAGCAGACGCGCTATAAAGCAGACGTTTGAATGATGCAGGACGAAGAATATTGGGACGAATATTATGGGTATGAGAGATGTGACAGACGGCGAAGAATTATTTTAATGATGCTGCTGAATGAAATGAATCGTCGGCGTTGGAGTGTGTGGCCAATAAACAAGGCGAGAGTTCGACAAGGCGACCGAGACGAAATGTAAACAAACAATACTTCTTCCTCTCTATCCCAGTCCAGCCGCCGTCGGTCGAACGTAACTACTTCCATCATACAACCCGAAGCCGTCGGTCGGCTGCTTTGCTCTGATTAGCTACTGCTCGTTGCACCGTATCGCATCGCAACATTGTGAATACCACGTATGGCCCCCGCCTATCTAGACCTTCAACTGCGTTGTAGTGTATTTCAAGTGCTCTTTTTCCCTATTAAATGTGCGTTCAATGTGCTGCTCTACAAAAAGAACACACACTTCAAATGAAGGCTGTCGAGAGCTTTCAAGACGTCACGCACACTATAAACAATTTTAAGGTAGTCCAAAATGGGTAAAAACGGCCTTTTCAAAGCGTGGTATCTCAATATATATGAGTCAGATACATACAAAACTACTCAAGAGTATTGCATTGAACCTTCATACAGACTTTCCACCAATAAAATAATAGGGTCACCGCTGAAATACCGATAGGTACACACAGTGTGACTATAACACTGCACGCCAGTTCAGAGCCTTGCGCACTGTGGCGATGGGGCACTTTCGCGTGCAAGTGTCGCCCTCATCGCTCCCGCGCTTCTCAGTCTCAAACACGTATAATAGCTATAGGTAGGGTGGGTGTTTGGGTTGGAGAGTTTAACAGGGCAGTTTGCTTCACATCGTGTGTTTTAACCACTCACAACTCAATTTTCTTTTACCTCACAAATTTCTTGAGACTCCTCTAGTACAGTGACTCACAAAAGTATACGTACACCCACACGTGTAGTCCTAGCGTGTGTATTTGAGGCAATGTAAGCCACAAGCCCTACGCAGACAGAGGATTGGAATAGCATGACCTGTGATAGTTGTTGATAGCACACCGTCAAAAGGACGAGCACACAATAAGAAAGATATTTTCATAGTCAAAAAAGCATTCATACAGCGCAAATGTAACTCTGTTTGATCTGGACACTCCCGTGTTATCCACCTCCAGCAGTTGTGCGTACAAAGACAAGTTATTTGAACATCAGTTGTGGTATTGAGAGGTAGTGGTCAGAATGGGCGGTAAGAAACGCGAACTATGTCTGTGACGTAACGCCAAGTTATTTCACTCTATAAGCAAGGCAGGAGTCATCGCGAAATTGCGGAAACCCTCTTAGTTTGTACTGGAACTGTCGGCTCCATACTGAAGTGCAAAGAAACAGGGCCAACAGAAAATAAATGTCGATCCGGACGCCCACAATTGCGTACGTGCCGCGAACGACGGCACCTTGTCACTTAGCACGTAAAAAACCATTCCGAAGTACAGCATCTATGGCGAAAGAGATCGCATCAACATCGACATACTTTGTAAGTACTCAAACTTTACGAAATGTATTACATAATGCCCAGTTCAATGATGGGGCAGCCAGGAAGGAACTACATATTTCTGCAGTAAACCGACGAAATCGCCTGCTATTTGCCAACGAATACCAAGCTAGGCCTGACGTGTTAGGATACTGTGATTTTTTTCCGATGAGTCAATATTTGATATATTCGGCTCAGATGTCAAACGGTTGGTGTGCCGAAGGCCAAACACAGAATTGTAGTCGCAACACATACCTTGTCAAACGTGGAGGCGGAAATGTTATGGTTTGGGGCTGCATGGCGTCTTCTGGGGTTGGGAATTTAGAACTTTTTTGAGTGGCTGTATGTGTGTTGTCCTGAGTGGTTTCGTTTTTCGTGTTGCTATTACTGACAACAGGTTGTTAGAAACAAAAGCCTTCAGTTTGCATGCAACACACGTGTAACGTATTTCTTCCGGACAAGACCTTATATCTGCTGGGCCGATGAGAAGAAAGAAGGGGTTAGGAAGGAGAAAAGAAGTTGTGTTTCACATATTTTTCTGGGTTTTGTCTTGTGCTTGTCGAATAGTATATCGTTTCAACTTTATAGCTACACACATCATTCCGCTACAAACAACAATGATTGGTATCTTCTTGAACTATGTTGATATGTTGCTACATATCTCATGAAAATACCCCGCATAAATAACTTTATTTTCAGAATTGCTTACTTAGAAATTTACAATTCTAGTCGCTTTCCGATACAGTGGTTCTCAATAGACGGCCCGCGTACGTGTTCAGTCTGGCCCGAGCTCAGGATAAGTAATTAAAATGCAGAAAACTTTTCCACCCTATGCAATTTCTTGATAAAGAAATTAAGTTGTCGCATCATCTGACACCATCCATAAAACAAAGTATTTTTGTGGCCCTCGGTAAGTAGACTGAGAAACACTGACTGTACCTATATTGGAATAATTTCATGTTTCTTTTTTGCAGAGATTTCTGTTGTAGTTATATTTCTATCCGCCACTATGCCCAGAGCCGTCCAATTCGCAAAGCTTGTCTCTTGACAACTTGCGGTTTAAGCAATAGTGGCATTTACCAGCTGTTATCCCCGCGTACTGGTAACCGCACTATACCTATAGGCGTGCGTGTTAGTGTCGCCCGTTTCACTCCTACGCTTCTTGACCTTGGACGCGCAGCAGTGGACTTGTCTTACTTAGCAGTTGAGTTCTTTAGTTTAGTATATATTTGGGTGCCTTGATAATTTTAATGCATTCTTGTAAATGAAAGTTTCATTTTACCATTTCTTAATAGCAGCAACCGGCTGTCAGTCGATTTGATAATAAACAGATATAAACAGGATCACTGATCAAAGTCGAAGATAATATCCGAAGTCCAACGTCCAATATCAAGAACCCAGTGTATCTGGAAAAACACAACTAAATTCAGTAGACTGAATATTAAACTAGCATATAAAATAAGATAATAGGAAGAAAACGAGAAAAAAGTAGCAATGTTTTAGTGAGACATGCTTTATAATGGCCAACAAATAAAATTCCTAACGTGGAAGAAATCATCAGGTAGTAATTGAAGGGTGCAAGTGAAGATAAATTATTGCATTTTTTTCTTTTAAGTTCTTGGGAAATGGGATACATTCGCAGTGAATATGATTGTCATCTTGAAGTTCTTCAGCGGCGACCGCTCTATTCCAGTAGGAAGTACACACTGTATCTGCAGCTCGTACACTGAAGATGGTGAAGATTATTCTTTATCTTCTCTGTGTGTACCTTACACTGGCCTACCCTAACACCAAAATAACTGCCAGTGTCATGTATTTTCAAAATATAAACCTTTCTATATTATCAAAATACTTTCACCAATGTGAATCTAATCTAATTACATTAAAAATTGGTTAGAGGAAGTATACGAACGTCTCAAAGCACACGTAATATTTGATAGTGGTATTGACAGAAAACAATGCAATGTTACGACACGGCGAGTGGCTCGTGCGCACCCTGGGCGCGCACTCTGTCCCGTTTCCCCTGCGGCGAGGCGATGCTTGGTGTCGAGACATCAGCTCGCAAGCACATCTCCGCCGCGTCGTATCGTCACAATGTGCACAAGGCTTTATTTGGTCACGGCGACCCAAGCCGCTGTCGTGATAGCTGGCTTTGGCGCGGAGGTTGGTACAGGCACGTTACGTACGTAACTGCCGGCCGGCGTTTAATGTCGCCGTAGCACGTTTGGTCACACATCCATTCCTCATCTGAGCGACAACAAAGTAACAGTCGTCTGCCGGACACATTCCACTCGCGGTATTACGTAACAACGTTGTGGTGGATACTCAACTAAAAACCTGGCCATACACACACTCCCCTTGACACCATCCTTCACTGAAAGTCGACTAGGTAATAGAAATTATCTACTTCAATAGAAATTTTACACTCTGGGCACGAATGTTACTTTATAAGTTATTATAAGAATCGACCCTGTAGTTTTGTTAGAGCATGCTTAGAAAGCAGCCAAGTAGCTCATTTTTCTCCGACTTGGTTTATATATGTTAGAATTTCTCAAGAACTTTTTCTTTTCTAATTTAACATAGCCTATGACTTTCTAATAGTAAAATAATTATAAAAATCGGCAGTGTAGTTTCCGAGATTACCCCAGACATATAAACAAATAAACGTACATTACCTCTTTATAATAATAATATAGATTGCAAGTTGGTGCATAGGCCACTATTATCGCACGCAAAATACGCGGAGTCGTAATCGGTAACTTTGAAGCTATATAAAATAATAATTTTCTTTTTGCAAAAGTTACAATTTATTGTAATCGATGTATGCCTGTTTTGTGATTGTAAAAATGAGTAAAAGCAAAGGAATGGATGATGTACTTGGTTAAGTTTATGTTGTTTTTTAATGTAGTTTACAACTGTTCAAGTTGTCAATTGGAATGGAAAATGTGAAGTAATCGATTACGTTATTTATGCGTCGATCAAATGAAACTGTGAATATTTGAGGTGTGTGTGTGTTTGTTTGTTAGAAATATGCCAGTTATTACTTTTATGTGCATGAAACAAACAGGAAGTACACTTAATACATTTGAGATCCACAGATTTAAACGTCACTCTATTAATACGAAGTTCATACATATAACTGCATTAATTTACACTCTGTGTATCCCATAATAATATGTAACTCGTGGATATGGAGCTTTGCCAACCTTATCTTGCATATTCTAGTTAACGCTTACATTAAAATATATACACTTAAAATTAGTGGCTTTTTTTCATGGTTAATTTCAAAAGTGGTCTCTTAACCTTGAACAGCCTTTAAGGTGCTGCTCTCCGCAGTAAGTTATTGCAGACGGAGCGAAGAATTTCCCATCGTTTTAGCAGTTAGGTTCACGGCCTGTGACACTTGTTCCGTAATAGCCTGTATGATCGTGGTTCCGTTCGGTAGCCATCAAAAAAAACTTTAAAATCATCCAAAAACAGGCAAAAGTAACC
The DNA here is from genome assembly GCA_029891345.1 of Dryococelus australis. NCBI lineage: Eukaryota > Metazoa > Arthropoda > Insecta > Phasmatodea > Phasmatidae > Dryococelus > Dryococelus australis. The sequence goes on along the minus strand of CM056995.1, from coordinate 129,791,848 downwards.
AGTCACATCGGACGATTGGGTCGCGTCTAATCCTTTGTCTTACGACGGGATTGTACGGACAACTTCGTGCGAATATGCTCGACCTTTAGTTTACGCAGTCAGTTACGATGTGCGAGTATCCATAAGTTTTGTTCACAATTGAAAGCATTACAGTAACCACAGAGAACATGGGTCATGTGCACGAGTACCGAACGCTTTTTTTCGAACCTATTGATTCACAACAGCACATAAAAGGTTGTGTGCATGAGAGTTCCTGACACAGTACACAAAGTAAATGGTTATATTTAATTTACTGTGGGGGCACATAGAGCAACAGAATCAGAGCAGAGTAGAACATTTTCAACGAAGTTGTTTGTTTAAAATGGAAGAACAATTATTCTTCAGAAACTAACAAATGTCGTAAGATATTAATTTAGAAAAAATAACATGATGACAGTTTACTAGCAGAAAATTGTAAACTTTAAATCATAGCTTTACAATCACGAAGACAAAAAATTGTTAAGAAAAAAAAATACAAAATATTTTTCATCGCTGCAAATTTTCAACACAATATCACAATCTGTTACGAAAGCCCACTGTTTACCAACACTGCTAAATGACTCCATACTCATCACAAAATTATTGACTGAAAGTATTACGTAAGAATTCAAATGTGAGTCAGCTTCGCACATGAATTCTGGTTGTGACTGTTCTGCTGCCATGTGTTATGCCCTGTGCGTATGCATTTTGATTGTGAATCAACCTCTACACTCGGACAAGATTGGTTATCATCATGCGGGGGTTTGTATAATAGACAAAATATGAGCTAACCCGATCTCGCTGGCTGCGCACAACCAGTCTGTGTCTCCCAACATTGAACTGATTTTCTACCGATGCGACTTGCAAAAACGGCGTACAGAGCTCTGTCTAGTAAAATAGTGCTTTGAGATGTTTGTGTACTTCCTCTAACCAATTTGGAAAGCAGTTTAATTACGTTCAAATTGGTGAAAATATTTTATTCACATAATTGTGCTTGCCATTTAAAAATTAAGATATAAACAATCACGTTCAACACTGGTGACCATGTGGCTTTGACAGCTGTGTTTCTTTGGGGTAGGTAAACGTTGGGTAGATGCGTAGAAGATGAATTTGCGGGTCTACCTCATCTTTAGGCCGTGTCTCAATTTAAAGAATACTCTCTCGAGAGTACTCTTTCGCACAACCTGGCGAGAACACTGTTTCGTGCTCTCGCTTTCGGAATTGAGACAACCATTCGCTCGTTTCTCTACGACGTCAGGCAAACCAGCTGATGTCAAAAGGCAGGAAATAATGTTAAGCTGAAATCGCGGTCATAGCTATAATAAGTAATTTATGTGTGTTCAAAATAATTCTGAAATAATTATAGCACTACCAAAATAATCATTATCGCATAAAATACTATTATTTTTGTTTTATATTTTACCGCCATGTATCCATAAAGTAGCCAAAAAATTTAAACTTAGCAAGAAATCCGTATTTTTATTTTTATAAATACATGTTGCGTATGTCATTTCGCTGTTTTAAACAGTTGAAAGTATTCACTCACAGTTAAAATGTAACGTGGTTTTGGCCCAGAAAGCTACTATAACCTTATTCAAAAATGGAAATAATGTAAACAAATATGGCGCCTGCTCTCTCTCTCTCTCTCTCTCTCTCTCTCTCTCTCTCTCTCTCTCTCTCTCTGCGCTCTCGCTCTTTCGCGCTCTCTCCGACGAACTGAGACGACCAGAGAGCGTTCTCTCTGACGTCATAATGACGTCGCGAAAGCGATAGCGCTAGAGAGTGCTCTCTGGGCCAATTGAGACACGGCATAAGTCTGTGGTTTGTACGTGCCAGCTGGGGATTGGCAACCTTGGCGCGCTGCCCCGTGGGCCGCCCTCCAGCGGACCTCCGGCTCCAGAGGTGCTGGAGAAAGCCGCGGCTAGCCCGCTGTCGTAACCACCACTAGCGGCGGCAATTACATAAAGTAGTAGTCGTGATTCGCACTCCCACGCCGCGCCGCGCCGTGCCACGCCGGCTCGGAGGATAGACTCGCTCGCTCGCTCGCTCGCTCTCTTGTCCGGCTGTCAATGCAGCTCGGCGCCGGGCGAGCCGCTGCCGCTGGCGTTTATAACGGTTCGTGAAACGGTAAGCGGCAGCTATGTTCGCGGGGCTACGTCTTCGTCGCGTCGAGCTCCCATTCATCATCACCGATTATTCCTAATCCTCTCAGCTTGCTCCCTCCTGGGATATTATAATTGTTACCTATTTTGTATAGTGTTTTTTCTTTGTACACAGTTGTGTACATATAGTTTATTCCCGGTTTCTTCACACTTTTCGAATCAAACCTTTGAAATTGGAAAATCACCCCATGTTCGACATGCTCGGTTGTTTCCTAAATATGCCATGTATCACGAACGTTTTATACTTCTATTTACATATAAACATCTCATTTTTATTAAATTAAACGCTTCCTTATGTTTTATTTATAAATTATATTATTTTATGTTTAATGTGAATAAAAACGGGGAGAAAACAGGTGAGTTGGTAAAGCCTAGTAAGAAATAATTCCCATGCAAAATATTATGAGACTAAGTGCATACGAATGCGGTGGGTTGTCCCATCGGTGTAATTTTGCATACTTAGTTAACCTTTTTCTCCATTAGGTGGAGTAATATCCTGGAAGTATAACTTAAGAGTGGGATGGAGCTGCGCGTCCAAGATCAAGAAGCGAGGGAGCGATACGGGCGACACTAATACGCACCTCTAGCGCCTCATCGCTCCTACGCGCAAGGCGTGCAGTGTTTCCGTCGTGACGCTGTACTGTGCAAATTATATATATATTATATATATATATATATATATATATATATATATATATATATATATAACAGTGGGACTTTATTACACGCCATGAAAAGCCATAGATTAAACTATGCTCGTATGTTTGTACTTTTCTTTTGCCGCCTAAGGAAACTGCATAGGTAAGCTTTAAAAATGCGATATTTAACCATTTTCACGATTTTCTTACTCCAATAATACACTTAATATGACAAAAGTAAAAATAATACGGGTATGGGTAATTGTTTTTATTTTTCTGACAAAAAGTGTTATGTGCATAACGTGTATTTACCGAGATACGCATATTCGCGCAAACAACTATTTCACAGAAAATGTTTCAGTCCATTCTCTTTACTATTAAGCAGGGCTTCAGAAAAGTGTGAAGTAACCTTTACTGGACTATAACACATGGTACTTGTCCTGTGCTGGACAATGCGCGGTTCAGTGCCTAGTAATGTTCCCTGTGGATAAGCGATTCGTAAACCGAGCAACAAGGTTACGAATCCTTCGTATCAATATTCGCTGAGCACATACCCTACAACTAATTGGCTTCGATGGCTAAACAAGTAGTATATCGGCTAAAGTATCAAAACATGTATTATTTATAACTTCTAAAGCCACATGAGCGGACCTGAAATATTGTAGTAACTTTCTTCATATGTATTTTACTTTCGATAAGGAATCGCTGCCAGAGATTTTACTAAATACGTATTGTACACATTCAAATCGTTCACCAGTTTAATCAAAATTACTGCGGACCCATTCTTCTTTAATAGGCCTGAACGAGCTTTCCAAATTGAAAAGGCCTGCCGGTGTCGCTAGAAAAGCTATTTTGGTATGTAAGAATTCCTTGGATGCCTATAGCTACGTAAAATGTTGTGGAATATCGGACATTTAAATATAGCCTGAAGATTCAGCCAATCTTTCAACGCCCACGAGTTCCAATTTTCATAATACTCGCTAGAGCATTCTCAACTACTGCCAGCAAATGTTGTGTAAGTAATACTCACCCAAATAATCCAACACGCCCTACCTTATGTGAAAAATGTCAGCGTACTGCGCATATCGTACTTTAACGTGCTGGACCAAACGTTGTTGCAATCTTGGCAGTGGCGGAGGAGAAAGAGACTCAACTCCACAAATATCGCAAGTGTGTGCTGATGGCATGCAGCAAGGTTTACTTACCAAATTATTCCTCCTGTCGATTCGGCAAAGAGTAAACGTCAATAGTTATTGTTCTTACGGAGTAATAAAACAAGTGTACTAAAAATATAGGCCATGGCACGAAAGTAAAATATATTGTGACATAGCGTCAGTAATAACAGCACACGGACAAATCAAAGAGTATTCGGAGAGAATGATGAAAAGAGAAGGTGTTCGGATTTATTATCATGCAATGAACGATTGTGTGAAATGTTAAAAAATTTAATATACCTATTTGTCAGTAAGTTTAAATTGATCAATGAATTTGATTTTGATTTGTGTTTTTCTAGTAATATGTATGATACATACGCAGTAGGTTGGAATTCGATCGACAAACTTCGTGAGGTGATTCTTATGCAAAATCAAGTGGTAAATATAGGGAACACTTCCTACCTAAACTGAATATTAAGGGCGATATAAGCCCTTGAAAATTTAATTTAAAAAAAGTATTTTTGTGAAATATCGTAAACAAAGTGAAATTATAGTACAACTATCCTAACATTGTTATATGTTACCGGAATTTTCAACCTAAGTGCAAACTCTTATTAATACGTCCCACCGCATTGCGGACAACTTTTTTTAGAGTCATAAATTATGAATGTTTGATGTTGGTTTATTAGCAAAAATGATCGTCTTGTTGCTACTGCGCAGGACCCACCGTTTACATGTAAAACACAAGCAAACCTTTTGGCGATAGCAGTGCAGTTCCACGCGTGTGGCCAATACCAACGCTTCCTGTAGACTGTAGAATATCACTCGCCAATTGTCACCAAACGCACAGGTAGCTCCAATACTGCAAGCTCATTAATGTATGGTACATGTTGTTTACAGTGAGCGATAACAAGTCCTCCGCCACCGTCTGCGCAGTGGGTACGGACGCATGTATGTAGTTCCTACGTGCTAGGCACTGTATCGCTGCAACCAGAAGATTTGTGTGCGTTTTATGCGAAAAAGGTGGGTCTAGGAAGTTACAACAAGAAGGCCATTTTGTTAATTAGGCTACACTGCCCAATAAACCAGCATCGTAATTCCTGACAGTAAAAAAGTTGTATTCAGTAAGAGGTTGGTCTCTCATGTTACTTTCATTTCGATGCGAGGTATTAAAGAGAGTTTGCCCTTAGATTAAAGACCGCGGTAACACAAAACAATGTTGGCATAGTTGTAATTTGATTAAAAGTCCTTTTCGGTATTTCGCAAAAATATTTACTGTTTAAAAATATATTTTCAAGGGCTTGTATCTTCCTTTATATTCAGTTTAGGTATATTTTGTCCCATATGTTTCCTACGCTGGTTTTTGCATACCTCACGAAGTTTGTTTGGTTAGATTCCGTCACCCACACACACACGCTCTCTCTCTCTCTTTCATATATATATATATATATATATATATATATATATATATATATACACACATACACATACACACACACACACACACACAGTGTTCGGAAATTAAACGTCTAAACTGTAGGAGGTGATTCCTTCTGAAAATAAAGTTGAAAATTTACAGGACACCATATACCTAGACAGAATATTAAGGGAGATACTAGCCCACGATAATTGGGTTTTGAAAACGTATTTTTGCCGAATTCCTTGTACAATGCGTACAAAGTCCGCAGCAAAAACATGACTTATGCTTCCCATGTTGCAGAGACACATGTGTAATGCTGGTCGTCCTCGGTGTGTGCGCACTGTTCGGCTTAAGGAAATGATACGATACGTCAGCACATTGACACTAGTACACGCTCCATAGCGCGCCAAATGAGCGTGTCCCATTAACTGTGTGAAACGTACTGTGGGTAAATCGCCGCCATCCGTATCGCTGGCAGAAAGCACAAGGCATTCTTCATTTTTCATAAGACATCACCTCCATGTTTGGGCGTTTAATTTCGAAACAAATATTCTATGCCGCGCCGTTGTCAGCCTGCACCAGTCAACTGCGCGAAGATAGAGAATAGTTAGAAAACAGCATGTGCGCGTTGATTCCTTTTCGTCGATACATTAAGCGGTGACTCTATTTATGTCACATGAAGAAACACAATGGTTTGAAGCGAGGATGGTGTGTGTTACTAAGGATAAAATCGTCACGTACCAACGTATTCGGTAAATATCGCAATAATCTGTTTCGACACAATAAACGGACGTCCATTCTTTGAAAAGTGACTGCTTCTCAACACATTGCTGACACCACACCATCCGTTCACCGCTTACTGCACTGACGTCAACGTAACAACGTGCACGTTGTGTTCTGCTACGATCGATGTTATGTTAGATGGGTAGTATTATGGGCGGGTTGCATAGATATGGAAAAATAGATAGGCACGGGCGACTCACCCGGTGTATACACATGTACTTGAAATTTGGTATCTTGGCAGCGATGTAACAAAAAAGTACATCTAAGCGGAAATGAGAAACTTACTTTAAGATAAGAGTGAATGTGAACCATCCGACCAGGGTTTAATACAACTTGGGTGTATTTAGATTTCTATAAATATTTTTATAGCAACAGGATCTTACAATATACGAACACCCATGTCATTCTTTGAAAGCATGATTTTTCACAATTCTCTAAGCAAATCGTGAGTTAACCTGTGGGACAGAACGTGCACAATAGTTAGTATAAATATTTAAACAATATTCTATATTTAAATACCAACAAGAAGCCAAGTCCTCACATCGGTAAACTCGCACAACCGAGCAAATAATTAATTCCTGTTATTTCAGAGATTGTAAGCGGATGGGTGTATTTCCGTTAGTTTTAATTAAAAAATATATACACATGTAAATGTACTAGGTTGGTATATTTATATTATCTTGAAACTACATTTGAGTTCATAAATAAGAGGCTTAAGCTGTTTTTTTTTTACTAACTCGAGACGTAAGTAATCTTCAGAGTTCATACACACAATTAAGTGAAGTGACGCGAATCAATAATCGATTTTTTTATCGGCTGTTCACGGTAAAGTGAGCACTTTTTTTAAGGACCTCCCAACATGTATTAACCACTAATAAATATATCTTATTGCAGCCTCAGGCATTAAATTTTGAGGGTGGTAAAATACATTCACTGTGTTTGTTGGCCACGTTGCAATGCTTATATTGAAAAGCAATAGGAAGATGGAAAATAGAAGAAAGGAAAAATTTATAAGGGCCGTAAAAAGTGCTCACTTTACGTGAACAGCATATAACAGTAAATTTTCCGTCAGGCGTGCGAGCGTGGTGATGTGGGAAGTTTTTTTCCGGAAGCAGACTGCCCAGGCGTAAGTCAGCTGGCTGGACAAGAAATGTTGCAGAGCGTGGTGCCTTGTTTACAGAGCGCCAGGCGGCCAGTTAGCGCCACTTCAAAAGAACCGCCACTGCACGTCGTTCCTGTGAACTCGATTACGCACGCGTTGCTGGCCTGGCCTTGCGATACCCTTCACCAGTACCACCTCGTCGCCGAACAACCAGGCAGCGGTGGTACGGTGGGCTGATTCTAGGCGGGGTCACTGCCCATTCTAGAATGTGGCTGGGGGTTATCTCGGGGCACTCCCATTCTCCCCACTATTATTCCATCATATATCCTCCTCTCTTTAGTCACCCATACCGGCGTTAAAGACCTCAGTTATGAAGCGCCTACCCAAATAAAATTACGGAATAGAACCAGGCTTCCTTAACTACCTTGGAAGGGGACGGGATTTTTTAGCCATTTAAAACATACCCCATGCTAAAACAGAACATTTACTATTTGTTCCCAGCGTAAGTGCACAATTTGTGTTTGTTAACATAGTGGCAGACTTTAGTTTCATTGGGGCCACGGTGGCTCAGCGATTAGCCTGCTCGCCTCCCACCAAGACGATCCGGGTTCAATACCCGGCCATTCCAGATTTTCGCATGTGGGAATCGTACTGGACGATGCTGTTTGTCGGCGGGTTTTCTCGGGGATCTCCCGTTTCCACCGCCCCTTCATTCTGTCGCTGCTCCGTACTCACCTCAATGCCCTCGATGTTAAGAGCCGCCCAAATCTCTCAATTTTAGTTTCACTGTCTTCTCCATTATAGAGTTCATTAGGATGATGGATTAAACATCAAATAACTGTATTTAGATTATCAACGAAAAGTGGATGACTAGTGGATGACAATTGACCAATAACGTCCACATACATGATGGACCCTACAATTAATCCTGGAAACTATCCGTATTGTACAATAACACTGTAACAAACACCCGAGTTCTGACATCATGTTAATCCACGAGACAAGTGGCAGGCACGATACTTTCACTTCGTGTGCTACCGTTTCGAGTCGTCTATATATGCAACTCATTTCACCTACATCTACATACCTCATAAATTACAATTTTGCGTAAACTTTGAAAAACTGTTACGGACACACGATATTCGCGCTTTGTTTTGATTTTACCCCAAACGCCCGGGTAGTTTCTCCTTTAATTATAGCACAATGACTTGAATGACGGGTGCAACTGAGAAAAGAATGTTGTCTGAGGGTGTTTCTGACGTAAGTTTTCACATAAGATAAACGCTTATTATTTCCATCAAAACAGTTTAAAAACATGTGTTTTCTTATTTAAAGTGCTACAATCCCGTATACACAAGACTAAGTACCATTTGTTTTATCCACAGCAATATGGCGATTAAGCCACGCTCACTAGCTTCAAAGCTTACTACAGCAAATATCACCTTCGCCACTTCCTGTCCATCTTAGTTCCACAGCTAAAAATAATACATTAGTGTTCAATTGCGAGTCAATTTTGGACTAGGTTTCTGGTCGTGCAGACGTTCTACTGTTATGCTTATATGTATGCTCTGTGCGTGTTTTTTTTTTCATCGTGAACCAACTCTTAGGCTCGTAAAAACATTGGTTTACTTATATATATATGTATGTGTATATTTAGTGTGTTACTCTTGCTGTTCAGCATTCCCGCTTTGTGCAGGTAGTCCAATAAGCGACGGCACCCCGAGATTCGAACTCGGCATCTCGTAGCGTCACGGTAAAACGTGTGGGAGACATCTGCCACGGCAGTCACCTCGACAGGAATTATTTCTCTCTGTGTTGTGCGGTGATTCGAAACAGAAATACTACAGTAATAATTGAACGAGTTTTGGAGTACACACCACTGCAGAGCTATGTTGTCACAAAAAAAAATATGATACCGGTATGTGAAAACACAAATACCTACTGAAATAAGCCAAGATTAGGTGTTGTCAACAGACGGTAAATAATACATATGTATAACACCGCAGAAAGTATGCAGTCAGTTATAACTAATCAAACTGGACAAATACAGCTGATATTCCATGACGAAACATACTGCGTTGTCGTCTGCCGCAAGAAGACAGACTATCGTAAGTTGATGTAGGGTAAAGAAAGCGCTCGGAAATGTTGGTATGTAGGCTATCATCTAATTTGCGGGAAAGTTACAACATCCAGTGCTGTGCAGCTTACTGTCGAACACGCGCGAGCTTGCACTCGTCGCACTGCTTGAAAAACGATTACCGATGCTCGTTTTCCACTGACATTGTAGTTTTTTTTTGCAAGTAACATATTCTCGAATTGTTTGCTATACAATTTTTTTTTGGCCGTAGCGAACACTCGCACGCAGGGTATATGTATTGAGGCTGTCCGCCGAAATTGTTTGGGTTCGAGTCCTAGCAAAATAGAAACTTCTTCTCGAGTTAAATTTTACTACGCGATCTTAGGATTAATATCGAGAGAAAATTTTTTAATAGAAAAAACAGAATTTCCTGCATTCATCAAATGAAATACAGATTATCCTGCGAAATAGCGCGTCTAGTATTTGAATACCGTAATAAAACGCGATTCATTCCGGGTACAGTGTCTATCAAGCGTTGGCTGTATATGCTGCTCACTGGCAGTCAAATGTTAAGCCGCATAATATAATGTGTACATTTCCATAGTAGCTTGTCACATTTCGTGACCATTGGATTGTAAGGCCATCCATTTGGGTGAATTCTTCCATAGAAACGGAATTTTTTCAATTTAATTATTTAGTTTTAGATCAATCGTTCATAAATTCTCCTCAAATCTGTGCTATAGGTTACCGTGCGTAAACTGTGATTAACGAGGTGGCGACGATTTTAGGTTCGAATTTTCTTTTCTAAAATAACAAAGTTCACGATAAAACAAAAATTACAACACTGAAAAAGACCTTGCCCGTAAAGCGGTACACCTGAAATTTTTCTGTAATTTCCATGTCATATTTCGCATCGAGACATTAATATACACTGACAAAAAAATCCGGTTTGGCTGTGTTGCGAACACGGCCGTTTGTTTTGCGTGAATACGTCTACGTTGACGAGCTCGGACACCTTGGTGTTTATTTTACGTTCCCGGCACCGCTTCACTCGATCATATGGGGTTTTATGGTTATCACTGGATTGCTTTTGAGTTGCTCTTTCCAAATGTATAAGATTTGTGTATTTTGACATGGCTTTTTGAAGAGTATAGGTCGAAATTGTGTTCAGTTTTCTTAGTTTTTTTACTCTAAACGCATACAATTTCGCCATAACCACGCCAAACAAATGTTTTTATGCATGCAATCGATTGATCTTGACGAGAGCTGTCGATTGAAACTCAAACGAGCATCGTAGCTTCTCCTAGTCAAAAGTTATACTACACGGAATTTGAAACGCGGCGAAACGAACTCAAAATTGCGCCCTCCCTTTCCCCCTTCCCCATCGAGCGCGATGCTTCGCAGTCCTCACTCGACATAACATATGTTTTGACCCTTTGACAATCGAGTGGTGTAATTGAATTTTGAATAGATTCGGAGCTACAATGCCAAACTGTATCCCCCGATTTTATCATCGGATTTTCTGAATTGCCTCGCACTATGGTCGCAAATTTAAAAACGTATTCACGTCAAAAAGTGTAGCATTCGAAAAAACTGGTCCAAATTAAACTTTTATTTGTAACATGTACATGCCATCGCTGGGTGTAAATGATTATACGAGTTGTAGTGAGCTGTATCGTTTAGAACCGATACAAGGTTGCACCACTGGTTCCACTACGATTATGGCGATAGCCTGTTATGCGGTGCGTTAGTCAGTGAGCACAGGATGGGAAGGTCACGTGACACAAAGTATGTCTCGTATACAATAGTTAGCATTACGAGTACTTGGTGAAGTTTGAAAGCAGCTGCGTTTTGGGACTACATGGACCCGGTTAACGTATCCTGCAGTTGCCACGCGTGTGGGGCGTTTCGTTGCCACAGTGGTCCGATGTTGGAACCAGTGGGTGCGTGAGGACGACACTCACTCTCTCAGGGAAGATTCTAGTCGACCAAGACAGACCACACCGAGGGAGGATCGGTGTATTGTGTGTCAAGCAATGCACAACCCTATGACGTCGGCGGCACCTGTCAGCCGGACACAGTTGACTGGGCACTCTACAACATCCCGTGTCGTCCCGCACCACGACTGGGCAACTAGCATCAACCAGACTATAGGATCACCATCCTGTTCGTAGGTTACCGCTAACATCAGGGGGCCGCGGTGGCTGAACGGTTAGACCGTTCGACTCCCACCAAGGCAAACAGAGTTCAATCCCTGACTGGGTCACTCTCGAATCTTCTCAAGTAGGAATCGTTTAGAACGATGCGATGCCGCTAGTCGGCGGGTTTTCTCAGGGATCTACCGTTTCCCTCACCCTAATATTCCGGGCGCTGCTCCATTCTCACTTCATTTCATCCTCACCGGCTCTCGAGACCTCATAATTAAGAGCCGCCCAAACTCGGCTAACATTAGAGCGGTCGGTGCAGTAGCATGAATGCTTGGAATGATGACGAGTGGCGTCGCGTCATGTTCAGCGGTGAATCTCGGTTCTGCAGTACCGAGGGTAGAGGAGACATCCTTCCAGTATTGTGGAGAGACACGCCTGCAATACTCTTGGGTATCAAGGTGACAGGAGTCATAGGTTATGACTTCAGGTCACCTCTGATAGTGAATTGGGCACCCTGGTTCTGCCTTTAATTAAGATAACGATCCTACAGGCACATTACATGTGTCTGTGGAATGCTTGCGTAATGTTGAGGTAAAGGCTGTTCACGATAAAGTGAGCACTTTTGAAATCAATATTAGAAAATAGTCACTTCTCCTACCTGCATATATTTTAACAGGCATACCGAGTGACATGCGCCCAGTAAAGTTGGTAACGGAGAAGGAAAATAGTTCCATATCTTAACGTCGAATTAATAATTGTTAGGTAACTATTTGTGACATCTGAAATTATTTCTCTCACTTTCGGTTTTTTAATGTATCGAACTGTAAAAATGAGAAAATTTGTAAAATATTTCCTTTTCTAATAGTTTTACAGTTTACTTGACAAACGCGTGAAGAAAGTGATGAGGCCCATGACAATGGTAATTTTACACAAGGCGGAAGAACATACAACGTGCATACAAATAGATCTTAAGCAGGGCTTTCAAAAGTGATAATTTTACCGTGAACAGCCTATATGTACTTTCGTGGCTAGAGAAGTCCTATCTGTACCCCCGATAGAATGTGTGAGAGATCACCTAGGACGTAAACTCCGACCCAGTGCCGATGTGCAGAATATCGAGAGCCAGTTAAAAAAGCTGTGGGCCAACTTGCCTTAGGAGAGGATGCGACTGTAAAGCTATCTTCCAAACCAAATCGGCGTATGTATCCATCCGCGAGGGAGAGCTACTTCCTACTGATATGCGACAAGCAGTAAGTCCGTGCACATTACATGTGTTGGCCGTGTGTTCTGATGTAATCTTTGCAGTAAAGTCACGCGACATTTTAACACATGCAGTTTATTATTTCTCCCTATTCTCGCCTCCCACCAAGGCGAACCGGGTTCAATGCCCGGCAGGTTCACCGGATTTTTGCAAGTGGTAATCGTGCCGGACGATGTCATTGGTCGGCGGGTTTTCTCGGGGATCTCCCGTTTCCCAAGCCTTTTCATTCCGGCGCCGCTCCATATTCACTTCAATCACCCTCATTGGCTCTCAAGACCTCGTTGTTAAGAGCCGCCCAAATCTCTTCACTCATTATTTCTCACTACTCCTGTGTGCTAACGTTATTTTTTCATATTTTTTATTGTTCAAGTTTTATCTCCATTACAATTTTTTCAACTATTTATCACAGAAAGTTATGTTTATTCGCACTACAATTACAGGGACTATAACTGCACCAGCAGCAAGACGTATAATAATAGAAGTGTTAAAAATCATGCACTAGGAAAAGATTAAGCCGCGGTCTCTAAAGCGCTACTTTCAGACTACGAATTTGTGTGTTTGTTTGAATAACGACTAAATCAACAAGCAGAACCTTATTGCTGAACGTGATCCAGTGGCAGGTGATAAGTATTTGCACATATCCTTTTCGGTTGTGGATGATATAATGCAGTTACAAAAGGAAGTAGAATTTTAAGCAATAGTTAATATTTTTGGTTACAATTAAAGCATATTTTTATTATATTACTTTTTAGTTTAATTCTGTACTCTGGAGTGGCTCTCCCCCCCCCCCCCCACCTAGGCTCCTTGAATTGTTTTATGTCTTATATGATGTATTTCGAGGGAACGTAATTCCTGCTGACTGAATCATTCTGAGAGTTTGCTTTGTATTCACCCACGTTTCACTGGCATACGTGAACGTTGAGATAACAACAGCAACGAAATTACAAATTTGATCAGTGCTAGGCCATTGGCCATAACTGAACTCTATTATATGTTTTAAATTAAAGTTAATTAATGTACTTCCTATATAACGTTATTCATTTCTCTTATCGGGTAGTAGCCAAAAAGGAGATCCTTGGACATATTTCTAAACCCCTCCCTCCCCCACATTGATCCCAATTAAAAGTCGTGAACTCTGTTACATAATCAGTTAAATTAAATTAAAATTTTCTTTTATTTGGGGGGAGGGGGTTTAATTTTTTTAAAGAGATATGAAAGAAAATTCATTTTTCATATAATTAAAATGATTGAGAAACCACTGTCAAGAGAACAGTACTACTGAGGGTATTGGGATGATGATTGATGGGTTAACATATAAATGAAATGCTATCGTTTTTATGGGCTTTTAATGGGTCCTGAACTGTGATGTGTGCTCAGGAAGGCGGCTGTTCGTCCCGGCACCGGTGATGACAGTATTATAACTAGGTTCTAATGAATTCTGATGGTCGATAAGGGCGTGATTGTGACTCGCAGACCAGGACTGGCCGGACACGCGCCACACTTGTAGCCGAGGCTGTGCAGACCGTGCTCGCCAGACTCTGCTGTTTGCGCAGTCGCCAGTTGTTAGCGCGTGCTCGCGACTTGCCGATGCCGTAGTGCTGACAACGTCGAATATTTTAGCTGCGCATGCCCGACCCTATAGCAACTCTGAATGTGCAGGTAGGAACCGAACTCTACCGACAAACTTCGGCAAGTGAGTGAGTGAAGAGATTTGGGCGGCTCTTAACAGCGTGGGGTGATTGAGGTGAGTATGGAGCAGCACCGGAATGAAAGATCGGGGGAAACGGGAGATCCCCGAGGAAACCCGTTGACCAACGGCATCGTCCAGAACGATTCCCACATGCGAAAATCTGGAGTGACCCGGCCGGGGATTGAACCCGGATTGCCATGGTGGGAGGCGAGCAGGCTAACCGCTCAGCCCCACTTCGGCAAGCGATTCTTCATCAAAAATAGGCAGAAAACATCGTAACGTTTGCAGTGTTCGAATATTATGCATTAGTTTCTCGAAAACGGTGGTGTGTACGGTAAAAAAAAATACACTTCTTGTGTGATATGTACGGTAGATTACTAATCCGCAGGGAACAATCTAAAAATTTCGGAGACTTTGAAGTCTTTTCAAAGGAATGGTAGGGTTCCCGCCCTTCCTTTAAGGAAGGCTGTTGGTATCGACGTCCAATTTATTATGGTTTGCACTTCGTTGTTCAATAATGGATGCATTATCCACAAACTCAAAGATTTTATCTTTAATTTTGGCTGTGTTTCTACCAGTAATAAACGTCGGCTTTAGCTGCACTTTCAAGGGTTGTTGCACGTTTTCGGAATAGGCTGAGGATACAGGTTGTAAACATATTTTCTATATATTTTTTTTATGAAGAATCGCCTGCCGAAATTTGTTGGTAGAGTTCAGTTCCAACCTGTACAGAGACACACACATTGAGAGATGCTGGGTGAATTTGAAGTTAAGTCCCCACATCATGGGTGGCATATAGCCAAAAGTCGTCAAACCTTGGTATTTAAATTTAAAAAAATTATCTGAACAGAAAACTGGGTTATAATTATTAGGATGTTGTTTATTAGGATGTTGTTTGGTCGTTTCTTGATTTTTAAAATCTCTTATGAATCCTCGCAGTTACTAGACACATTTAGCTGTGTGTTTGATGAACCTGAAACAACTATAGAAACCCTCCTGCCTTCTTTTTATACCCCAGCAGAAGACATCGATTTCGTCTCTGTTCGATAAGTCGCTGTTTAATTTACGAAAACTACGCGACAGTCGACGTGCATGTTGATGAAAGTAATGGAAAACAAATATTATTTAGTTTTCTTCTCCTCCCCAAATTCACCGCTAGTTCGCCAAACGATGTTTCCAAGCGCCACAACCAGCGCTGCAGCACTGGGGACGGTGGGAGGAGATCTCGTTAGGGGGTAAAATCGCATACAAGGGGCGAAAAATTGAGAGAAAATGCAAGGAAAATGACATATAAAAGAAGAGGTAATTGAAAATAGTTAACCATTATTTTTAATATAAGCACGTCGTTGAAGCTGTGTTCGTTGGATAATGTTGTGCGTAAAATAATTATATTGTTTTTGGAAGTGGTAGGGGCGGAATATTACATTTTCATCCTCTACAGTTTGTATGCTATGCATGGCTCTAGCTACAACCATGAAAAAATCCAAAAGGTGGAATATCGCCCAATCTGGAAACCTTGATGTCGCTTGCTTTATGCAGTTTATTTTTTAATAAAATTAGGTAATTTTGCCGATATCCTTTACAGTGGCGAAATGTATCAAAATCATTGACCATTTTCTTCGCTGTTACGCTGTATGCGTTGGTCTTAAAATGTATTGGAAAAAAGAAGAGACTGGCGATAATGGGTTTCATAGAAACAATATTATAATTTACCGCGCCATACTAGTGTGTGCTGTTTCTTTGTGTGATGGTAGTTTAGTTTGTCACCACTACATTCCCCCTTGTAAGTCTTCCGCCATACAAACGGGAAGCAAACAGGTCTAGTACAAAAAGAAAGTTATTTATGGACGTGACTCGTAAAGTTTAGTCAAAAAAAAAAAAAGGCGCAACAAACAAGCCATCCTTAGACGGTGTAGTGTCGTTATTAATTACCGTCAATTAACATTCCATTCTCTGGTTGACCTAGTGAGCTCGGTCACCAACACGCTAACTGGTCTGCGTGGGCTCTAATCCAAACTGCGAAGGGAATTTTAAAGATTGTGCAGTTGTAAGCATTTCAGCACTGCGACATGCAGGTGAAAGTCAAGGGTGAACCTGAAGTATAGGCTGTACACGGTAAGTGGGCACTTTTGAAGCCTCAGTTACTTTTTCCTTTCGGCCATACTTTATCCTTTAACCACTTTTTAAAATAAATATCATAAGTAATAAACACAGTGTGTATATTCCACTGCACTAAGAAATTGACGTCTAAGGTTAGAATAAAATGTACTTATTGACTATTATTCCAAATGAGAGTGGCTTTCAAAAGTGCTCACTTTACCGCGAACAGCCTATACCACTGGGTATACACACTTGCGCTGAGCTGTGTAATGTAACAGAGGAACACGTAGCGGACTTGCTTACTCCAAGCCTTGCAGGGAACACGTTTACGTGACGTTCTGGGCCGTCGTAGATCTTGCATCATCTAGTTTCCCGTGGAAAATCAACTTCTAAACATCCTTTATGCTGGCATGATGATGTCTATCCGAACTTGCTGCGGCGTACTCCTACATATATCAGCCATGCTCTGAAGAAAAAAAAGGAAATAGTACTTAAATGGCAAGTGTAGCTGGTTGTACTACAATAGAGAAATGTACAGTAGATTTACGCCAGTAAAATATTTCAAGTTCCAGCATTTATCAGACAAACAGAAAATTTACCCACACGAATGTAACACACGTGAAATTCCCCGAGAATCCAGTTCGCCTTTGTGAGAGGCAACGGCAAGCGTATAGTCTGTACCATTACACCACAACGGCCCCCACACAAACTTTCCTCGCAACACGGATTGCAATGTGAAACAAGCCCATGTGAAGGATAGATAAATCGGCCGCGGCAGTTCACCCTGTCTCTTACAGCCTATAGTGCTTCTTCAGGCCGTAGAAAGGAAATAGGGTAGAGTGCGTATGCGAGGTGCGCAAACCACTTCCCGCGACTGCTTCTCTGACAATAGAGTAATAAAAAAAATGTGGATTAGATTTGAGTTTTAAAGGCTGTTTATGAAAGCAAGTGCTTTAAAATGTATGTGCGCATCCTCTGACCTAGTTTTAACGCAGATGGCATTCGAGTTGGTCGGAGTGTTTTATTTACGTAAACGGACGGGTCTGGTGAAAATTCAGAATGATGTAAACGAACATGTGTATAACGGTTGGCCACGTTACTTTGATATAGAATATTCACGGTAAAGTGAGCAATTTTAAAAGCCCTCTCATTCGGAATGAGAGACAATAAATATGTATTGTTTTAGCCTTAGACGTTAACTTTCGATTGTGGTGGAATATTCACACTGTGCTTATTACTTACATAGCAATACATAATTAAAAAGATGGTTAAAGAATGAAATATGCCTGAAAGGAAACGGTAACTAAGGCCTCAAAAGTGCTCACTTTACCGTGAACAGCCTATAGTTGTACTGGCGATGGACTAGTCATTGTTTGGGGATATATCCTCAGGATACGAAATACGCCCTACATGATATTTAACGAATGTTTCATACAGGCCGCTCATCAGTGACAGTGCTTTCGACGGGGGTTTAAAATTAATAAATAAATGATTAACCCTCTGCGGACATGCTGTATTCAGCACAGTAGGTTGTAGGTTAGGAGAACTTTCATGCCTGCAACGTTAATAGAGCTGTTATTCGCAAACGACTATCTTCGTATGTTTGCGTTTCTTGTTATGACCTGTTTGTTGCTAAAGCAAAGTTTTGACCGTCACTTAAACTTTTGAGAAGTTAGCGTAGTTGCAAGTAGTGAGTAAACTATCATGTGCCTTGGGCACATGATGGGCAGGGGCAGGGGCAGGGATTCGCTTCCTCCTTAGGGAAATTGTTTTTCCTTACGTTGTGCTGAAACGGTGGATACTTTTAGTTCCATGTGATTTTTTATATTTAAATTATTATATTCAGTTCATGAAGCAAACAGTGTTGTTTTTACACATAGTGTTTTACACTTAGTAAGTCAATCTAAATGCACAGAAATACTTGAAAATATTTATAAATAATATATTTTCTGATATAATATATATTATCTTCGTTTAGTATAAATCCCATACCACGCTGCATCCACTATTGCACTTTACAGTAAACGACATACAGTCTATTCGCGGTTTATTCGCAGTTTTGAATTAAACCTTTAAAAAAATCACCCTATGTATGACGTGTTTAGTGTTATTTCCTCAATATGTTTTGTATCACAAGCGTTTTATACCTCTGTTAACAGAAAAGTATCTTTTTTTTGTTAAATTGAAGTTTTGCCTACATTTAATTTATTAATAATAACATTACATCTATAATAACTATGAAAACAATCAGTGAGAAAACGTGTGTTGGTATTGCCTAGTAAGAAATAGTTCCCATGCAAAATATTATTACAACTGAGTATGCACGAATTTGGTGCTTTGTCATTTGGTGTAATTTTCTAAACTTAGCTAAGCTTAGTTTGGACGAGGCGTAGGAATATCCTGGAAGTAGAACTTCAGCAGGGTTTCAGAAAAGTGTGAAGTAACTGTGAATAATTATGCACTGTATTTAATCGGAGGGCATGCTATACACTATCTACCAAAAAGTAATTGGGCACCTGTCCACAATGTTTCGTCGGTGGTTGTCACCCCGTTAGAATCCCGTAGGGCCACCTCTTGCCGCTATAACAGCAGCCGCGCTGTCTGGCATGCTCTCTACATATGTTTGCAGGATATCCACGGGGATTCGTCGCCATTCCTCATGAGCAATGGATTTTGACCGCGCCTGACGAGCCCTCACCCGGTGATCCAATTTGTCCCAAATATGTTCTATAGGGTTGAGGTCGGGGCTCTGAGCGGGCCAATCCAATCGACAAACATTGTTGTCGGTGTACCACTGCATAGTAGCCCTTGAAACATGGCACATGGTATTGTCATCCTGGAAGTAACACGGATCCATTCCGTAAAAACGCCACAATGTTAGGAGCATTTCATTATCCAGAATGTTACAATAGGCCTCTGTGTTCATGCTACCACAGACAAACACCAGCGGTCCTACGCCGAAGGCCGAGAAACACAAGTCACCTGACGTACTGAATCACCTATCTTCACGGGTGCCCAATTACTTTTTGGTAGATAGTGTATATTATCTGCGGAGTGTCTAATTATCCATCTCTACGAAACGGGTGTGCATGTTTGTTCCCGCGTGTTTGTAAATTGTTTGATGGGAAATTTATTTTACAGCAACTAAATGAACTTATCTTGGAAAATATGTTGTTGTTTTTTTATTTTTTATTTTTTTTAAAGTGATATTCACGCATGTTTAAACTTAAAAATGTGCTGTGTTCGGTTCTGCCAATAACAATACATAGAAATAAATTAAGCTGTGAAATGTTACCGTTTTTTTTAAAATAAAACTAAAAATATTAACGGAAGACTTGTTAATAAAGGTATAACAGCACAAGACGTTAATTCTAGAGTTTACGAGTTTTTATTTGACCTACACTAACAATTTTACTATATAGTGAAAGTATACTGTATTGTTAAATGTGTTTTTATATTGTGAGGCGTGGATAAGGTGCGTTAAATACTGCCAGATACATTCTTCATTACTTAAAACCTTCATTCGATTCGTAGAAACGTAGTTTGGAGCCTAATGTAAATAGTTTGTGTTGTCGTCGATCGTCTGTGCTTGTCACCACTTGTCCTAACTGCACTGATGCTCACTGTGTCGCATCAGCGAGAAAACTAATGCTTGTTTTTCTGGTGAGTCATAATAAGTTTTACAATATTGCTGTGCCTGCGAAGTTAGCGCCAAGAAGTCATAATATACCTGCCGTGAAACAATTATACGCTGGTTTACCGCAAGTGTATATTTAGTTAACTGAAAACATCGCGGTTAATGGTTTTTGTGAATATCCCTTACTCCTAGAACAGCTAGAGATGTTGCGGGATTGTCATGTTAGCGGCTCATACACAAGTGATTATTTCAAGATTCTGATGTGAAACCCTGATATAGCTATGAAATACATAGGGCGACTAGAAACTGTATTCTCAAATTTATCTTTTTCACACTGGTTTCTAGTGGTCCGGATGCCGGATCAGTCTAGGTCACCCGTCCTGAAGATGGATGGCGAGTTGTTGCCATTTGGGTATTGGAAAGGGGTACCAATAACTCAGGATGAAGAAAGACGACATTTATTTACTAAAGATCGGTCACATTTCACAATGTACAGGACACCAGCAGCCAAGAATTACATTCCAGGATCACGAGTTAGATCTTTTTATAACCGTGCTACTGAAAACTGTAATAAAATACGTTTTTATGTATGTTTAAATATAAAACTGGCCATGCTTATTTGCATACAATATACCATGTAAATAAATAAAACATTATTTTCACTTTAAATAAAATGGCACACATAAGATAAATATTTGTAAAATAAACTTATATACCATCGAAACACTCATACGACTGTGTAACGAAGTAAAAATTAATTTTTGTATGCGCTGGTCCATACGCAATAGCTCACAAAAAACGCAGCATGCAATTCTGTGCACAAACCTAGAGATTGCTCGTTATATAGTTTATCTTAATCAATGAAAATAGTCTGACGTCATTGTCATTTAATACCTCTTTCACGCACAAACATACGATGAAGCTCTTTTAGGGATTGGCGCTAAGCATTCCCGTCTCGTAACGTAGATGTGAGGAGCACGATGCCTTGTACGTCCCCCTCATGATGACACAGCTGTCTTGCTGTTTCCGGACAGCGCCTTAAGCAGACCTTATAAAATGCGTATAATATAGCGGAGCAATGAAAGGGAATGTGCTTCCGTGATTAACTCTCAAGTCTATGCAGGACCTCGTCAACCTGTAACACAATCGTTGAACTTACTGACGTTTTATATAGACGTACTACCTGATACGGTGAACAGTAAGGGCGTTGTCTGCCGAGGCTTCCAAGTAGAGTGCAGAGCTTCAGTTATACAGGATGAGGCATTTAAAACAGGCCATCTTAGTAAATCGCCCACTTGTAAAGATAGAAGAAAATGGTTCAGACAAACGTTTGGAATGAAAGGGGCCATAATGTGAAGTTAACAGTTTGTTGTCTTTGAGGGGTGAAAGAGATATGGGGGTCAACTTCGGTTTTGTAAATGGGATGACATACTTAAATACACACCTGAACAGCTCTTCACAAGATTAATGTAAACATGTGTAAAACGTACTATAGTCCATTCCTCATTGGAAGCAACTTTCTCGGGGCCGTGCTAAATATCTACTTGCAGGCCCATTTCGTATCCTTCCGCCAATTGTAAACAAAAATTGCCATGTGACTTCCATGTAGCATCTGTCAAAATCAACATTTACAATCCATTGTGTGTACATATGTTCGTATACTTTCGCTACACCCAAAAATAAACATTCAAATGTGACTTCTACTTTTATACTTGTCAAATGTGTTGTTTACTGTTTACAGCTTTTCAAAGAATTCTGTCATATTTCAAAAAACCATTCCATACGAATATTCACAGTTTAGGCCTCTAACATTATTTAGGTCAGCTTTATGACGTTTTAAAAATGCTTGAATTGAAGACAGTTCTTGCGGTTAATTTACATTAAGATGTTTGTTTTCCACGACGTAGCTCAGTACATGTAATGCGCGTTAGTATTTTGCCGCCATTGTGTTTAACACTGTTACAACTGCGAGATAAAGGGCTGTACTAATTTTAATTATTTTATTATTGATGTGTGTTGGGTCATTTCTGTAAAAGGATGGCATCAGTTGGAATAAATATTAAAACGAAGGAACGACCAGTAAAAAAGGCACATTAAATTCAAGCACGCAACTCATGTTGCTCATTTTTGTCATACAGACTTTAAAAGATAGCGGTGAACATGCACACAAATTAGCCTACGATAACTTTTATTCTGCTCATATTTCTATGTATTGCTACATACTGTTTATTAGGTTAATTGAAATTTATCGGGCTGGGCTTAGTATTTTTCTTTTGGGATTGTGCTAATTACGTTACACGACTGTGTTTCAAACCCCTTAGGGCAAAGGTACAACGCTGTGATAAAAAAACAGACGTGAACGTAAATAAATAACTTTGTCATAAAAACAGTTCACATTTAAAACGTATAGATAGTGCTAATAAAATATTTGAAATCACACACACACAGGGCCAGTGTATCTACCACGATACACCAAGGCACGCCATTTCACAGACGCAATGATTAACGAAACACACGTCACAGTATATTTATTACTGCCGTGGAAACACAGATTTATCACAACATCGTAACTTGCGTAGGTAGGTTTAAAAAACACGTCTACAAACGTGATGTATTAATTTGAAGTATTTTTCGAAGTAAGAATAATTGACGTTTCGTTTGACAAAAAGCAACACGCCATGTCATGGCTCGCCACGTCTGCCAACTCCACTAGGTAACTGCCCCGCCATCATATCTAAATATATTTAAATACGTATTCAAACATTAAAATCTCTTTTCAGTTGTAAATTAAAAATTCAAAAATCATTTTGCTGTAATAAGTATGAAATATGCTGCAATTGAAAACATTCATAATTTCATACATACTAGCGAAGTGAAATTTCCCGAGTGTGAAAGAGACGAAGAAAGAGAAAGAGTTCGACAAGCCTTGCCAACAGCCCAGTTTTTCAATTGCTTTCTCGCTCGACAAATCAATACGGTACCATTGCGGCCAACTCACGATATTTCCCGCTGTTATTTTAAACTCTAAAAATGAGATTTGTTGCCACCGGGGCTACTTAAATATTTCGATAGGCACCGTTTAATTTGCAAATAGTATACTAAAAAACGAGGTTAAAATAATAATTTTAATGTGAACTATTTCTTACCGGTCGTTGCTAACACGTCGCTGCTCTTGCTGTTGTTAATTCATATTTAAAAAAGAAATAAATATTACAAGTTATAGAACATATTAAGGTAAAGGTTCATTTATTCAATAATACAGTACTCTAAAGTTAACCACAGTGTTATATATTTGTGGAATACAGGTCATTGAAAAAACAGCTGACATGTTATGCCTAGGGTGTTTTTTCATAGGTTGATTTCCATAAGTCGCTTCCAATCGGGAATGGACTATAGAAAGGTGAACATTAAACCACATCGTCTCATTTAACATACCGAAGTTGACCCCCATATTTACGTCCCCCCTTGACGTACAACACACCTATTTATTAACGGAGCATTGTGGCCCCTTTCACCCCAAACAACGTTTGTCTGAAAGATTTTCTTCTATCGTTACAAGTGACCGATATATTAGGGTGGCCTGTTTTAAATGCCTCACCCGGTATATGTAGCTGTCATTTAAAAACAAATAGTTTTGAGCGATGTCTACCTACGAATAGCATTTAAGATATTTGTCATTCCCGAAAACTAGTTTCCTGTTTATAGAGCGTGAGCTCCTATTATTTATGCTATATAGTGCGGAAAGAATCTGTTAAGCATTCTTAAATGGAACTTATTGCAAAAAAAAAATCGATAAATTCAAGATGGTGGGGTGTGACCCTCCTTAACCAGATTCTTAAAACATGTAATCTGCACTCCAAAAGTGT
Organism: Dryococelus australis; assembly: GCA_029891345.1. Classification (NCBI taxonomy): domain Eukaryota; kingdom Metazoa; phylum Arthropoda; class Insecta; order Phasmatodea; family Phasmatidae; genus Dryococelus; species Dryococelus australis. Next base: position 129,767,793 of record CM056995.1, on the reverse strand, counting down.
ATGCAAGTGTTTGTGAAGAATAAAGTATGTAGTTAACCGCAATTCAGTTGTAAATTGTGATTTCCCATTCTTGTTTCATCGTATCTTAATCACAAAACTTTGAATTTCTGTGGATGTTAACATAGTACGAAGTTAACATACACATAGTTAGCGTAGTAGTTTCGTATAATATTACATCCTTTCGCCCATTATTAGTCCTGTTGGCTATATTCTCTGCTTCTGACCGAGTAGAATTTTCGTGGGTGGATAATATCTTGACTGTAGTAAGAATATTAATTTAATTGACATTCTCTCAATCTTTATTTCCAAGTTTCGATATTTTATTTAGAAACTTTGCAAATGTATAAAAAAAAACATATTTTACAAATAAATCGTTTTTTTTTTTTTTAAATTACACTGGCCATGTTGAAATAAATATTTGATTAATACACCTCTGGCTTCTGGTTTTATGGGTATCGCTGGATTGCTTTTGAGATGCTCTTTCGAACCGTATAAGATTTTTGTATTTCGTCTTGGCTTTTTGACGAATATAGGCCGAAATCGTGTTAAGTTTTCTTAATTTTTTACATTAAACGCATACAATTTCACCGTAACCACGCTACACAAATGTTTTTATGCACGTAATCGATTGATCTTGACGAGAGTTGTCGATTGAAACCTAACGAGCGTCGTAGCTTCTCCTAGTCAAAAGTTATACTACGCGGAAGTAATGAGACGCGGCGAAACGAACTCAAAATTGCCCCCCCCCCTTTTTTTTTTTTCATCGTCGTGCTCGATGTTTCACAGTCCTCACTCAACGTAACATATTCTTTGATCCTTTGGCAATCGAGTGGTGTGATTGGATTGTGAATGTAGACGATAGATTCGGAGCAGCAATGCCAAACTATATCCCTAGATTTTGTTAATGGATTTCCTGGATTGCCTCCCACTATGGTTGCAAATTTAAAGTGTGAAGAAACCGCGAATTGACTATAGTATAGATGCAGGGGCAGGATGGTGCCGTCGCGTCGCTGCGCGGAGTGCCTCGGCCAGACCTGGAATTGTCACCTCGTACCGCGCTGTCCGGGGCATTTCCCTCAGCCTGCCGCGCTGTGGGAAAACACCTCGTCTGCCGCCTTGTCACCTTTCGCACGGCCTCCTTTACTAACTCGGCCGACTCGAAGGCTAATGGCATCAGGCTGCGACGACGTCGTTCCATTCCAGGTGCCGGGAAATATTGCAGTCACCATAGGAGTCTATAGGCTATTCACGGTAAGTGCGCACATTAGAAAACCCTCTCATTTGGAATTAATAATCAATAAATATATTTTATTTTAGCCTTAGGCGTAAACTGCCAAGTGCGGTGGAATATACACACTGAAAGCAAAAAAGTAACTAGGGCCTCACAAGTGCTCACTTTACCATGGACAGTCTATAACTGAACATCGCTTATAGTCCATCCATTGTTACTTCAACATTTCTGAAGCCTTGCTTAAGTTATACTTATAAGATATTACTCCGCCTCATGCAAACAAAGCTTAGCTGAATCTAGAAAATTACACTAAAGGGACAGCGCACCGCATTCATGCGCACTCGGCGTAATAATATTTTGCATAAGAACTATTTCTTACTGGGCATTGTCGACACGCCTATTTTCTCACTGTTTATATTCATATTAATCATGAATGAAATATATAATTAACACATAAAATTTCAGCAGAAGGCCAATGTAATAAAAAATAAAGTTTTTTTTTTAACGTTAACACAAGTATAAATGTTTGTAATAATAGACATATTTAAGAAACAACCAATCACGCCATACATGAGGTGATTTTTCAAAGTTTTTATTCAAAACGTGTGCAGAAACAGCGAACAGATTATATAAATGTCTCCCGCTTAAGGTAGGGGAGTAGTTTGCAATGTCATAAACGTACTATTTACGTTGCATATGAATGGAGAATGCATATATTTTATAACACATTTTAGTATTTGTTCTGTTTTTGTTTAATGGTTGTTCACGATAAAGTCAGCACTTTTGAAATCAACCTTAGAATAAAGTCACTGCTCCTACCTGCATATATTTTAACGAACGCACTGAGTGACATGCGCCCAGTAATGTTAGTAACGTTAGAGGGAAATTAGTTCCTAATCGTAACGTAGAATAAAAATTGTTAGGTAACCATTTGCGATAACTTAAATTATTACTTCCGCTTTCTGTTTTTTAAAATTAAAGTGTAAAATTGACCAGATTTATAAAATATTTACTTTTCTAATAATTCACAGTTTCACTTGACCAACGCATGAACAAAGTGATGAGGCCCATAGCAATGTTAATTTTACATAAGGTGTAAGAATATACAACGTGCATACAAGTAGATCTTATGCACGGCTTTCAAAAGTGCTCATTTTACTGTGAACAGCCTATAGTTTGATTCGTAACAGATCGAATTCCTTTTGTACAACTATAACTATGCTTTACTTGCATATATTACCAGCTACTCTTTCCTTAATTTCGTTTTTTTTTTTTTAACGGTCATGTTCTAAAATTGTTGCGATAATATTGCTCTGAAACAGCGTATGTCCACAGTAATCATTACAATAGCAGAGGAAATTCTTGCATACTGTAATCAGCTTTAGTTCAACGGTTTCTTAGTGTTAGCAGTTCCCATGCCATTTGCACACATATAACCACTTCAGGGCTGCAGTCTTTTGTAGTCTTGTGTACCCATCTGCAGTTGCTAAGTTTATAAACAGTGAACGTATGTGAACCCCAGATCGTTTTTAGCGCCTTGCATCACGGAGTTTACAAAACATGTCTACATTTGTTTGTTGTAAAAAAGAAGTTGTATGCCCGAGACGCAGTTAGTGTTCTTTTTAACCTGTTATTACACGAGAAACGCTAATGGAGAAATTTAAATCTAACACGTGGGACCGTAGTGAGCCGACATCTGTAGCGAACATTTTTATTCGCCAGGTTACTGCTGGACGTGCGTAGTTTCAAGTCCCCGATGTTGCATCAGTACTTTTATTTGTCTTGATCAGAACCTGTCTGCCCAGTTTGTCTAGAAATTTGTTAAATAGGTCAATAGGAGGTAGTTTTGTCAAAGAATGTGTCATAAAACTATACAAGGGAAATTGTTGATTCGGTGGTAGTGGAACTTATAAATTAGCCAAAAATTGCACAAAAATAGGTATTTTAATGGTCTCATTGAATAAAACATGATCCATGTTAAGATGGCAGAAATGTAGAAATATTTTATGTCTTAATGTATCGTGTCCCTTAAAAGTGTGATGTGTAAATTTGTGAACACTAAATTTGTTTAGTTTAGTTCGGGAAGCGTTCCAATATGTAACTCTGAAAGTCAACAAGTACTTTTTGGCTGTCGCAAAACACAGAGTAAATGCTATACTCGCTCTTGGCGGTGTCCCGAAACAAACTTCAGGGTTATTACTCTGAACATCTTGACAGAGTAGACATTTGACAGCCATTATTTCAGCGAGTAACTGAGATAAGTGGAAAATGGCGGGAGTTACAGCTGAATAAAGCAAACAGAAAGAAAATTGTCACGTTCTGGTTACAGACAAGTGACGGGTGATAAAATTCAGTAGTTATTTTTTATTTTAAAGGTAATTTTGTTCGTACTGCTGTATTTTTTGACATACTGTTTATGATTCGGTTATGGCAAATGTAGCTCATTATGCATATAATTCTTGAAACATAGTTTGTTGAAGCTTGGTACAATAAACAGCGTTATTATGAATACGTTATAGTCAGTTGCCTGCATCCACAGGAAACATTTTAAAACACAACAAGCTTTTTACTTGATGCTCGTTCCAAAAGCAGTTTCACTCTAGCCTTGGATCAGCTATTACGGCCGATTCACACACAAGATAATTTGGAGTTCGTTATGTTACCCTTGCGTTAACTCTCTATCATTTCTTTTATATATAAAATCATAGCTGTGTTCACATTGTAGTTAAGAAAAACTCTTCGTTAGTAAGTTTTTATTCAGTGCTATAACCTTCCGCCTTCATACATATAATAAGGATGCCTACCCTCTTCTTGCGTACAGATTTTTTGCCTTGTAGTTGTATGTAATTTTGATGCCGTCGTATCGAGCAGTACTTCCTACTTACCAAAGAAGGTGCTTTTGTCAAAAGTGCGTGGGGCACGGCATTTCCTTTTAAAACTCACACAAAGTTTACAGCGGTGAATACAACGCCTGGCTCATCGGCAATACGTAAACACGCGGAGGAAATGGTTTATTTGTTCATTATTTATACATACACAAACAAAATACTAACATTTGTCACCATCGTTATATAATATACAGTACACAATCCAGACGGAAGTAGGTAGGAATAAAATTGAATACAGAAAATCAAATAATCGTGTTTTGAATCTGAGATGCTAAAACTACTTTATAGGCTATTCACTGATCTACTTGTATGCACTTTGTGTATTCTTCCGCCTTATGCAAGATTACCATTGTCGCAGGTCTTATCACTTTATTCACGCGCCAGGCAAGTGAATATATGCAATTATTTGAAAAGTAAATATCTAACAAATCTGCTCATTTGACACTTCAATGCATTAAAAAATAACCAGAAAGCGAAAGAAATAATTTAAATTTTCAGAAATTGTTACCTAACACTTTTTATTCGACGTTAAGGTACGGAACTATCATCCATCCATCGTTACCAACTTTGCTGGGCGCATGTCACTCAGGGCACCCGTTGAAATATATGCAGGCAGTAGCAGTGACTTTTTTCTAAGGCTCGTTTGAAATGTGCTCACTCTATCGTGAACAGCCTTTACCTCTACGTTATGTTGAAAGTGGGTCAAATTCTCGCGTGGAAAGTTCATCTTTGAGACGCTCTTAATTCAATGTGAATACACTGCTACGCGATATATACCTGAATATAACGGCAACACTAAGTTAACAAATGTGAATCAGCATTTACTCTGTTACTTGACTGTACTCTCAGAGTTGCATTTCGTAACGTGGTCCCGGAGCGCAGCCGAGCGCGCGACCGACTACACGACGCGAGAGTCCGGGGCCACGACTTCACGTGCTGCCGCGGTTGGATCTGCGACGACACGACGTGTCGTGTAGACCTGTCCTCGCCTCGGGGTCTCGTCTTGGCGCGAGAAGATCCTCTCCGTTTGGCGAGAATCTCCTATCCAGCGTGACGTAGATTTGCAGGCGGTGCTTACATGGCGCGTGAACTGCGTTGCAAAGTGTTCGAAATACACCCGGCTGCGGATTGAACCCGGTTCGCCTAGGTGGGAGGCGAGCAGGCTAACTGCTCGGCCACCGCGGCCCCATCTACGTAAAGAACACACACTTCAGATGAGGGCTGTTGAGTAATTTCAAGACGTCATGCACATTATAAACGCAATTTTTGAGTAATCCAAAATTACTAAACTACTTTTTCAAAGTGTTCTATCTCAAAATATACGCGTCAGATACATACAGAACCACTCAAGGGCCCTGCATTGAACCTTCCTACAGAATCTCCATCAATAAAATAACAGGGTCACCGCTCAAAGTCTCATAGGTACATGCAGTGTAACTAGAACACTGCATGCCAGTTCAGAGCCTTGCGCATTGTGGCGATGGCGCACTCTATGTACAATGCAGTGTCGTCCTTATCGCTTCTGCACCTCTCGGCCTCAAACGCGGGAAACAGCTCTAGGTAGGCGGGAGCCGTAAGTCTAGATCACATTCGCCAAGATGAGTTTTACATTCGTGTGCCATAACTTCCTTTACAATGAAATAGCCAAATATTTCATACTAGCTGACCCGTGCGACTTCGTTCGCATGATTTTCTTAAAGTTATTAAAATAAAGCCAACCATAGTTTCATTAAGGCCTTATTTTTAAAATACTAATATTTCTTCTTTCAGGTTTAATGGAGTTAGTAAATTACACCCTGCCATCGCTTCACACAGGTTTTATGTTAGCATGATATTTAGGACTTTGAATTGATCTAGCCCCTTTTTTTTAATTGGGTTCTCTAGCCACTGAGCTATTGCGGCCCGCTTATTGGGTGCTCTAGCCACTGAGCTACTGCGACCCCACTGTTTGGTGCTCTAGCCCCTGACCAGCTGCGGCCCCATTATTGGGTGCTCTACCCACTGAGCTGCTGCGGCCCCACTATTGGGTGCTCTAGCCCCTGACCAGCTGCGGCCCCACTATTGGGTTCTCTAGTTCCTGAGCTTCTGCGGCATCCTTATTGGGTTCTCTAGCCGCTGAGCTACTGCGGCCGCACTTGATTTATATCTATCCATTGGGTCACTGCGGCCCAACTTGGTATAACTCTAGCCACTGGGCCACTACGGCTTTTTAGAAGGAAAGGTTTACATACAGTCCATATACAAAAAAGAAAGGAGAAATTACGAACAGACAGACACGAAAAAATTAAAATTAGATATGGCTTAGTTAGCAGTTACACTATATGAAAAAATAGTTAAAAGTGAAAAATTCGAAATCACAGACTGACACTTCTATTTAGTAGTATAGATTATAGCACCTTTACATTTTACTAAATGCTTTCAAATGCATTCGCCACATTTTATCCACGCGTTATTTTGTAACTATGAAACTGTAAGAAACTATTGATATATTGATTATGTTATAATTACTTGACAAAAGTTCAGAATTTATTTTTGTTTTATGCTTAATGCACATTGCCAGGGAAGTACAATTGTCATTTCAAAATGCAGGAAGTCCCACTCCAAGCCGAATCCAGATTTTCGATTACAATTATAACAGTAATGAAGATATTGTAACGTAATTTTGAACTGATGTATTTTGCTTTGTGTGAAATATGGTGACATCCGCGTCCAAACAACACTGAACTAGACGCTTCATATTGAAGGTGTTTAACGAAATGGGATCGTGATCTGCCTCGCTTGAGCGTGTCCAAAACATACTCGATTGCGTTGAGATAATAAGACTTGGCCGGCATGCACCAGGTGCACCTGTCTGACGTACTATTGGAGGGATAAAATCTTTGTACCTGGCCTTTTGCAGAGCCATGATGAAACACACGGAAGGATGTGCGTGAGCCCAACATAATGATATCCCTGACGAAGATGACACCACCTAAAATTGTCCTCTTTAATGATTTTAGCTGAACTATACATATTCCTCCGTTCTGTCTGTAAGCAGGGCACATCCCCTCTGTCCCCTGGTCAATAATATATGCTCTGAACCATGCACAGTAACTTTTTGGTACGTTTTACAAAGAATTCTTTGGAAACTGGTTGCCAAATATTTTCTTGTTACTGCATGCCTGAAATATTGTATATTTACAACACACTATTTTAGGGAACGTACAAAATTGTTTATATAGCTCAATATATATTATAAACTAGAAATTTAGAAAAATTGCTTGTCGAAATCCAACATTAATTTTACACCTTCCACATTAAGGTTTTGTGCAATTTACTATAATTTATTTTTCGTATTACAAAAATATCTTTGGCAACTAGTATTTAAAGAATTCACTGTACAAACACAAAATATTGTTTACAATGTAGTTTACAAATAATGTCTGTAAGGAATCTTTGAGCCACTGCGATCTAGTGCTCCTCAAGTGCACATCTCGAACACACTAGTAGACAACACTTCTATCAACACATAGCTCGGGAATACAATGTGGCATTATTTTAATACCGGCAAGAACGGCATAGTCCATCTTTCACTGCACTGCACTGCACTGTTGTCCTTAATTTTTACAAGCTTTTATTTAACTAGCATTGTTTGTATGTACGGCGTCTGTCAGACCTCGTTTATATCTCTATGGCGTGCATTCTACCATTAGCGCATTACTGTTTATTGGGTTGCAACACAAAGTATGGAAGGAGCAACCATTGTTTAACTGAACATTTTTAGTCTTTTTAGTCTCACGAATGTATAAATTAATGTATAAATAGTCTACATATATAACAATAACAAAAAAAAAATGCTGAGACTAAAAATTGAAAAATAAATGAACTATAAAAACCTTTTAAAACGATTTTTTAATATATAAATGCACTAAAAAGAGAAAAATAAGTATTGTAGTTACAGAATTTGTAGAACTTGCAAGACATGGTCGAAAAGCCGTAATAAACGTTACAACAAATTATTATGTTTATATCAATTTATATTTAGGTTATAAAAGCTTGGCGCGTATAGTTACTAGCCTTACGCAAGATATGTTTTTACTACGCTTGCGCAAATGAGTTATATGTTCTATATTACGAATAGTTAACAGACTTACACACGATATGAGCTTACTACGATTACGCAAATGAGGTATACAGTGTACTATATTGTGAAAAGTTAAGATACTTACACAAGATACGTGCTTACTACGCTTACACAAATGAGGTATACGTTCTATATTGCGCCAAGCTTTTATATATTAAATATAAATATATATTTATATATTAAATATAAATATATAAATAAACAGATGGTTATAAACATAACCATCTGTAGTAAAGTTTATTACGGCTTTTCGACCACGTCTTAAAAGTTCTACAAATCCTGTAACTAATATAATTATTTTTCTCTTTTTAATGCATTCATAAATAAAAGTTTGGTTTTAAAAGGTTTTTTACAGTTATTTTACTACACACTAGTGTAAGCATTAACTAGTAAATGTTGCAGATAACCGATGCCGTTATGTCTGTACAGAATATCAGATATACGTAACTTTGAGTGTATGTTGATTTGTTCTCCCTCTTCAGGTACAGGAAATAACCGCAATTGAACTCATTCCGTGAACTGTTTGTGACGATGCATTAATAAATAGGGTTGATACAACCAACTTATGGGGTAAGCGATAGCACAATATTTATTATCTTTGAACGTCACCAAATTCTTCCGTATCTGCGAAATTAAGCGCGATTTTTGGAAGTGACAGGACAGGGTTTGCTTCAGTTTTTGCGTGTTTCATTGTAATTCACTTACCAACTGAAAACTGTAGTTTGGAGGAACAAAACTTTTATTTCTAACTAGTTGGCGTTTTACTGGGCGGTAAAGGTGCAGTAGTCGGGCACTTCTGATACTTTCAACCATCGCGCTTCGACTGTCTTATCATCTACACACCACTATCTGCTAGACATTTGACTGTCGTGAACTATCGCGACTACGCTCGTTGTGGCATCTCTGTGGCCTTACAAACACCACAAGTTCCTTCGCGACAGTAACCGCCATTGTCGCTAGAATTCAGTATATACAAATTATGCAATTATGTAGGCCGGAGTCATTTAAACCCAAGAGTATTCTTTTTCCAGGAAGGAAACCTTACTAACAATGAATTAAGTAGGCACTTTAATGTAATTTATTTTAAGGTAATTTACTCTTATAGAACAAGTTACTTAGGGAGTTGTAAGTCACATTCTTACAAGTTTCTAACAAAGTTGTGTACAAGTTACATCGTTTGTAAGCGAATTTTTCATCAGAAGAAATTAGAACATTTCATTTTGTGCAACATGTATTAAGGTGTAATTTTGATGGTTTTCACTATTATTTAAATTAACTGTTGTAACTTTTATTCCATACGTAACTTTATCATTTGCTTATGTATTGCTGTTTCTCACAGGTCAATTGTCCAGCTTCATGTAAAGTCAGAGACGTAACTCCTCAAATGAGAGGTCTGTAGGGGTTTAGCTCGAAGTGTATCACAACGAAATTGGCGCAATCATGCATTGTTAATTTTTTTTAAAGTGTTTATAGCAAGGAGATGGCTTATACACTTAACGTATTTTAACATGCCAGTTAACGTCCTTTCTTGTCGTAATCGAACACACTCGCTTCCGGCCTTTCAGGTGGGCGATCTGCTTCCAGACTACCAGAATCGCAGTTTCAAGATTTATGACGTACAAATATTGACAATATTCATATCGCAAAAACATGTTCGAAATCTTATGAGTTGTAAGTAAATCGTGAATGAACTGTATAAGAAGTTGACATGTAGGGAGTGTGTGGGAGGCGAGTGAGCGCGAGAGGATGTATATACCTATGCCGACAGCTGCGGAGCGGGTCTGGGGAGCTGGCCGGGCCCGGTATGCTAATGACGCGATGACCACACGTCACTGGTCGGGCTACAGTTACACGGGAGATGCCGGTCGTCGGCCTGCAGATGGCGACCCGCCACTCCCTCGCTGCGTCCAACTACAGTCCATCCACGGTTAAAGGCTGTTCCCGATAAACTGAGCACTTTTGGAAGCCCTGATTAAGATCTACTTGTGGGTCTATTGTGTACTCTTCCACCACGTGTAAAATCAACATTGCTATACACTGTTCACGGTAAAATGATCACTTTTGAAAGCCCTCCTTAAGATCTACTTGTATGCACGTTGTGTATTCTTCCGCCTAATGTAAAATTAACATTGTTGTGAGCTTCGTCACTTTGTTCATGGGTCGGTCATGTTAAACTGAAATTCTTACGAAATTAAATATTTTACAACTCTGCTCACTATGCCAGTCCGATGCATTAAAAAAAATAACATAAAACTAATGAACTAATTTAAGTTATCACAAGTGGTTACCTAACACGTTTTATTCAACGTTAAGATAGGGAACTACTTTCCCTCCATCGCTACCAACTTTACTGGGTGCGTGCCACTCAGTACACCCCTTAAAATACATGCAGGTAGGAGCAGTGACTTTTTGTAAGGTTGATTTCAAAAGTGCTCACTTTATTGTGAAACAGCCTTTTTGAGCATGTTCGCTTTATTCGTGCGTCGACCAAGTGAAATCGTAAAGTTATTAAGGAAGTAAATATTTCATAAATTTGCTAATTTTTACTCCTAGTATGAATTAAAATACCTGAAAGTGAAATGAATCGTTTCTGTATTTGCACATATTTAACTTAACACTTTTAATTTAGCGTTAAGACGAGGAACTACTTTGACCTACGTCGTTACCAACTTTACAGGGCGCATGCAAGTCAGTGTGTCCGTTAAAACATGTGCAGGTATGGGGCAGTGACATTTTCCCAAGGTTGATTTCGAAAGTGCTCATTTTTCCGTGAACAGCCTATACTTACAACATTCCTGAAGCCCTGCTTAAGTTCTACTTCCGGATATTTCTCCACCTCATGCAAACAAAGTTTAACAATGTCTAGAAAATTACACCAAAGGGACAATACACCTTATTCGTGCGTAGTCAGTGTAATACTATTTCGCATAAGAACCATTTCTTACCAGGCATTACTAACACATTTATTTCCTCTCTGTTTTATTCATACTGATTGTAAAAATATTACAATTTGTAAATCTATACATAGTATTAAAAAGTCGCCCGGCCGCGCGTGTCTGCATTCGGCTAAGGCTTCGAAACTACGTTATGGATTTTGATACGGTTTTCACCATAATTTAGAGAATTTTTGGTAAGGTTTAGGCAAATAATACATTAGTATTTAATTTAAGGATAGTAGAGAAGTGTCGAAGTTTTCTAATCAGTCGGAAAAAAGCGGCTTTTCGGGTGCTTACATGGCTTCGCTGGCTAAACCATAAAAGATATACCAAATTAATGTACTACAGAACTGTAGATCTCAAGATGGCGTAAAAAAAAGTCTGCGGCAGCATACGTTTATGTTTTAAGGATGACCCACAAAAACCATTTTTGTCTTTTAAAATGTGATCAAAAATAGGGATTAACTTACGAAAACTTTTTGAACAACACAGAAATAATCCTATGTTAGTTACCTTAAGCATTTAGTGTATATACCTGCTGTAAACTTAAACAACGCCATATTAGTAAATCGCACCCGTGCGAGGCCGGGGCGGGTCGCTAATAAAATATAAGTAAAAGTTTAATTTTACCAAAAATTAGGTATTTTTATGTTAACACAGTTATAAAACGCTTGTGGTGTATTATATGTTTAGGAAAAAACCAATAATGTCCTACGTGGGGTGGTTTTTCAAAGGTTTTATTTAGGAAGTGCGAAGAAAACATAAATAGACTATATGCCGCATTCCGTAAGGTTTCGCGTAGATTCGCTTGCGTATACCGGGACAGCCAGCTTGTTATGTTGGCGGCAGGTTGGTGCTAATAATTAAACAAAGCGTGTGCGCCATGATACAGTGTTCGGTGCAAGCTTCGGCGGAAGCACATACAGATCTGCCATCCGATCTTACACCCAAGCAGATGCGGAGGTTTATCTGGAATAACCTGTCACATGACGATCGCTGCCACCAGTGGCGTTTATTCCATTGACGCAAGGTAAGCATTGCTTATCCTGTACATATTGGAAATGGTTGACTATTTACAGTTTTCGCCTTAACTTTAAGTTTTAACACATTTGATTCTGAGTTTCCCGTTTCCGATTTGAGAAACAGAGTTTTCGTAACTCCCGTACTGCACACGCGTAGTGCTGCTATGTAGTATTTATTTCCACAAACGGGAGTGATAATCGATGAATCGAACTCGCAAGCGAGTTACCCTGCCGCGTTCCTTCGGCAGTGTAAGCAGTTGTTCTGTTTGCGTCCTCCAGTCCTCCCCTTGGTATGTTGATGAAAGTGTTCGGGAGAATGGGAGTTTACTTATAATTTGTATATGCGCTCTAAATAATATTCACTTTAATTATTATTACATTCATTTCGTTTCCGGTTTTATAACTAATGTTAGGTTTGATAAAACGGTAAATACATGTAGAGGGTAAACAAAGTTTAAAGTTACGTTTGTTAGTAACAATTTAAAATGGAATCATAGCCTGCCACTAGCAAATTTGATCTAAAACAATCAAATATGTGGTGCTATTATACTAATTATCCTGTAAACATAACTCACTTCACGTCACTGGCTGCCATACAGACGCGCTTTGATTTTTCTTCTGCCTCTGTGGTTCTAGGATGGACTTCATTCCCAGCTAATGCAATAATCTTTAATGCACGAATCACATAAATTGTTTGTTGTGATAGTTGGAACTTTTTGTAGCAAACAGTAACCACGGATGTTAACAGTAATTTTAACATAGCTGTGTTATAGCATCAGTAAATTCACATTTCACAGTTTTTTTTCTGTTTACTATCGTACTTTATTTGGATGGCCTTAACGCTGTTTAATAAAATAAACTTAACAACTGTCGCCATCAGAAGCTCTCTAAATTCCACCGTAGGAAAACTTTTACTGAAAATTGCACACGATCGGTTTCCAAAACGTCCATGAAAACGGCCAGCGTTCGCCTAAATCTTTCACAGAACAATCCTCCATGCTAGCGGCCATACGGGTTTGCATGGAATCTTGCAAGGTAACTTTCATCGTGGCAGACGGCTTAAGCTTCGTATTCTCTTACGTAATCCAAACTAAAGGCTGTTCACGATAAAGTGAGCACTTTTGCAATCAACCTTAGAAAAAAGTCACTGCCCCTGCCTGCATATACTTCAACGAGCGCATTGAATGACATGAGCCCGGTACAGTTGTTAACGATAGATGGAAAGTAGTTCCATATGTTAACATCGAATAAAAAGTGTTCGGTAACCATTTGTGATAATATAAATTGTTTATTTCTATTTCTGTTTTTTTAAATGCATCGGTATGTAAAAATTATCATAAATATAAAATATTTACTTTTCTAGTAATTTCATAGTTTCACTTGCCTGACGCACGAATAAAGTAATAAAGCGCATGGCAATGTTAATTTTACACAAGGCGGAAGCATACACAACGTGTATATAAGTAGATCCGAAGCAGCGCTTTCAAAAGTGCTCATTTTACTGTGAATAGCCTATAGTAATAAATGATTTCAAAACGTAGGGCTCGTACTGCTGAAGTCGTATGGCGCTACATTTGGCGAGAACTGACATCTCGTCAACTGTAGAGACTTGCGAGTGACACATGAACATAATTGGAAATACCATTTTCCACAAAAAAAATAACTTCATTGCTAGAAAAAGGGGGTGATAGGTTGAGAGGGGGCGAAAGGCATGTAGTGGTAAACAAATTCTGCAATCACACTAAATCTGAATCAGTGAGAATTTCACTGTTTCAATCAGTCAAACGTATCTGACTGATTCAACAGTCATTTCAGCGAATTTAACTGATGAATCAGTAAAAATAAATGCCCAATTTTCCTTCACATATTGATTCAGTGACATTTTATATTGATGCGTCAGTCATTTTTTTTCCCCAATGTTTACTCAGTGGTTTATTTTTTGACTGATGGATCAGTTAAAAAGCGTGTAAAAATGGCCATTAAAAAAACTGCATGAAGTGAAATAACAACGAATAAACCAATAAAACCAATACAAAATACTTCTGAAATGTGTTTCGTCTTTCAAAACACCATTTTATTAGGTAATAGGCACACACAGCCATTCATTCCGTTTTTACATCTTTCATTCGTTTTCGTATAATCGTCACAGCGCTCTGTTTCAAGGTTTAAACTGCATATAATGTGATAAAGAGAGTGCACTCATATATACTATTGGTTTTAACAATCCTAACGATACCAATTAAACCAAAAACGAAAAATAAGAGCATACAATAATTTAAATCTTCACGATTTCGCGGTAACGCTTGAAACCATGAATTTTCCTCTTGTTTTCCCAACTTGGCGTGGTAGTGCTTTTGCCCTGCCCACGTAGCTCAGGGGTAGGGTGGCCGACTTGTAGCCGGAGGGTCGCGGGTTCGCGTCCCGGTGCCTCCGACGCGGCAGATGCCCAGCTCGATTGTTGCACTGGGAATTCGTCAACAAGTCGGGCTCACTAGAGCTTCGTCAACGTCAAACATGTCACAAAAACGTCAATGAAGGTTTAAAAATATATATATATATATGGTAAGGTAACGGCCTAGAGTCGAAAGATGTGCGAGTTCAATTCCGTAAATTTTTTACTTTTTTAAATTATGGTAAATTGCGCAATATAAATAGTAAACTATCGCAATGTGTTTATTTCACGTGATTTTTTGGCTACATTAAATAAAAAACAATATTTTATTCGCCACTGTAGTCGGCCGTCACTTATTCAATCAGTGAAATAATTTAACATCACTAATTTAATCAGTGAAATTTTTTCACTGAAGCAATCTGTGGTATTCCACTGATTCTAAGTGGAGCCATTTTCACTGATACGAGTAGTTGAACTTCACTGCGAATGAGTGGTTTCCCACTGATTCTAATTTATTGTGTATTTTAATCAAAATCTAGGTGCTACGACAACATCGCAGGAATTTATTTTACAAGCGTTTAACATTTTCGGTTAGCCTACTCGCTTTCCACCAAGGCGATCCGGGTTCAATCCCCGACCGGGTCACTCCGGATTTTCACATGTAGGAATTGTGCCGGACGATGCTGTTGGTCGGCGGGTTTTATCGAAGATCTCCCGTTTCCCCCGCCCTGCTCCATACTCGCCTGAATCACCCTCATCGGCTCTCAAAACCTCTACGTTAAGAGCCGTCCAAATCTGTTCACTCACTCACCTACCTTTAAAATGTCTGCATCTGTAGCGTAATTCATAACATTATGATTTTAGAATCATGCTTTTTTGAACTCCAATATTACTTTTGGTATATTATTTTGAGGTCTTCTGCCGTAGGTTTTAAGTTTCATCTGAGGGTTTGGTATACATAGTATTATCATATAGGATTCTTAAAAACAAAATTTGTGTGAGGAGTGTTGGTTTTTTGGGGGCGGGGAGGGGGGAGAAGTTTGCATGCCATATCAGCAGTACGCGGCCCCTGAACGAAAAGACGGTGTAATTCGGTTGATAAGGTAGCGAAGCACTGGCCGCCCACGGACGTTATTGTGTCTGAGTGAAGATCAAGGCCGCAGATTGTTAACTGGAACAAAAGGCTGCGCGGCCTGGATCGCTTTCCCTGGACACAGCCTCCCAGCGGCCCGCGAGACACGAGATGTATTACGTTATCGGGAGAGGGTAACCGGCGCTCTTCTCTGCCTTGCAGGCGGAGGAAAGGAAAGCGACGCACCTGCTCTCCTACGCGTGCTACCCACTTATTTTCAGCATGCTAACGGCCTGGCGCCTCGCGCAGCGCGTAACACTGTTCCGTTTTTGACGTGAATACGTCTTTAAAGTTGTAACCATAGTGGGGGGCAATCCAGAAAATCCGATGATAAAATCGGGGGATACAGTTTGGCAGTGCAGCTCCGAATCTATCGTCTACATTCAAAATTCATTTACACCACTCGATTGCCAAAGGATCAAAGAATATGATACGTTGAGTGAGGACTGCGATTCTATGCGCTCCGAGGGGGAGGGGGGGGGGGAGGCGCAATTATGAGTTCGTTTCGCCGCGTCTCAGAACTTCCGCGTAGCATAACTTTTGACTAGGAGAAGTTACGACGCTCGTTTGGGTTTAAATCGACAGCTCTCGTCAAAATCATCCATTTGCGTGTATAAAAACATTTATGTGGCGCGAATAGTGAAATTGTATGCGTTTAATGTAGATAAAATTAAGAAAACTTAATACAGTGTCGGCCTATACTCGTCAAAAATCCATGTCGAGATACAGAAATCCGGCGCGTTGTCAGGGCTCATCCGGAACTCTTAAGCTGGATCCACAATAAATAGACGAACAAAACACGACTGGCAGACCACAACGGCCCAAGCGCGACACATTTCACTATTCTTTTGGCTGGTGTTACAATACCCCGACAATGACTAGCTTTCGTCGGGGTATTACCTTCGGTAGTACTGAAATTACAGTAAATTTGCTCTCTTTTATTTATTCTGCTTTCTTAAAAAATGTACGATGTCGTGAAAAGTAGTATTGAAAATAAAAGAAAATGAAAAACAACCACGAACTTAAATACACCTGTTACATGTACTATAGCAGTAACTATAAATATGCACAATGTGAATTTTGATGAAGTCACTGGAATATATAAATATTATTCGTTAACGTTCACAACAATTTGAAATCTGTGTTCAAACGTCATATACGATGTCAAATATCCTTCTGCAAATTGATCAGCATGCTTTTTTTTTCAAGCGAATATCAAATAGCTCGCTATAATGCTGCTCTTTACAGAAATGTTTCATTATCTCCCTGGTTGGGTGTTTGCAGTAAAAATACAATATCCGTTCATTTACCTTGAGCACAACTTGCGCGACAATAAAAATACTTAATTTTCGTGCGAGTAAAATACGAAGTTAGGGATATTCCAGGAAATTTTGGATTTATAAATTCCCGGGGTAAGTCCGACGCGAGAAAAATTAGAAACAAAATCTACTTTTTTCGGGTTGACGACACAGTGGCCTTGCTTTTCATTGGCTGCTGCTCAGATTTTGTCGTGTTGGGTTCGTCGGGATATTGTGTCTCCAGCTTTACACGTAATCTCGAGGTCCAGAAGCGCCGTAGCGACTCCTGACATGTGGAAGTCGTTCACTAATCGCGCTCAAGTAATGGTGAGAAATGCAATCTCAGAGTAATGGGAATAAATAAAAAAACACTTGTACATACAGCTAAAGGTTGTTCACGATAAACTGAGCCCTTTTAAAAGCCCTGCCTAAGATCTACTTGTATGCACGTTATGTATTCTTCCACCTTACGAAAAATTAACATTGCCACGGGCCTCACGACTTTATGCATGCGTCTTTCAAATGAAACTGTAAAATTATTATAAAATTAAATATTTTATAAAGTTGCTTATTTTTACATTTTGATGCATAAAAAACTGGAAGCGAAAGAAATAATTTAAGTTATCGCAAATTGTTATCTAACACTTTTTATTCGCCGTTAAGATAATGAACTACTTTCCCTCCATCGTTACCAACTTTACTGGGCACATGTCACTCAGTGCGCCCGTTAAAATATATGCAGGTAGGAGCAATTACTTTTGTCTAAGGTTGACTTAAAAAGGGTTCACTTTATCGTGAAAAGCCTTAGTATATCCAGTAGGCGGAGAGTAACAGTTGAATATAGTAATGAACTATTTTAACCCGTGCTGCATTCAGGACGTACAAAAAACTTAGTTGAGGATGAGGTTTCAATGTAGTTGCTGCTTGTGAAACATAAAATCCGTCGGTGTAGGTCATGCACATTTTGGCCATAAAGAGTAAACAATTGCACGATTCTGTAGTAAGTGGACGTTCCAGTACGAATACTGTAATTCTTGCAAGACGGATTCAAAATTGTGCGCCCGAGACGTTATGCAACACGGATTGCAGTGCAGATTACAAGTCTGCCAAATGTCCAGGCGTTCGTAAAAATTTTGCCCCGTATCAGTTGGAAAACCATTTTTTTTCTACCTACTCGCTTGTACGATACTTATTATTGAAATTCCTTGTATCTATAATTTTTTTCATAATATTTGTATGTTAGGTACTCTTATTCTCTGGGAGGTCAAATTATTGCAAATAAAATTAAGGTGAATGACTTATCCAGAGCTGATTTTTAAGGTTTGCATTGTTACAAGTTGCGAAAAATAATAAACAAATGTGGCCGATTATAAAGGAGATAGATTTCGCAAATCGGAAAGGGAAAGGACGGCGTCTTAGCACACGAACGTTACAAAATTCTCTGCAGTGTGGTGTGTATGCAGAAATGTAGACTTAGCCACAAGGAACGTAGCACATAGCCAGTCAACTTCAGTTTCATTCTAGTAATCTCAGCCGGCTCATGAAGGTGTGTGTGTGTGTGTGTGCGTGTGCGCGTGCGCGCGTGCGTGCGTGTGTGTGTGTGTGTGTGTGTGTTTGCAAACACGGAAGTCATGGGTCCAATTTCTGCCTCGAGCGTTGTGGTGACGCGTTTGTGAGCAGTTATAAATCAATTAACGGAAGTGATCTTAAACTTTTCTTTTTTACATTGTAGACACAATGAATTCCTACTTTTTTAGGGAGAAATGTTAAGTGAGCTATTATTATTAAATGAGATATTTATTAGTTATCTATATTTACTTCAAAGTTCGGTTTGAAAGTTACAGCCATCGGGGTTTACGTTAACTAAATATCCGTTAGTGAATTTTGTAAGAAAATCGTTCGAAATCTAACAGTACATCGCATTTAAAGTAATTGTTGGTTGTAGAGTTGAGGAAAAATAAAAATAAAAAATAACATTAATTAAAAGTATAATAAAATATTTAACTTTAAAAAACCTAAAATTGTCTTTTTTTTTATTTTGGACAGTAATTACAGTGCTATACATTACAAAATTACTACGAGGAAGCTCGTACTTTCTGACCGCCGACACAGTAGGCTGTAGTGGTATCTACCGGCAGGTCTGGAACTTTCTACGGTAACACAACCAGTTTCGACTGAAGTGTAGGGTACCAAAGGACCGAGTAGGTCCTAGTAATCCCTATATCATGCTGGAATCACAATAGCGCGACAGATGCGTCGCGAAGGCTGCGACGCGACAACAAAAATTCGCGTTAATGTGAACACTAGATTTTACCGCCTCGCGATCAACATTTAGAAATATTTTTTATAAATTGTTTCTTGTTTCTACATACTAACCTATTTTACGATGGCCATTAATGTTTCCATTATTTTCTTATTTTACAATCTTTCCATGTCCGCTGGTACTTTGAGCATGGAAATATGACCGTAAATACGTAAAGCTTTAGCGCCAAAAGTATGGCGAGTTAGACAGATTTACAGGCCTGTTGCTCCCCCGACGCGAATAAATTAGAAATATTTTTTATTCGGAAATCTTGTCGCGCGAGCAATTTTCGTCGCGTTGTCTGGAAAATTATTTTATTCGCGTCGCGTCTGTCGCGCTATTGTGATTCCAGCATTAGAGTATACATGCATGAGAGCCCAAAATTATTACTCATAAGGGCTCAGTCTCATTTGGCCGACCCTTACAACTGATGTTGAGCACATCCAACGTCTTTCACCCCTGCGGCTTTGCAGCTTTAAATCCCGGCCGATTAAAAACTGTTAATTCCTCTTACGTAATGTCACTGCAGGATTCAGGGGGAAGGGTGACTGTCTCATCGCAGTGTTAGGAAACAATATTACATCAATGTAATCAAAACAGCATCTTGAAGAACTCTGACATTATTTCACTCAATTTTTAAAACATTCACAGTATAGTCTCATGTCAATGAGAGGGTTTTAAGGGTTGTGAGGGAAGGGGGAGGGGGTTATTGTGCTCTGTTACCCCCCTTTGACTCCGTCCCTAAGACGTTGCTGGTGACAGGTGTGTTTTCTTAGAGCAACATCGCTCGCCCTGAGTATTTGCAGGCATCGTTCTGGATTCCGTACATGCCAGCTCATAACAGTTGTGTTTGCTTCAGGGTAATATTAAACACTACTATAGGCTATACACGGTAAAATGAGCACTTTTGAAAGCCCTGCGTAAGGTCTACTTGTATACACATTGTGTGTTCTTCCGCCTTATGTAAAAGTAACATTACCATGGGCCTCATCACTTTATTCATACGTCGGTCAAGTGAAACTGTTAAATTATTATAAAAGTAAATATTGTACAAATTTCAATGTTTTAAAAAATACAGAATGCGAGAGAAATAATTGTAAGTTATCACGAATGGTTACCTAGCACTTTTTATTCGACGTTAAGATATGGATCTACTTTCCATCCATCGTTACCAACTTTGCTGGGCGAATATCACTCAGTGTGCCCATTAAAATATATACATGCAGGGAAAGGGGCCTTTTTTTTAAGGTTCATTTCTGAAGTGATCACTTTATAGTGAACAGCCTTTAGTAACATTTTTCCGTCTCTTGACGATTTAAGTTACACTTGCTAGACGTATGAATAAAGTTATCGGACTCATGGTGAAGTTTATGCATACAGAATGGTCGTAAATTAAACGCCCAAACTGCGGGAGATGATTCCTTATGGAAAATAAAGTCGAATATGTAAAATAGGACACCATATACATAAAAAGAATATTAAAGGAGATATGAACCTCTAAAAATTGAGTTTTGAAAACGTATTTTCGCATGTTTTTTTCTGCGGACTTTGCAGGTGTTGTACAAGGCATTCGGCAAAAATACGTTTTCAAAACCCAATTTTCTTAGGCTGGTATTTCCTTTAATACTCCGGTTAGGTATATGGTCTCCTGTATATTCTCGACTTTGTGTTTCAAAAGGAATCACCTCCCGCAGTTTGGGCGTTTAATTTCCCAACAACTAGTGTGTGTGTGTACACACACGCAAAGTAAACTTATTTGTACAGTGTTGCTCGCCTCCCACCAAGGCGAACCGGGTTCAGTCTCCGGCCGGGTCACCGGACGATGCCGTTGGTATTCGCGTTTTCTCGGGGTTCTCCTGTTTCCCCCATACCTTCATTCCTCCGCCGCTCCATATTCATTTCAATCACCCTCATCGGCTCTCAAGACTCGCTGTTACGAGCCTCCCAAATCTCTGTACTTCACTTCACTTGTACCATGTTGCTGGTAGATACGAGCAAACATTACACATGCTTTAAAATTTCAGTAGTCAGTAGCGTACACAGGAGGGGCGCTGCGGCCTATTGTCAAGGCTGAAGCAAGTGATGCTCACTCACTTGTTTAAACTGAACACATCATCCATTTTAGGGCAAATTTTTTTATTTTATTAATCGTAAACCAGTTAAATACGTTACACGTTACTTCATAAAGAGTGAAATTCAGTACTCATATGTGCGAGCTTGTTTGAACCACGTTCTGTCATTGTGGTAACTTACAAGATGTTTCTTTTTTTGTTTCACTAATCTGGTTGAGTTGACGATTGAAATGGTGGATGTAAAAATAGGCAGCGTGGAGTCTATTCCCGACTGCCGCTTGTTTTCCCAGCGAAAAAGTGCCTCGGAGAAAAAAAAAAGGGGGGGGGGGGGTTGCGAGGCGAAAATCTCCGCGGGAGCGGCGATGGTATCTGGCGTGGAACTGCCGTTGTGTGGAATATGGCGACTTTTAGTGCGTAATTGGCTTGTTTCTCTCTCCCCTGGCCTGTTTTCTTTTACTTGTTATCGACCTCGCGAAAACCGCAAGGTTGTAGGCGGCCAGATCATCATTTAGCAAAGAGGCGTTGGCTTCTTTGGATTCTATCGGTTATGAGAAAAATGAATGTTCAGCGACATATTTACAAGCTGCTGTTGGCTGTTCACGACTAATTGAGCATTTTTAAAATCAGCTGTTGAAAAACGTCACTTCTCCTATGTGCATACTGTATGTATATTTCAACGGGTATCGCCCAGTGAAGCTGGTAACGGTGGTGGGAAAGTAGTTATATTTCCTAACGTCGAATTAGACAAACCTTTGTGAATACCGAAATGATTTATTTTGCTTTCTGTGTTTTAAAAATGCATCTTAGTGTAAACATTAGCAGATACGTAAGACATTATTCTAATAACTCCACAGTTCCACTTGACTGACGCATGAATAAAGTGATCAGCCCATGGCAACGTTAATTTTACATATGGCGGAAGAATACATATTGTACATACAAGTAGATCTTAAGCAGGGATTTCAAAACTACCTAGTTTAGCGTGAACAGCATTTCCTCTTCTTTGTACAAAAAGGAATAAGGTATACATATGGAAGTAAATATCTCGTTTCATAAAATCTACTTACGTTGCGAATGACCTGCGTTTATTCATAGCACTTAAAAGAATATCTCCATAAATTTTGATCAATGACCATCAATAAAACGTCTTCCTGTGCTGGTTAGTGGTAGAGAGGTCAACAATTACGTAAGTTAGCTTCCCACACTTACCGTATTTAGTTGCTTTCGTTTCAAGTACATACTTAACATGTAGAGACGTTTATTTAAAACTTGATTACAAGGAATGTTTACATAAGGACTTCAGGCCTGTGTGGGATCGTATCTTTCCAACTATTTCGAAGTTAGTTGCATTATTTTTTTGTAATTGAAATAATTTAAAATGAGTTTTTGGGGGTATTTTAGTTAGACTGCCCGGATCTGAGATGTGTGAAGTAGGTCAAGTTACGAATGAATGCCTTATGGTTATACAATTTGTTTTTGTGTAAAGTCAGCGGTTTCTCTCCTATCGCATAAGATAAACTGCGGGGTCGTCATTTTGCGGGATGAGTAAACGCCACCAGTATCATAGAGAATCAGGATCGCTGTAGCTCCGTGTGCCAATCATAGTATACATCTGGTGGCGTTTGTAGCTTCGCATATAGACTTGTAGCTGCAGACTGTGTGTGTGTCTGTATAACTTATGGACAGAAGCACAGATCTGATATCGTGCCGAGTATAATGTTGGCGGAGGGGGGAGATGTTGGCAGTGGCAGTACACGGACGACCCGAAGTGCGAAATAAGTTTCTTTTGTAAAGGATATTATCCACAAATGACAGGACTAGAAGTCTGACTACCTGGAGGCACTCCACGTCGTAAAGTGTGTGTATGTCCCTCGCCTGTGATGGCTAAAGTACGAAAAGGTCTGACAGTGACAAAACAGCAAAATTCCGAGTATAAACAGTGGAATGGAGCACGCACGACGTGCTGTCCTTGCTGTGATTAACAGTTTATTTTGGTGCTATCATGAGAACACGGCGAGACTGCCCTACCCAAATGGAAGAAATTGCCACTGGTGCCTAAATACATCAAGGATTTTGTTACACTACTTACTAGAGTTAACGCCAGTTCATGGGGGGGGGGGGGGAATGTATTACAAATGCAATATTTAAACTGTCGGTCACGATACTTTATTTTACAAAAATCCGAGTGCAAATGGAAATATTTACAACATATCTATAATAATATCACACTATATTTTTATCGATGTATAAATTCTAGTTACTAGGTCCATGGTAGTGTTGACTTCTACAGCTAGCATAAATGCGTTAGAGCTCTAAGGACTGTAGTTAGTGTAATTAATACTTTTAGAGCAACACATGTTCCGCGAAAATAGCAATCTCGTTCTGTTTATATGTCAGAATTCTGTGCTGTTTGGAAATTGTAGTCATTCGAAATATTAGCAGCATTTTATTTCCGTAGCAGGCACCATCACTTGTCCGCGGAGTTATCAGTGACAGCTACAGCCAGACTCCAGAACCGTGTTTATGGCGCGTAGACTTTTGACGTAAATACGTCTTTAAATTTGCAATCATAGTGGGAGGTAATCCAGAAAATCTGATGATAAATCGGGGGGGGGGGGGGGTACAGTTTGGCATTGAAGCACCGAATCTATCGTCTGCATTAAAAATTAAATTGTACCACTCAATTGCTAAAGGATAAAAGAATATGTAACGTTGAGGAAGGACTGTGACGCATTACAAGGGGGGGGGGGGGGTGATTTTGAGTTCGTTTCGCCGCGTCTCATAACTTCCGCTTAGTACAACTTTTGACTAGGAGAATCTACGACGCTCGTTTAAGTTTCAACCGACAGCTCTCGTAAAGATCAATCTATCGCACGTATAAAAACATTAGTGTAGCGTGGTTATGGTGAAATTGTGTGAGTTTAATGTAAAAAATTAAAAAAACGTAACACAATTTCGGCCTTACACTCTTCAAAAAGCCAAGTCAAAATACAGAAATCATATACGGTTGGAAAGAGCATCTCAAAAGCAATCCATTGATACCCATAAAACCCCATATGATCGAGTGAAGCGGTGCCGGGAACGTAAAATAAAACATCAAGGCGTCCGAGCGCGTCAACGTAGACATATTCACGCAAAACAAACGGCCGTGTCCCCAACACAGCCAAACCCAGTTATTTGTCGGTGCTGGTTCCTCGCTCGCAGCACAATGAAGAGGCAGCATCGCTGTTGACACTTCCATCTGAAGCGGAGAATTTTTTATTACCTCGAAAGAGTACTGCGTGTTAAAAGGGAAGCTTAGATTGAGAAAAAAATTACACACATTTCCTTGCCCACGAACTTAAGTTCCGGAACACGTGTGCTGGCAACGAGAACACGTGACGTCATAGCTTTACCCACACGACACGACTGAAAAAAAAAAAACCGGATGAAATCAGTTAAGACATATCTGTAAGTTTGCATTCGCCTAAATATTATTATACTCCGAAACATGCACCATGATAAGAAATTTCTTAATTGTCCGTTGATTTTTAGTATCGAAAAGTAGGTCGGATGTGTACGTTCACATTCAAGTGTGAGTTGCAATGTAAAAATATCTGAGCTAAAGCTAAAATCGTTATTAAAAAAAAAGCAAAGATGGCAAAGAAAAAAATTTGTCTTCATTTGCATTAATCCGTTTGCATTCTAAACTCGAAGCGTCTTTAAATCTGTTCTGCGCAAATATTATTTTCGTGTATGTTATCTAAACGTAGGATTTTGGAAGCAAAATTCTAAAACTGTTTAAAATGGTTGCCAAGTTTTTAAATATAAAAATTCGCATCATATACGTTTTAAAACAATATGAAGGACGTGTAACGTGCCTTTGTATTAATTTATCTACTGGAGTTATCGTTTCACAGACGGGTCCTCTAGAGAATCGACGCCCAAGGGAAGACTGCGCGTCAGGTTTCTTCAGACTATTTGAATCAAACCTTTGAAAAATCACGCCAACAATAACATAATCACCTGTTTTTTTAATAACTCGTAAAGCACAGATATTAAAGACCATAATTAACTTTAAAGTATTATATTTTTTTTAACTTACACATCTTGTATGAATTGCAGTATTTATTTCACATTCAAAATGAACTAAAAACAGTGAAAACGGCGATGTGTTGGCAATGTCAAGAATGAAATAGTGTAAAGTTAAAAATTTGTCATAACTTAGTTTTTGGTATACTATTAGTAAATTAAATTTTTCCTATTTACAGATTTACATTTTCATGTAGCACCGTTGGTAACATACAGAATGTCAGGCAATGCGCGGATACAGACTGCACCACACGAATCTGTGATCAAAACTACAGCAAGTAGAACATATTCTTTGGTAAAGAAGCGTAAGGTCTTTAGTTTACGCGAAAAGCGACAAAATAATTTATAAATTGACTATTTCATGTTAAGCACAGCATACAACACTAGCATGCAAAATATCGAAACGTCATAACAGGTGTTCGAATTTTGCTCTGCCGATAGCAATGCACTTTTCCGCACGTTGGATGCATGCAGTATGCGCGGAGTTTGGTCGCCAGATGCACCCTGGCCATTGCCATGTCCCAGTACTCTCTGCATGTGAACTCCATTACCTCTTTGGGACTACTGAGCTCGGCCCGTTTCCCTTGCCGTATGCCTTACGACTGACACATTAGCTGTAGCATTGTCACATCGCCTCACCCGTATCTAATTAGCATTCCACATGTTTGCTACAATGGTTTATGGACCTTTCGTGTCGTTTTTCTCGTAAACGAAGAAGAGTCTTACGCATTTTTACCAAAGAGTTTATTCTACTTAGTTTTTACCACATATTCGCGTGGTGCAATCCGTATTCGCGAATTACCTGACTTTCTGTATTTCGTTGTTACTGTTAAAAACATCGCACAAAATGCAGTGCGTAAGCTCTAGCTGCCTGGTTTTTTTCTCTCGTCAATCGAGGAAGAAACTGCAATAGGTGGAGCGGAGTTCGTCACTTTTTACTTCTTGGCGTGTTGTTTTCTGCCGAACCAAGTGTTAAGTTTCCTTCCTGCAGAAAAATACTTAAAATTACCAAATAAACTCTGTGGACGTTGTGTTTTCTCAACATACCTAGGAAAATTACGAGGTTGTGATAAATTTGTGTTTCCATGGCAGGAATAAATATACTGTAATGTGTGTTGTGTTGCTCTCGAGTGATGTTATAAAATCGAAATGGCCATTGCTGCATCAGCGTCGTGGCAGTTAACGCTGGGCTTGTGTGTGTTTGTGTGATAGAAAATATTGGACGTGTGAGATTTATACGTTTCAACCGTAAACTTTTTATGGCTCTATTAATTAATTGAAAGTCACGTCTGTTTATTTATCACAACTTTGTAACTTTGTCCTAGATGTTTGAAACACAGTTGTGCAACGTGCTTACGTTTCCCAACAAATCGCTTAAGCCCAGACAGACAATTTTAATTAAATAAATTTAGTAAAATCTAAATATGCAAAGATGAGCAGAATAAAAGTTATAGTATGCACCCTTATTGTGTGCATGTTCGCTGCTATCTTTAAGTTTGTCGTTGAAATGTACCAAAAATAAGCGAAACGATTTGCGTGCTTGTGTTTACTGTCTTTTCGTTGGACTGGATACTCCTTAGTAGTAATAATTATTCCAATTGAGACCGTCCTTCTAAACAAAATAACCCATCACACATCAATAACAAGAGGTTAAATACAAAGAGTTCTTCCCCCCACCCTCCCCATCCTTCTCACAGTCGTGGCGAACTTTAGCTGAGACCAAGTTTCAGGTCAAAATTTCTTTCTTAAATTTGTAGGAATTAAGAATTTAAGTTAAAATTCTCACATTTATGCTAAAACACAATAAACCGTATTTTTCATATTATTAGTTTTTTATCGAGTTTTTACTGATGTGTCATGAAACAATAAAATACCCTCCAAATATGGGGGGAGGGGGAGAGAATTTGGGTTTATTAGCCTTAAGGCACCGAGAGGGCGCTCATAAAGAAAGACCGCTTGTCTGTCTCAGCACTCGAACACACATCATGGTGCCGCATCCCGGCGCTTTACAGACGCTGTTTTAATGTCCTAAACCGACACCGACACTGACCTTGACATGACTTTTTATATTGCTGACGGGCGAGTGAAGTGCATGACCCACTTTGTCAGCCGTAACAGACACCTCGGTGACCTTCAGCGCCGTGCTCATGTTGAAGCTTTTATACGAGTTGCCCCCGGGATCGTGTGACGAGGTCTGTCTGCTTAAATTAATTTTGTTTCTCAGGACAACGTTGTGCCCGTCAAGGATGCAGATTTTTTTTTTTAGCGCGGGGGGGGGGGGGGGGGTTAACCAGTACATCACATCTAGTCTTTAGTCTTTTACAACTAGGGAACCTGCTGTGGTCGCTTGGCTAGAGTATAGGCTTCCCGCCAAGGCGATCCGGGCTCGAATCCCGGCTGGGTGAAGTCCGGTTTTCGCACTGGGAACAGTGGTGGACCTTACCCTTGGCCGTTGGGTTTCTTCTGGGTATTCCCGTTTTCTATCCCCTTGCATTCCGTCGCAGTTCCATGTCCATTTCTCTTCGCCTCATTTGTGCGGGTCCTCCAGTTCTCTACTTTCTCCACTAGTTGACATCTTATGTGTAAGCTGAAGAAAAGCCACACTTTTTGTCTAATTTTCACAGTTGTCACTATTTTCTTCATCACTGCGAAAAAGCAGTTAAACGAGATAAAAAAAGGGGGGGGGGGGCTTTCGTTAGTCTTCGGCTACTGATCGGGTATTTTCGCCACAATTAAGGCGCATGTGTAGCAACGAAACATATCAAAGCCAATTTTAACTAATCTTCGATTAACTTAAACTCGTGTGTTCAGTGGTGAAACACAACACGACTTTAAACTCAAGTTTTAAACTAAACGAATTCATTTAATCTCGCTTAGAGGCAAACTGTATTTTTGTTGAAACCGGCCCCAAACGTGTTTGCTGCCTATAGGCTGTTCACGGTAAAATTAGCACTTTTGAATGCCCTCTCATTTGGAATAATAGACAATAAAATATTTAATTTTAGCTCTATACGTTAACTTCATAGTGAAGTGGAATATACACACTGTGGTAATTACTTACATGGCGATATTTATTTTAAAAGGTGGTTAATGGCTAAAAAATGGCTGAAAGGAAAAAAGTAACTAGGGCCTCAAAAGTCCTCACTTTTCCTTGAACAGCCTATAGCTAATGTAGCCTGCAGCCGCAGAGTATACATGGGAAATCAATATTAAAGAATGTTCTTTCTTCTCAATGCGTCAGTTTTAAAGAGAACCACTTCAAACAAAACTTATTCTACGTTACGTTTTTAAAACAATACTGGCACAGTAAGAAATCTTGCCAGTTTTAATGTTTAACGGGGTTCTCACTCAAAAATTTAACACGCACGCAGGCGCGCGCGCCACACACACGCGCGCACGCACGCACACACACACACACAACTGTATATTATATGAAACACGCTAGAGAGGACGTCAAGAGCACCTATGTACAATTGTTCGAATGTAATAACATGCTTTTTTTCCGCACGGTGACGAGACCTTCATGATTAAGAGGACTATGTAGCTGCGCGTCCTAGGTCAAGAAGCCAGGGAGCGTTACGCCTAGTGCCTCGTCGCTCCTACCGCGTAAGGCGCGCAGTGTTTTCGTCGTGACACTGTACTGTGTAAATTAGATCTGTAACATAAGGGTTTTATTACACGCAATGAAAGACCACAGATTTAACTACGCCCAAGAATACACTTAATATGACAAAAAAAAAAAAAAAAAAAAAAAAAATAGGGGCGAAACTTTGCATTTCCAGAACTTTTATTTACCGAGATACGCTCTTACGCGCAAACGACGATTTCACAGAAAACGTTTCTGTATATAGGACCCTTAACCGATGCCGACTCATTCGTAAATTCAGTCACGCTGAGGAATTCCTCATGTAATATTAGTGACGTGTTCCAAGAGAAATATAAAGAACTGAATTTTCCTATAGGAATAAAAAAAAAAAATAGTAGTACTGCTGTATAAACGTTTCCTGCCTAACGTACATGGATGGCGTGCCTCGTGTTGTTTCAGAGCCAAGTGATCAGAGTTGGTTCTTCGAAGCGAGATATGCGCTGCACCACTTTCACGTTCGCCGCTCATAAGGCCGGTGTTACGTTATGCGTTTTTGCCGCTGCGGCTAAACGTGATGCGGTTTGACAGGATGGCCTCATGGTGTCACACTGTTCCTGTCGAAACGCATAATGGGTAGATTGCTTCAAGCAGTGCGTGTGGTGAGCAGTTGATGGTGTCCTGTAGTAATGTTGTCAAAATTGAAAAGGTTGTGTGTACTTGAGGGCGAGGCGGTGGCAGCCAATCCTCGTACATATTTCCCCCAATTTCCATCCACGCTTTTTCTACACACTTTTTATCTACACACTCTTTCGCACTCTTGCCCCACAATCTGGCTTCTCATGTATGTCTTCAATAACTGTATTAATGTCAAACATTAGTACAAATTATGAATATGTACTTGAAAGCTACATAAGACCCTAAACGCTCCGGCACTAGCGCACAGTGTGACAGCTCTCACTTAACTAAACGTGTTCTGCTTCCCTTCCTGTTGTCCGGCTATCCCGTCTGACAGCAGCACGATGCGGTTACGTCCAGTCGGTGCGGCAACGCCGCACTAACCTCACATTTACAACACTGTGTCGTACCCATCCCGTCAAACCGGGGCGTTTTGACCGCAGCGACAAAAACGCATAGTATGACAACGGCCTAATTCGGAAGTATTCCCCCGAGTGTCGCGTCTGCGCTGCTGCTGCACTGATATGATCCACTCACGGTTACTTCAACCTTTTCTGAAGCCTTGCTAAAGTTTAACTTCCAGGATATTCCTACGCCTCGTACAAACTAAGCTTAACTTAAGCCTGAATAATTACACCAACGGGACAACGCACCACATTCGTGCGCGCTTAGTGTACCTAACAGTATTTTGTATAAGAACTATTTCTCATCAGGCAGTGCTACCAAACACCTATTTTCTCCCCGTTTTTTATTCAAATCTTTTATAAATTAACCATTATATTTTATAGATAAAATATGAATAACATTTCAATTTAGAAAAAATAGTAGCTTTTTTGAACACAAGTATAAAACGGTTATGGTACATGGCGTATGTTGGAAATAACTAATTGGGAAAATTTTTCAAAGATTTAGTTCAAAAAGGCCGAAGAAACCGTGAATATATTATAGCTTTTAGTTCAGAATGTTGATTCAACAACAAAAAGAAGTGGCAGTCTTTGATGTAGTCGGAGATGATTTAACCGTACGGCGTTAGTTTGAAATAACGTTTTGTATTAGTACTTCCGATAGTAATTCGGCCAAGCTTTGATATAATTTTTTTTTATAAAATATTGGGTTATAAGGGGAAAAATCCAGATTAACTATTTTGTTTTTGTATTGTTTTATTGCATCCGTAAGATCTTTTTTCAACACATTGCTGTAGAAAGATATTGGACAAGTCAAATTACAGTATACAAAGTTTATACACTATGTGTGTCAGATTTCACGTACACGCATCATATCTTTCCTTCATAATTCGACTAATCTTCTTCGAACATGCTGTGGGGCATCGTCGTTTTGCTGAAACAGAAGAAAAAGGAAACGAGAAAAACCGGAACAACAAATGCGTACAAAGATATGCTATACAGTAATTTCTCAATTTTTGTAGTTTAGATATTCATCTACGCTATAAAATGCACGTTTATAAAAGATTCTTTCAGCTGTTTTTTTAAAGAGTTTTTGGTAAGAGAAGCACATTTCTTGAAGGTGTTGTAATTTATTGAAGAGTTGGCTACCAAGGTAGGATGGTCCCTTCTGGACAAGTTTTAAGTTCACTGAAGCCATGCGTATTTTTTTATTCTGGTGTCGTGCTTATGACAGGACTCATTTTTCTGAAATAAATGACTGTTTTTGGACATGAATATAAGTACTGGAAACATGTACTCGCATGCAAATGTTAAAATCTCTGAGCTCTTGAAAAGAGGTCAGAATGAGTCTGACTTTTTTTTGCCATTGATTATTCTTACAGATCTGTTTTGGATGTGAAACTTTCCCCCCCCCCCCCCATTAGTGAAATTACCCCAAAAAGCTAAGCAAAGTGTAGATTGACGAGGCTAGAGAAGCTCTCGCAGGAAACCTTGTGAATGTCCAGCCGCAAACACGAAAGCTCAAAAACGAACAATTTCGAGGCTTGCCCGTCATTTAGTTTCCACAAGTTTAGCCGCAGGAGGTAAACTGAGAAGAGTCGACTAGCGTGGAAACTTTCTCGCACGCTCGGCAGACGACGACACACTTGATTCGGGCATTGTTTCCAGCCACACAGCCACCTTTCACCTTTGTGGAACAGTCGGCACACGGTACCTGAGGGAGACTAGATTCTTCGCACCTGCGTGGGGTTTGTGTGTGTGTGTGTGTGTGTATTTTGCGCTCTATCAGAGGTGACAGTTTACGACGTATTCGTTCAACTTCGAAACGCTGCGTATCGAAGAAAAAAAGCGTAAAGGATGTTTATGATAAAGTGAGCACTTTAGCAATTAACCTTTAAAAAATGTCACTGCCCCTGCATATATATGTTTTAACGGGTGCACTGAGTGACATTCGGCCAGTAATGTTGGTTACGATGGATGGGAAGTATTTCTATATTTTAACGTTGAATTAAAGGTGTTCGGTAACTATTTGTGATAACTTAGTTATTTCTTTCTCTTTCTGTATTTTTTTAATGTACGAAAGTGTAAAAATAAACATATTTGTAAAGTATTTATTGTTCTAATAATTTTACAGTTTCACTTGACCGATGCACGAATAAAGTGATGAGGGCCATGCAATGTTAATTTTACATTAGGCGGAGGAATACACAACTGGCATACGAGTAGACCTTAAGCAGGGCTTTTAAAAATGCTCGTTTTACCGTGAACAGCCTGTACAATGGTGTTGCACCAGCGTGACGGTGACGACTCAGTCAGTACCCAACTATACCTAGAGGGGAAAGTATGCTAAGTCAAATGCTATACAGTGCGCCTTGCGAACAAGCAGACGATGAAATATCTCATGCCTATTCACATTTTGCGGGCATATCGGCATTCAACACAAGAGAAACGTCTGTCATATTTTAGTTCACTAGCAGTTTAGTCTATTCATTGTTACGTCCAACTTTTCTGATGTGGTGCTTAAGTTCTACTTCCGTGATATTCCTCCGCCTCATGCAAACAAAGCTTAACTACGTCTAGAAAACTACACCGAAGGGACAACGCAGCAAATTCCTGCGCACTCGGTGTAATAATATTTTGCAGAAGAACTATTTCGTAATAGGCATTACCAACACGCCTATTTTCTCCCTGTTTTATACGTAATAATTATAAATGAAAGATTATAAACTATAGATAAACTGTAAGTTAAAGTTCAATTTGACCAAAAATAAGGTATTTTTATGTTAACGTAAGTATAAAACTCTTGTGAATCGTGATATGTTTAGGAATCGACCAAGCACGTCACACGTGGGGTGATTTTTCAAAGGTGTGATTAAAAAAGTGTGAAGAAACCGCGAATAGACTATATGCGGTACCGAATGACTGGACTCTTGGCTACTATGTTCGCCAGACATCACCTTTTGTGTACCTCTTCGATCAGGAGATTTAAAAGAGGCTTCATCTGCGTCCCTAGCTATGCTAAGATCCGCGGAGGTTTCCGGAGAAAGATTCCAGACGAAGCTATTCAATTTGATGTGTATTGTATTTATTTACTCTAAATTACAAAGGCTTAAAGGGACGATGTGAAGGGTGAAGCCCAACGGCGTATCGCAAGGGACTATAAAAGCATTCGCCGTTAATGGGGACATAAAAACCATTTCCAAATGCAGCCAGTCGGTATCTGACCCACGACCTCCCGACTGCAAGCATTGACTGTAAAAAAAAATCCTGGTAAGAAAACAAAGCCATAAGGTAATATCTCCGTGTTTTTGTAGTTAGTTCCAGGCCCTAGCATAAGGTATCTCTGTAATCGATTCCGTTTGTCCATTGAGCCATCGTGTGGCGAGTTAAGTAATTTGTTAGTCATCACTCCTTTTCTTGAGTCCCTGCGCCACTGTCAAATTTTTCCGCCAAGTCGCAGTTGGAAGGTTGTGACGTCACCGACACTTCGTTGGCGCCGCTATGTTTGTATGTAAAAGTTGGATGGCTATAGTTTCCGTCAGACATTTTACACATTGGATCAGTTATGAAACTTACTTAATGTTTGAGTTCAATCAATAATCGTTCACAACAAAAACTGCAATTTCTGACCCCACAAAAACATTGAAGCGACTTGAAACGAGGTGGAGCTATGGAGATAATTACTCTATACAAAATCTTTCTGGTTATAAATGCTGTTGGATGCAAGTCAGTAAAATTCATTTCAGAAAATGTCTGAAAAATAACATATCTTTGAAAACGATAATAAATTACAGAATTCTAAAAATTATTTTACGTGTAGGGTTGAGTAACAAAATAGCTGTATATCGCTTTAATAATTATTTTTTAATCAAAATCGTACCAGGTTAGTCACATAAAACAAAATTTACAGTGAGACACATTGTCAAACACCTACAAGGTATTTGAACAACGTTGCGTGATGAAAGAAGTTTATGGTTGCTGTTAGTCATCAGATTTTGTTGCTAGATATACTTGAAGGAGGAAATTTGAGTGTGCATGTGACAGGGCTTTAGAGTCAAACACTTGCAACAATATGGCGAATTAGGAGGGAGGGGGGATTGAAGTGATGGCTACAGTAAGATACTTTGCTCCTCGCACGATTGCGCCACGGGAATACCAAATCGATGACACAATCCAGAGTCTGTAGAATGCCGAGGCCGTGTTTAGGTAGGCCTACTACGCATGCGTTTTTTAGCGGCCATAATTACTGCCCGCGCATTTCTACATATTATTATGCAGTATAGTAACCCAATATAACAGGACCACATAAACTAACTTACGATAGTAGGTAAACACGTGTTTTTACACTAACATTACGTACAGTATAGTAACCTTACTAAAGGATGTTAACGGTAAAGTGAGCCCTTTAGAAAGCCCTGCTAAAGATCTACTTCTACGCACATTCCGTATACTTCCGCCACATGTGAAATTAACTTTGCTATGGGGGTCGGTCGAGTAAATCTGTGAAATTCTTAGAAAAGTAAATATTTTACAATTTTGCTGGTTTATGCTCTTACATGCATTAAAAATACAGAAAGTAAAACAAATAGGCCTAATTTCAGAATTATCAAGTGGTTTCCTGACACTTTTAATTTAGCGGTAAGACTCGGAACTACTTTTCCTTTGTCATTACTAACTTTACAGGGCGCATGCATATCAGTTTGCCCGTTAAAATACACGCAGGCAGGGGCAGTGACATTTTTCAAAGGTTGATTTCGAATGTGCTCGCTTTATCGTGACTAAACCTTTAGTTGAGTGGGTATTTTTAATGTTTAAAAGGACAGTCGGTAAATAAGTAGTTCGTTTCGTTTACGCGCATGCCACAGCCCACGGATTTCCACAGACAGTTATTGTATTGAACGTGTGTTTTCGTTCCAGAATAATTTCAAAATCAATTCTGCAACTCAGGCATGCGAACTGCGCATGACTGGACTTGCACGAGGAGAATATTTTAGGCATTCGAATCTGGCGGAAAGCAAAATTGACTAAAGAGGGCGTCGAATCGCAGTAGTAGGCCTACTTTCCGTACGACAGAAATAGCGATGTGTAAATGAAACGCAAGGAACGCCATGGCATGTGTAAATGGCGAGGCTTGTCCTCGATAAGAACAGGTCTGGTCGGGTGTAAAAAAAAAATCTTGCAATTCCAGAATGCTATCGCTGTTGGCAACATGCGGTCTGTTACGCATCAAAGAACAGCTATAATGGGACTGGGTGCATATCTGCATGTATGAGGGAACCAATTTATTACAAGATATTCGACTCCCGCCCGTACCTTGGCCAGGAAAACTTTGACTATTTTTGTAACATTTATTGTATACTAGCTTTCCTATGCTACTTCGTACGCATGACATTTAGGATTTGGAATCGCTCTTGGGAAGGATAGTAGGACAGCCCAAAGACAAAAAGGAAAGGAGAAATGACGGAACTTTCTTTAACAATGCTCTTTTTATGCAGTAATTCTAATAAAATCTTAATCCAGTACCTATGTACATCCCTGGTCATCATATTTTAGGGACCGTTTGAAATATCTCGATGAAACAAATATTAAGTTGGTCCTGGGGTTATATATATATATATATATATATATATATATATATTATATATATATTATATATATATTATATATATATATATATATAGACACACACGTTCAGTGGTTTTTGAGTTAAATGCGGTAGGACAGACAGACATAAAATAATTAACATTAGATATGGCTTGGTAATCAATTATACTATATGAAAAAAATAATTAAAAGTGGAAAATTTGAAAATTACAGACAGACACTTCTATTTTGTTTAGATGCATTGATACAATCTAGTGCTCAAAAAAGAATCTAAGGAATGCCACCAGATCCAACTTGCTAACATACTGTAGTTACCAGAATATTGTAGCTATAAAAAGCTGTGCCTGTAATTTTCATTGTTACAGGCAATCTTTTGCGAATATATATATATATATATATATATATATATTATATATATATATATATTATATAATTACGTTGCCGTTGCTGTGGAATAGATTTGCGATGTTAAAAGTGATTGTATTCTGCAATTTTCGTGAGCTTCGAGCTGGTGAGTGAGTGAAGAGATTTGCGGGAGGCTCTTAACAGCGAGTTCTTGAGAGCCGATGAGGGTGATTGAGATGAGTATGGAGAGGCGCCGGAATGAAAGGGTGGGAGAAACGGGTGATCCCAGACCAGCGGCATCTTCCGGCACGTTTCCCACATGCGGAAATCCGATGACCCAGCCGGGGATTGAACCCGGTTCACTTTGGTGGGAGGCGAGCAGGCTAACCGCTCAGCTACCACGACCTTTCCCTTCCGAGTAAGTAAAAGTAATTAAATTGCTTATTATTGTCGTGAATTAGGGGAGTTATTTTCTTGTTAATGGAATTGGCGTGCTTGCTTCTCCGCTTAGAGATCACATGCCTTATGGCATAAACTGAAATGCAAGGTTGGTACACATATTTGAAGTTGGACCTCAAGCATTATTTTATTACAAATACTGAAGAAATTATGTAAGACTAAACACTGATTGCCTGCATAATGTGTAAAGTTAGTGAAATATGCACTAATAATCCATCTTTCGAATCCCACACTGGTCTGGGAAACATATTGTTCTTTACATGTAAGGTAGAATTACCACACACTAGAGTAAAATTCGCTGCCACGGATGGGAAAACTACCATACGTCGTGTGTATTTGTTCAGCATTGTCTCAACAGCGGGACGGGAGGAAGAAACTAGACGAAACGCCATGTTGGATAGCGTGGGACTTATATGTGTTAGCGTAGGTATAATACTAAGCAATAAAAAAATAATTTTAACATAAAAAATCTGTAAAATACAATAAATTATCAAATAGTTACAAATGAAATGTTTCTAAAAAAAAAAATAAGAAAACTCGTAGGATGCTGTGGAAAACGGATAGATTTTTTGTTCCCGTATCCAAATCTCAATATACACTTTTATCTTTATCCGCGTAGTTTTTATGTCAAGGGAATTATTAAAAGACTTGGAAAGTGCTGACTTCAAAGCACTAATAAAGACACTAAAGAAATTCTACACAAACTTTGCTTTGTACCGCACGATGCCGTTGGTGGCGGATTTTTTCGGGGATCCCCCGTTTCCCCTGCCCTTTCATTCCTGCTCTCAAGACCTCGATGTTAAGAGACGTCAAAATCTCCCCATTTGAAGTTCGCGGCTGCCGGCTTCGTTGGCAGGGCCGTTTAACAACTCGTTTATCCTGAATGTCTAATCAGAGCGC
Source organism: Dryococelus australis (assembly GCA_029891345.1). Classification (NCBI taxonomy): domain Eukaryota; kingdom Metazoa; phylum Arthropoda; class Insecta; order Phasmatodea; family Phasmatidae; genus Dryococelus; species Dryococelus australis. The sequence continues at coordinate 129,730,353 of CM056995.1, read as the reverse complement.
TCTTGTTCCGCTCATATCGTCTCGACTCGAAACGGACACCTTTCGGCAAAAATAAAAACGTATGTTTTCGTACGGCAGCACGCGCCTCCCTTCAGCGGCGGCAGAGAGGTGGTTCTGGTGTTGGGGCTGTTGCACCACGCAGATCTGGCACGGCCTCGTTGCAACAGTCGGGATGCGACCCAAGGCGACTGGCCTCCGTCAGCCGGCGGGTTTTCACCTCAAGGTCGCTGCTATCGGCGCACGCGTGCCTGCCATTTCCTCCAAGCCCGCCACCGTCCGAAACACTGCTGCTTATTAAACTCCCCCCTCACACGTAATTCCAGGAAAGGCCATCAAGGAGACCGCTTACATTCTTGACATCCTAGCTACCAGCTGTTCCAGGCACCACCAAGAGATTATTCTGGGCTTCTGAGTAATGCGTGCTGTGGGGCCCTCTACCCCTTCCTCGCCAAAAATCGACCGTTTACAACAACATGAATAGTCGTCATCCATGAAAAAAGAGTTAATAGGTTTTGAGTGTCGAAATGAGATTTTTACGTAATACTTCGTTTTATAAATAAACATTTACCAGTTGAGCTCGACTCGGGGACCCGAGCCTCTGAGCATTGCACCCTCTTGCCCTGCCCTCTTGGCGGACCTGGCTGTTACAACCAAGTGGGTTCTGGATAGAATTTCAGCATTTCCCTTGCTGCACCTGAGGAATCTATTCCGCCTCATATGGACGGCCGTATATTTACACGCTGTACAAGGTACTACGGGTAAAGTTGTAAGTGGTTGTAACTGCACTCGCGAGCAACCAAGTCGACTCACTCACTAAGCGTGCATACAGATACGGACGATGGACTGGCCAGCACTCAGTCCAGACATGAATCTAATCGAACCTTTATGAGACGAACTTACGAAGGGCCCGAGCTAGAAATCCAATTCCTTCGACTATCGACGAGCTCATAACGGTGTTGTTAGAGGAGTGAGACGGAATTCCTCAAGACCACGTAAGAACGTTGATTAGATCGATGAAAATTCGATTACAAGCTGCCATCAGTATTGATTCAATAAATGGCCTTTGCTATTGTACAATTGTTTGTTTCATTTGAACAATACGTGATCATACTTCCTTTGCCTAAATTCCCAATTGTCCTATGCTTTGACGTAAATGGCATTATTGCAAAAAGTTTTGAAGTGAGTTTTACGTGAACGGTGCCAGTGCAAAGGTAGTGTCGGGCTTTAAAATGACATACATTTTTCATGAAACTGTCCTTTCTGTGGAAACATGCCTGTATGCGCGCGTTATGGGCGAATCTATTTGGTTGCTCGCGAGTATAGTAAGTAGAGGTACTGAGCGCAGTGGCGCAGTGGTTAAACTTATGACGCGTATTCGGTAGGACCTGGGTTCGAATCCGGGTCCGGCCATCCTGATCCCGAAATATTTCCAGGTTGATGCTGGGGCTTACTACAGGTCATGGTTTATCCCTACACGTTGTTGCACGACCGTGTATATTTTCTTCTCTACGTTGTCTGCAGTTATTTTATTCCTAAAGCTATGTAAACACAGTATCGTGTGAGCTACTACAACTGCGAGCGTTTGGAGAGACTAATTAAGCTTTACATATTCAGCTGGTCCCCCGCGAGCCATCGGGATGTAAATGGACAACCTTGACCTTAGTAGAAAGGCGTTTCCCCGCTCGACTGGAGGTTTGCTGTTACTGGTTTACGGAGCCGCATCCTTGTTTTGTTGCTTCACCGCAGGAACAAAACAACACGCGCTGGGCCTGACCTAACCATCGCCTCTCATTACTTGCGGACTTGCGCTCTAAAACCAGTCTTAGTCTCTTTAACCGCAAAACTACGTTGCTTTAGGTACGGGCGAATGGTTTGCAAAATTGAATTACCCTTTTGTTGTGAATATTTTTTTTTACGATGCTACAGAAAGCTCGTAGTTTATTTCTTCGTGTAATTAAAATACAACTCGTTTCTTTGATTTATTTTGTTTTTATATATGTGTGTATATATCTCGATTTTTATTCCACGTTTCATTCACTGCCTGCATTCTAGCCTTCCGTGTGCCGGGCTTGATTTTCGAGGTAATAAAAATTGTAAAATTTTAGTCTGTTATCTAAAATATATTATAGCGGCGTGTGTCACTAAAAACTTAGTACACTTGCACAGAATTTAATCTAACGAGTTTCACAATGCTTTGTAAGAACACTGAAATTGTAATTTCCGGTCCTCGAAAGATGCTTTTTTTTTGTTCAAAATGACTGCTATTTGAGATATTTTGGCATACTGTAATATCTCGGGAATCATTCATACTTTTGTAATCACAGTTGTTATGCTGGCAGTCCATACTGTTAGAATTAAATTCAGAATCTCATTCCCTCATTAGTCCGCCGTTTTTGAAGATATTTCCGTCATAATAAATTCAGCGCTTACGTCATATCACGGGAGTTATCTCGCCAACGAGTAGTGTTAAACATCTCAACTTAGCATTATTTATGTACAGTAGACTCTTATTTTAAAAATGGGTAAATTATATAGGCTATTTCATATCTACCGAGCTATTAGCAAAGAGAACAGAAAACGTGTAAATTGTTGATACCCTTTACGTCTGTATCAAAATGTAAGTCATGAATGGGGGCCGCGGTAAGCAATGTGGCTAGAGCGCTCGCCTTACACCAAGGCGAGCCGGACTTGACCCCCAGCGGGGTCACTCCACGATTTTTTCGCACTTGGAAATCGTGCTGGACAATGTCACTGGTCGGTGGGTTTTCTCGGGGATATCCCGTGTCCCCCGATGTTGCATTCCGGCTCTGTTCTATTTGCACTTCGCTTCGCCCTCATTGGCTCTCAATACTTCGTTAAGAGATTTCCAAACCTCTACCATATAGTAATCAGTGTTATATTGTTTTGCTTGAAACACTCTGAAAGTTTAATCAAGTTACTTTTTTGTTTCAACAATACTGTTATCAGACTGCAAATATGAATTTAATATTTGTTCCGCCGCTGAAATGTGTTGGCAGCCATAAAGAAAGTTCCATTCTTTCACTATGCGTTATTTAATCATAAACTTATTTTGAGGTACCTCGTATGAGCGGTTTAGCCCTTGATGGAATGTTGGCGTTAAAAGGGTAGTCGAGCCTTGACTTAAGAAAATGTCGGGACCACAGCACTGGTTATATATGTATATCTGCGGTGAAGAGTGAAGGCGCGGCGCAGCGAAAGGCTCCTGAATGTCGGGCCTGTGTGCCGTGCCGCGGTGGGAACACTACTTCTCACGGGCAGCCGCCGCTCCCGTTACCAGTGGGCCGGCGCGGCGCCGTCTCCAAGCCTGCACAGCTGCCGCGGAATCCCCTCCCCGCCCGGGGCGTGTCGCGCGCGAACGGCGACACTCGCCATTCCAGTCGAGACACTTCAAGGGGCCGCGGTGGCTGAGCGGTTAGCCTGCTCGCCTCCCACCAAGGCGAACCGGGTCCAATCCCCGGCCGGGTCACTCCCGGATTTTCGCAAGTGGCAATCGTGCCGGACGATGCCGTTGGTCGGCGGTTTTTCTCGGGATCTCCCGTTTCCCCCACCCCTTTTATTCCGGCGCCGCTCCATATTCACTTAAATCTCCCTGATCGGCTCTCAAGACCTCGCTGTTAAGAGCCGCCCAAATCTCTTCACTTTAGGGAGTCAGTAACGTGCAAGTGCAGCACCGACAGAAATAATGGGAAGCGGGAGGACTCTGAGATAACCTGCCGGCCACGTTACCTACATACAATAATCGGGAGTGACACTGCCGGGAATCGAATCCGTATCGCCTGGGTCCATGTGCTAGCCACGCGAATAGCGCAGCCCCACACAGAGTAGATTGGGTTGGACTGGAAAGGGCTTATTAACATCCTCCGGTGTTAGGCTATTCACGGTAAAGTGAGCACTTTTGAAAGCTATCTCATTTGAAATAATAGTCAATAAGTATATTTTATTTTACTCTTAGACGTTAACTTCCAAGTGCCGTGGAATATACCCAATGTGTTTATTACTTACATAGCAATATTTATTTTTAATGTGGTTAAATATAAAAAAAGGCTAAAAGAAAAAGTAACAAGGGCTTCACTTTGCCGTGAACAACCTATAAGCCTGAAGACTTATCAGACGACGGCTTACAAACTAACTTACACTAACACCCGTGCCGTATTTGGGATTCGAACCCCAGAATCTCCCGCACCCCAGTCCGGCGGCGCACCAACCTAATGCGCGACGGGAGGTCGGTTCCCGACTCTGAATTTGAGCACCGAAATGATCATGGAGTATCGTCGCCTTTTAGCTTCCTATACGTAGCCGTATGACGTGAAACACTAATATGCTCTTGAGGGGACGGTTGATAGAATGAGATGAAAGCAGGCTAGTTGTAAGCGGAGCCCTTTCCTAAGAACGTGGGTGTCCGCGTAAACTCATCTGTTGTCGCCAGTAACCCGTATGGGGTAATGTTTACTATCCACGTCCCTATTTTCTGCTCATTAAAAACAAAAATACGTTAAAAATCCCGAAGGATTTGTATATTCATAATTCCTTCTTGAGAACCACCGGTGTCTCATTTCGCACACATAATCAGAAAGACTTTTTCTGTAGTAGAACCAGTCAAGAGACCTAACAGACACAATCGCAGTTGCAGATTTCCCTTCCGCTGGTCACTTCTCTCGCTCCGAGTCACCCTGAGAGCACGATATCAGTAATCCAGAGCATTATTCAGATAAACGCAGAAATCCTATCCGCCGAAGGTCAGGAGCGACGAGCCGACAAAGGGTTATCGCGGTAGAATGCCTCAATAACTAAAAATTCTGGTAGGATTATCGCTTGACTGTCTTTCAAACATCACTTATGCTCGGTTGCACCAACATCTTCTCCGATCCGAGATAGAATGATCTTAGTTCCGAACCAGGATCCAGTCTGATCTTGGTTCCAATGTAAAAGTGTTGCACAAACGAAATTTCATGACTCTGGATCTCCGATTCGTCGAACTTGGTTCCAAAGTGAGAGATCGATATTAAGTACGAGACGAATTTTGCTATTGGTTCGTAATATATGGCGTCATGGAAGAAGGCGTATTTTTCATTATAGACAGAACTAGATGTGCAATGTTTAATTTGTTTTAAATGAATTATTGTTGTACAAATTTTACTGAATAATATTAAAGTGCGTATAATGTTGTTTTAATTTCCCAAGAAAACAATCGAACGTAGTCCCATCTGTTGGCGTATTTTCAAACTACATTTGTCGACAATGGTTGCTGATCTCGGATCGAGATTTCGAACCGCCAATTTCGGTGGTTCGAAATGATTTTCATCTCGATCTCCAGTCCAGCTCTGAACTCGAATGGAGCAACAGTTTTCTGTGTCGATCTTAAATCCGATCTCTGATCGAGTTTCGAACCACGATGGTACTGCCGGGAATTGGTGACTCGCCGCCCCGCTGTCATATCACTACTCTGTCCTCTTCCGCCCGCTCGCGCGGGGCGGGCCAAGGTCAGCGGCGCAGACCAGCGACACGTAACAATATCCTTGTTGTAGTAATTTTCATACCATATTTTCAACTTAAACGGAAGTTTAGTTGTTTATACCTGGCACGAAACCTAAGAATCGACGTGAAAAATTGCAAACCTCGGTTTCAAGATACGGCGAAACCTCACTTTGGTGGCGTTTTTACCGTACACAAACTGTGCTTTCCAAAACAAAGTTACCCAAACTATAGTTTCAGGTATCGGTATAAACGTACGAGTGTTTACGTTATATATCCTAAGTTTCTTCCTCACTGCAGATATCCTCATTTTAATAATAGACTAAAGATCTTCTTTAGTCTTTGATTTTAATGTCCAGCATACTGTAAGTACTGGTTTCTTGTAAATTTTTGGAAACAAATAGTAATATTGAACGGAATTTGTCTAATTTCTGTTTGATTCACAAAACCGATAAGATTTTTGAAATGCTGAAAATGTTGCATTAAAAAAATAATAGAATACACAAGACTATTCTAATTTGCGTTCTTAGATTAGAAGTCATACACCTATCCAAGTGAGCTTTCGTGTCCATGACTGATAGTTCTTTTATAGTTGACTACAACTTGCTTATGAAAAAAAATCTATTCATTAGTATCTGAGCGGTTTGTAATAAAATCACAAAGCTTTGAACGAGAACATGGTTTCCATTTATTACGTCTGCAGTTTTGCAAACTGTATTATTTGTTTCATCAGAAGAAATCTTTAAACGGCCAGGAACCCGCACCTATGATGATTGCACAGTTTTGTGCAGAATGGCCCACCATCATTAACATAAAGCGTATTACGCAAGCAGTGATGCCAAACTACTCGTCTTTTCATAATCTTACTTGTGACGTACGCCGGTAAAAGGAGAAACTGGAATTTGATCAGCTTCCTTTACCTTACCATAAGTTTGACCAAATGTGACGGATGATTATACCCAGTTTTATGGTGCCTTAGGAATATAGGGTAGTGTGTGCATGCCAGCCGCAGTAAATCACTTCAGAGTCTCAACACTGAACCGCTTTTTGCCATCAGAACCATCAAAGTTGCTTGGCTTGGAATAAGGTTATTGCTTACGTAAATGCGTATTTTTAAACGTTATGTAAGTTTCAATGCAATTAGGATGTATCAAGTTACGTTAGTTTATTTATCAAAAATTTGGGTTTGGCTGTGTTGGAGACACGGCCGTTTGTTTTGCGTGAATACGTCTACGTTGACACGGTCGGACGTCTTGATGTTTATCTTACGTTCCTGGCACCGCTTTACCCGATAATATGGGGTATTATGGTTATCACTGGATTGCTTTTGAGATGTTCTTTCTAACCGTATATGATCGACTTGGCTTTTTGACGAGTATAGGCCGAAATTGTGTTAAGTTTTCTTAATTTTTATATTAAACTCTTGCAGTTTCATCATAACCACACCACACAAATGTTTTTATGCACGTAATTGATTGCTATCGACGAGAGCTGTCGATTAAAACTCAAACGAGCGTCGTAGCTTCTCCTAGTCAAAAGTTATACTACGCGGAAGTTGAGATGCGGCCGAAACGAACTCAAAATGTCCCCCCCCCCCCTCCTTTTTTTTTTCACCGTGGTCTATGCTTCGCAGTCATCACTCAACGTAAACATGTTCTTTTATCTTTTGGCGATCGAGTGGCGTAATTGAATTTAGAATGTAGACGATAGATTCGGAGCTGCAATGCCAAACTGTATCCCCCGATTTTGTTGTCGGATTTTCTGTATTGCCTCACTATGGTTGCAAATTTAAAGACGTATTCTCGTCAAAAGCACGAGCCTGTAGAATATTAAATCTAAACATCCACATCACTGTATAACGCAGTAATTTTCAAACAGTTGCATGACGTCCAGTTAGGCGGCTGTAGGCAGTAGGTCAAGACGTGCTTGGCGGGTAGCGTGTTACTCGACGCCAGGCGCTAACGCATGTTGCGGCGAGCCGGTTCCGTGACCTTAATTTCGTGAGAGGGACGGTTTACATATACCCAGCCGACGTTATGCAACTACTGTCACGACAGCACCAGCCATGTATTCTCCGCTGATTATCATTCATTTCAGATGCTGCCGTATGCTACGTGCTTCTAGTTGCCTTTACCTCCCGCAGCCTGTGAACTGCATTCATGAACCAGAAATGCAGCAACACACACAATCCGTATCACCGATAGCGAAGGAATTGACTGCACTGGATACACGAATTTCACTGTGCACAGTAAACGTTCATACGTAATACGTCTACGATCGTGAATACGCTAACTGAACTACTGCAGAAAAGTGGTACGCCTCATTGTCTGCTGCGCGCGCGTACGGCCAGACAAGACGCATTCGACCGTAATGTTGACACGTGGTGTCATTTGTCAATCGCCTGTGGGTGGCAATTTTTTTCTAGTTTACATTTCCACCACTAAAACGTAGTTTGGCACCTGACGTCACAGGACGCGTGTAATGGGTCCCTTGCTGCTCGTTTGTGAGTGGTCGGAATACATTCAGTTGCCTCAGGTTGCACGGTAGTTACTGGCTCCTGCTGCGTGCACCGAGAATATACAGCTGTGAACAAGCACCAGCTTACCTTGCAACAGCTCGCCAGACTTCACTGTAAACAAAAGACGACAATATTGGCGAGTTATTAGAGGGTTGTTATTCAACAGCAACCCTCTACTACTGTGCTTGGTGACTATAGTCGCTAGAACTACAGCTGTCGAGGCGACCACACTATGCACACTAACGTGCTGCTCTTGTATCGGCATGTTCATGTGTAGCAGATTAGTGCCGAATCCACGATTTCCCGAATGTAAGGTGGGACCGCGGTGGTTTAGTGGTTAGACCACTCGCCTCTCACCAAGGCGAACCGAGTTCGATTCCCGGTGGGGTCGCTCCCGGATTTTCGCATGTGGGAATCGTGCCGGACGATGCCGCTGGTCGGCGGGTTTTCTAGGGAATCTCCCGTGTACCCCGCCCCTTCATTCCGACACTGCCTCGTACTCACCTCGCTTCACCCTCATCGGCTCCCAAGACCTCGATGTGAAGAGCCACCCAAATCTCTTCACTCACTCACCCAGTCACTTGAATGCAAGGCAGTCATAGTGCGATACAATCCGCTAACGTGTATTACTCGGAACAGTAGCTTTAATATTCGTATATTTAGCTTACAGTATTTTAAGAATTTGAAAGTTACCGAAGAAAGAATAAAATGCAGGAGGAGTTGGTCTTTTACGCAACTTGACAAATACAGTTAGCCTACATTACAGCCAGAAGTGTATCGAAAGTCGTGTGCAAACAAGCAGTAAAGCATACATAGTCACCAGAAAAATTTTAATTTCAGCAGACTTTATAACAGACTGGTTCATTTCGTGTTTATAAAATGTGTCTAGGCGATGACGCGCCGTTTTCGGTCATTAGTAGTTTGTTGGATAAGTAGATTGCCACGCATATTTGCGTAAATGTTTGCTTCCTTTACGTCTGATCATCGTACACCACGTGGTTTCGTGAAGAAGATGCACTGGTTGTAGGATTATAACGTATTGTTTTAAAAACATGTTTCTCCTGTTTTGAATTTAAGAAATTGCTCTGGGATAACTAAAATGCAATTTAATATTCTCGCGTAGGCATACAAATAACTTTTCATGATCGATTTGCGTATGTGAGCAAGTAATGCCCTGACATTGCAATGCTTTCGCGTCAGTACTATACGTACATGTACTCCATGTGCTCATTAAACGCTGGCTGCCATGGCTTAAAATCCCACACGCGCACACGACTGCTTACATAGGTAGTTGAGGTGACCTCTCTGGTCGATGTCATGAAGGCACTGCTTCGTATAGCGACTGTACAAGTTCGAATTACGCTCACTCACGTCTGTGAATTTTTTTTTTTTAGATCTGTTATTTTTACATGCAAGGCACCTTCAGTCTGTCTCCCGGCGTAAATACGGGGGTCTTATATAAGCCCGATCAAAACAAAAGCTTATGGACTCAAAAACCTTTCTCGGCCTTTTCCCGCCCTTACAGATAATGTATAGTCAGTAATTGCACTTGCTGGCCTTCAGTGATTGATTCAGAATACAGGCATACTCTTTGACATTTACCTGGATAATGTTAAACTTAAATTCGTAACATATTTGTTTAAGTTACCTGTACGCTTCCCCCTCCCAGTCCACGCCCATCACCGTCGGCCTTCGAGTGTTGAAGAAGTGAAATTAATGATCGAGAAAATAATGGTGAAAGCACGCCTGTTCTGAAAATGTAATCAGAGTAAATGTTATTTTCAATCACTAGGTGCAGTACGTGAACACACACTCTTTGTCCGTTTCAGGTAAAGCAAATTATCTAGCTATTGAAGCCAATTAAGTAATTAGGCGTGCAGAGTGATTGATCTCCACATGTGAAGTGGGCGTGTAGACGTAAAGCCGGAACCGGACTACGTAATATGGAAATAATGGCACACATCGCTCTTGCAGACTTTTGAAGGACTGTGTGTGTTCAGCTTTGCTTAGACTGGGCATCCGTCACGGTCTGGTGGACGCTGCGCTTGTAGAGCTGTTCCTGGCGGCCCTGACGTCTGCGCTCTTTTCTCTGCCTTCAACTGTCGATGTTGCACTCGGCGTGGGGCATGCAAGATGTTCCAAATCTCTGCAGCATTAGGTGTATCGTGTGTGAATTGTATCTGGGTTTTGGATTTAGGCTGATCTGTTAAGCCCAGGGAGGTTAAATTAAGACAGTGCCTCAATTATTGTGATAGGCTGCGAATAACTTGGTTCCCGATTTGGTGCTCATAAAGTCTTGCTGAGGAATTGGACTTTCACACTTGAGCGTGTCTATTTGGCGTTCACAGTTATCGAGAAACCTCTTCAGTCTCTCTTCATCTTCTCTGTTTTCTCTTTTTTACCCTCTTTCCTCTTTACCTTCTTCATTTCTGTATTTTTTCTTGCTTTTCTTTTATTCTATCCCTTTCTCCCGCCATTTTCTATTCCTTCTCTTTCTCTTTTCTCTCTCTTTTTGTTTATTTTTATTTATCTTTATCTTCCTATTTATTTTCTTTATTCTTTTATTTCTTCTTTTCTTTCTCTCCTTTTCTGTTTATTTTGCGCTCTCCTTCTGTTTTTCTCTATTGAAATGTATGCTAGAGGAGAATATCGAAGTGTTGCTGTTGCTTACAAATAGGATGAAATTATAGTAAATATTCGACAACAATTTATACATTTATGGATTTCATTGTCAGAGAAAATGAAACTTCTTTGATAAAGGAGGATTATCTGAGTGGGTAGCATCAATAATTTTTTAACTAGAAAAAGTCTTAATTCTGTCCAATGGAGCGTGTTTGGTCGTGCAGAGCATGTCTAATTCGGCAGGTAGGTTCTATGCCGACCAACTGCACCAGGGAGTGTTTTCCCAAGAGGCTTATAATCCCATTCCAGACAAATGTTGGTGTAGTTCCCAGTTGCACGGCCAACTATGTTAACATTGCTACTAGTCCTAATCAGTAAATCGAAATAATCATGATTTCTTTCCGTCTGGGATACTTGCGGTTAACGAGGATAATGCGATCGTGAGGTTGATAAAACCAGACTGTCAGATTGCATTTGACAGATGTTGACATTCTCGAGGTACTCCCGCCTCTTCCCACCAATGCATTCTGCTGTTGCTCCGTCTCATTTCACCTTCAGTTACTCACTTGATTGCATTTACCAGTTTTCGCCATATCCTGTATCTGATTCACTAGAGGGTACAATAGGAGTTAGCATCCTTCCAGATCGTATGAGAGTTTGTCCATAGCTTCCATTCAAACTATTTTATCCGTCAACCAGATGGCTTATCAGCTGCAGTTAAAACAAAATTTTCTTGACACGGAATTTACTTTGAGCAGATATAGGGGCCTAGAGGTGATGATGACCTTTTTTTTTTTCAGCCGTTCCGCAGCAAACACAAAGTTAATTGTAGATGCAGCAAATGGGTGGTGGCCTCGCCCCCGGATCCAGATTGTCGCCGACGTTACCCCTGGTACTCGGCGTGGGAAGCGCTGCAACGAGGCCCCACTTCCTCGGCACGACCCCTCGGCGGCGGCACAGCTGTTCGGAGACGCTGACGTCACGAAGCGCAGCTCGTCCCGCCCACAACAATTAAGACGACGTCGTGTTGTGCGACAACTGCGCAAGTACCCAGTCGCTAGCGGCGCGGGTTCGGCCTTGGAGAGGGGATGGGGTGAAATGGAGGGGTCGTGCCCACACGTTAATTCACGAACAGCAGTGCTAGCTGGCGGACGAGATTTCAGTCTGTAGTGTAGTTACGCGGTCACAAGGGAGGCTCAAGGTGACGTGATCACACTATGACAAAAGAGGACGGAAACAGAAGACTGATTTGTATGATGGGGGTGGCAGTAGCCGTGGTATGTCATTAAGTGTTGATACGATATCCCCAGTATTTATAGAAACTTTTCGAGCTGGACTGGAATGATTAAAGGACTTTCTTTTGAGGAAGGACGAAGTTCGAGGTTCTGAGAAACGGGACGGCTTGATTCTGGACTATGTTTCGCGAGGAAGTCACGAAGCCCAATAAAAATATCTGCTGGATACAATAAGTAAGCCGTTTAAAAGAAGCAGAGTAGTGGTCCCAATATACCTCGTTGGGGATTGGTTCTGGGAGGTGGTGCAGGGGAGCCCAGACCCGATTTCGGCCGGGAATCCTAGTACAGTCATTTGGGGTAACTTTGATTCAGCAGGGCAACTTTGTACCATCTGTGTATTTTAATTTTAAGTGGAGGCCCGAAGAATCCCTTCATATTGCTATGTTTCTTACAAGTAAGAGTTAACGGTGATGTATATATAAAGGCGAGAGCTGTAAATCCTGTGTTATAAAAAATGTGTAGTACAATGTTACCCTTAATTGCTACAAAGTTACCCCAAATGACTGTAGTGTACTTATGAACGGGGATGCTTTTATTGGTGGACAAAGGCGCTTGTGCTGAGTCCTAGTTGATTAATCCAAAAATTTCATTCATGTGCCAAATAACTTCTGTTCAAAAAATTCTGGGTTAGTTTTCGTTAAATTACGTCTCGTAAGCCTAGTCATGTTCTGTGAAGGGAGCTCTCCGCTCGAGCCCAGTTCGGCTGGTTTCGGTCAGTTGGCCATTCATGGCGACCACATTAACAAGTACTCTGCAGATTGAAATAACGGAGTTGCCGGAGGCCCTATAGGACATCACCCGGACCTTCTGTATCCCTAGGCTACGTCCCTCTTGTATATCGGACGATTGGGCCTCTTCAAGTGTGTGCCGGGGAAATATTTTCTGCGCGACCTCCTCAGAGGCAGCACTGTTTCCTCTAAAGCTGCAATAAGCACAATTCTTATGTGCAATATGCTCCCTGATTGTGTCACGATCACAAATCTAACTGCACAAACATAATTGCCGTTATCGTTTCATCTAGATTTCAAACAGAAATACCGCAAGGTGTCTAGTAGACGCATTGAGTGAAGGGCGATAATTATGTGTAATTATGATGCAGGTAACGATACGCTATTCGCAGGCCGAAGATGCCGTTACGCGCGGTCTCTAAATGTGGATGGAGTTGAGGGGGTAAGTAGTAACCGAGGCCAAACCCTCGGTGGTCGTATTGCCGCCGGCGGCCAAGCCCGCTGGCTTCAGTGTCAGCCCAGACATTCGCTACGTACCGTCTGTCCAGAGCGCTTTATGATACCCTTCTCTGATTCGCCAACCTGACATAACTGAACATTGTGTTAAGCAGCGGCGAGAATACTAACTGAAACAACCCCCTTGGTATCCCCGTCTTCGTAATAATCGTCGCGTAATTTTATGTGCAAAATTCTGTCTCTTGTGTGGCAGGTGGTCCCCTACTCCTCAATCTGATCTCGCTTAGCATTTGCTGACATTTTAATCTTTTGGTTCTAAGTAGGCTGACGGTTAAATATAGTTTGGTCTTGTTCAGTACAGGACTGGTTTCCAAGGTAGTTGTACCTTCTACAACCACTAGAAGTGTGTATAGGATCGATAAAACATCTTGTGTATATTCAACCGAATCACTTGCAGAAGTTTGTCGGTAGAATACAGTTCCATTCTGTATATCGTGAATGCATTTCCAGCAAACTTGTGAATCCACCCTGTAAACTCTGGCCGTCGAGTCGTGTAGTAAACACAACGTATTTCACCTCAAAACACGACGAACTGGTTTAGATTCTCTGCAAGGTCATTCCCGATTTTCGGCCTATATCTGGTGGATTTCCACGGATCACTCCCTTTTACACATTATTTCAACTTCCGCCAGACGTGTTATTTACTCAGTAGAGGCTGTTCACGGTAAAGTGAGCACCTTTGAAATCAACCTTTGAGAAATGCCACTGTCCATGCCTGCATATATTTTAACGGGCACCCACTGTCTGGCATGCACTCCGTAAAGTTGGCAACGAGAGAGGGAAAGTAGTTCCATGTCTTTATATTGAATACTGGTACTGAAATTATTTTATTTTCTTTCTACCCTTTTTTTAAATTCCCTTTTTATTAGTGTAAGAATTTCTGAATTTGTAAAACATTTACAATTATAATAATTCCACAGTCTTACGTGACCGACACATCAATAAAATGATCAGGCCCATTACAATGTTAAATTTTTCATATGGCGGAAAGGTAAATACAGTGTGATCCGAGAAGTAAGCAGGTCTTTCTAAAATGTTCAGTTTATTGTGAACAGTCTATACCCACATTTGTTACTGTACGAAACACTATACAGAACGCATCCGCGCTGGTGTACCTATTGCCATTTCCAGAAGCTGTGACGACAGGAAGGTGTAACGACGCAAGTTTAAAACTGACGACAAATCAGTATGCAACCGGGCTTCGTGGAGAAGGGGGGGGGGGGAGCAGTGGCGGGCATTGCGACACGCAAGTGTGACGAACGCAGCGGCAACCAGGCCGGACGTCCGTCCGCCAATGGCGGCTCACAACGGTGATCGGCCGCCGCTGATCGCGAACCCGCCCTCGTACTGCCGCCACTGGCTCCCGGCGTCATTGCAGTCATGGTTGCCACTGATCTGGAAAACAGGAAAATGCCAGGGAAGTAAAAACAGTAAGGGAAAAGTCAGGGAATTTCTGACTAGTTAACTAAATGTCGGGGAATTTTGCGATGTTCATGTTATATTTGGCAGTTCTATCATCAATCATGCGCCGTTACTAGAATTGTATAAAATTGTTTTGATGATTGTGGACAAAATGCTTAGGTATTTTTCTTTTCAATTAATGTAGGAAGCAATTTTGTAAAATCAGAGAAGTATTCTGGTGTAAAAGTGTGTGTTACAGAAAAAAAAAAAAAAAAAAAAGCAAAAGATCAGGGTAAAATGATTATTTTGGTCTAGAAATCAGAGAAATGTCAGGGAATTTTCCAATGGAAAAAAAGGTGGAAACCCTGAGAGTTCCTTCCGCTGTTTCGCTGCTGAGCAACAACCTCTCGCCTCACATTCCAGCACGTTGTTTAAAGTGACTGAAAAATATTTGGCCACGCTTAAGGCTCTGTCTCGTCCACCATGTTGGATTTTTTCATTTGTGCCATTACTTCTTTTGAAATTAAATAGTCAAATATTTCTTATTATAACACGTTTACATTTTACAAATGTCTTGAAATGTAGTTGCTAAAGTTTATCTTCGCTTTATCTGATAACTGTGAAACGGCAAGAATCCACTGATTTTGTAATTGTGATGCTGTCTTACTTACGTCATAATTACTTTACAGTAGTACAGAATTTATGTATGTTTTATTACCTATTTTATATTTCCAGAAAGGTACAGTAGTCTCAGAGTAAGTGTCGTTAAACAACTGAAATAAGCTAGAAACCAGTGATCCAACATGGCGTGTGAGACCGAGCCAAGGAGGCTACGATGGTGTAGTGGTTAAGACTCTCCTCCCACAGGGTTCGTTTCCCGGCGGGGTCGCTACCGGATTTTCGCATGTGGGAATCGTGCCGGACGATGCCACTGGTCGGCGGGTTTTCTCGTGGATCTCCCGTCTACCCCGCCCTTGTGTTCCGGCGCTGCTTCGTATTCACTTCGCTTCACCCTCATTGGCTCTCAAAACCACGATGCTAAGAGCCGCCTAAACTACTCCACTCCACTGCCGAGATATTCAGACGCCGGTGGGAGTAAAGCGTTATGAAGATGGAGTGACCACGGATTGCGGGGGGGGGGGGGGGGGCTGGAGTACCCCAGAGGGAACGTCACTTGCGAAAACCCTATTGTGACCGCGCCGGGGATCTAACCCGGTCCGCCGCTGTCGCAAGCGAGTGGTATAGCCACCAATACCACAGCACCAACTGTGGCAACTGACAAATACTAGTTGCAGGAGTTGTTGATCTTCACGCATAATTGTTTCGGACTACTTTCTGTTGTCGACGCTGCCGATGTCCGCGCTACAACTGATTGGAGCACCAGTTTGCGGTCCGAGGGGTTATGGTTTCGAATCTCGGGTGAGGGATGGATGAACGGGTTTGTGTAAAAGTTTTTAAACATTATTCCTCTTGGAATTTTTCAGCATTGTTTACAATTGTTATTGTTACATTTAAGATAAAGCTTGGAAGGTCGAAGGAAGGGAATAAAACGTAGTATAAATAAGATATAAGACTAATTAATTAAGGTTCGGCTAGGGCCATTTACTTTAACATTAATGACCATTACAATTAATCATGAATAATATAGGAGCTGGCCAATTTGAGAGAAGGGATAAAGGTATCAAGACTAAGTCAAAGACATAGAAGTTGAAACATGGTACAAGGGACTGACCAGGTCTCGCACCTGGACAAGCTGCTGCCACCTCGTCTGCCTTCGAGTCGCCGACTGTCTTTCCTCCGGATCTCGTAGCTCTGTCCACACTCCTCGCCCCACCACGTGTGTTTGTTGTAATAGATTTTGATTGGTTCCCACCGTGCTCTGTGGGTGGTGTCTTGTCGATGGGATGTTATGCTTACCGGTGAAACTACTGAGTTAGCTGGACCCACGTATTGTGTTATCTTCGGCGCATTTCTTTGACTCTTTACAGGTTGCACTTTTGGTCGAATGTTTGGTTTTCTTGTTTTCCTAACTAACTGTGTCCTCGTTACTGTCGCATCGCTTAGGCGAAACCTTGTGTAACGGGTGCACGCGGGACTTTCATAACAATATATTTATTTTCTCGTCAATAGGTTACTTGTCTTATTTAAGTATTTTATTTCGTATTCAGTTTTGTTTTTCCACGACAGACATTTGCATCGCAATGGCAAATGTCCAGAAATCTCCATCACGTCATTATTCTCGTGATCAGCACTGACTGCACTGTTGTGCAGCTGACTAGGGATCTCGTATGATATTGGTCTCTCGCTGCTTTCTGTGGCTACTTTTCACATACTGTAATGTACCCAGAGTCTCCCTGTTTAATTGTGGTCGTTGTCTACCGCTGGCTGTTCATAACGGTCCCCATGGAATTGGATTGTTTTCTGCCAATTGGTTCTTCGGTCCACCAACACATTGACAAGCCCACCGAGAAAGGGGTGTGTATATAAGAGGTGGGTGGGACGTCAAATTCCTCGAGGCCTGGGCACCAAGGGGGCCTGCCTCGGGTTCGAGAATTTATGGATAGTTATTTCCCATCAATGTTCAGTTTAAATTCTTTGTTGAAAACGTGTGTATGGTCAGTGTTCGTTGTGGTTTAAAAGATTATTGTGCATAATTGGATGAAAACGTAAGTTCTCGTAAGAGAAACTAATCATCCTATATAATTTTCTTAAATTCTTCGATAAAACTTTTTATTGGTTTTGGTATTCAAATGATATACAGAAATGCCTAAAAGTGCACGGTCTTTAAGGTTCGTTTTATTAATGAGTATAAAGGGCTCGAAAAATTGCGCTTTGAAAGGCGCTGGTCACGAGAAAATTAGTTATTTTGAGTTTGTACCATACACTGTTCAACTTTTAGACATTATCTGTAGTTACTTTCCTGTCACCAAAAAAAAAAAAAAAAAAAAGACAGCGTATAGTTTTTGTATAAATAATGTCGATGTCACAACTTTATTGTTTTGGGGATGCACAAATAATGAAAACTAACTTACATACAAGAACACGATACTTTACACTGAAAGAATATACCAAGAGCTAAAGACAGTACATGATAAAGTGAGCACTTTAGAAATTAACCTTAGAAAAAAGTCACTGCCTCTGCATGCATATATATTAATGAGCGCACTGAGTAACATTCGCCTAATAAAGTTGGTAACGATAGATGGAAAGTACTTCCGTATCTTAACGTCATATACAAAGTGTTAGGTAACCATATGTGAAAACTTAGAATAATTTCTTTCGCTTTTTTTATATTTTTATATTTTATTTTTTTTATGCTTTCTAAATAATTTCACAGTTTCGTTTGACCGATGAATAAATAAAGTGATGAAGTCCATAGCAACGCTAATTTTACGTAAGGCGGAAGAATACACAATGTGTATACAAGTAGATCTTAAGCAGGGCTTTCAAAAGTGCTCACTTTATCGTGAACAGCCTATACTTTAAGACATCTTTAAAATTGTGCAGGGGCTGGTTTTGAAAGAAAAAAAAAAAAAAAAAAGCTGAAAATAAAATCATTTGTACGTGGCTGCCCCTGAATTTTTTAAAAATGATTTATGCTAAACATACCTTAAAATTAATTAAAGCAAGACCTTTCAGTAGCACTAAGTTAGTTAGATTTTTTGCAAATAGTTTGGTTCATTTTGTTTCTACGTTACAAAGAAAGTAAAATTTCACAAAACTGTTCGATTAAAAAAAAAAAAAAATACCAAAGCAAAAATAACGCCTAGAAAGTTAACCAGTACGGATTACAAATATAAAATAACAAATTGTTCGTGACCAGCGGCTGTGAGTAGGAAAAATGGGGGGGAGGGGTGACAGGGTGATATGCACCAGGCCCTCAGCTTGTCGACAGCCCTACACAGTGATCAAACTACACTTCCTCTACTCTCAACTGTGCTTAATGAAGTCTAGTCCTTTCCTTGAGGTTCTAATCCCTAAAGGCTGTTCACGATAAAGTGAGCACTTTAGAACTGAACCTTGGAAAAAAAAAAAACTGCCCCTGCATGCATATATTTTAATAGGCGCACTGTAAAATTGGTAACGATAGACGGAAAATAGATCCATATCTTAACGTCGAAAAAAAATGTGTCAGGGTATCATTTGTGATTACTTAGAATTTTTCTTTCGCTTTCTGTTTTATTTTAATGCATCGAAATATAAAAATGAGCAGATTTGTAAACTATTTACTTTCTTAATTTCACAGTTTCATTTGACCGACGCATGAATAAAGTGATGAAGCCAATGACAGTGTTCATTTTATATAAGGTGGAATGATACACAACGTGTCTACAAGTAGATCTTAAGCAGGGCTTTCAAAAATGCTCATTTTATCGCGAACAGCGTATATCTGTAACTATCTAGTCCGCAGTTTATATTCATTGTTAGGTTGTAACGCCTTTCCTCTGATAATTTCAATCTCTTGTACGCAAGTGGGGGAAGGTGATGGAGATAGACAAACAATACTGAATTGTCACGCTGGGAAGGTGACGTAGAGATATTTTTTTTTAAATCCACAATGTTCATTGTCGCTGCCATTGCGAGAATAAACATTTTGTATAGCTTCGTTCTTCTCGCTATTTTTTTTATAGTGACTGTGTGAATGGCTGGTCTGTAATATAGTTTGCACGTTGTTCCTGTTGTGGACTTACAACCAGTAAGAGGAGAAAGTTAATGTGCGATGAAAAAAATAGAAGTTTCTTATAAACAGTCGATTGTAAAAAAAAAGTTATTAACTTTCTTCAAACGTTAATAAAACCACGTCAGTAACCTGGGCATATAAATGGCAGCCTTAGAAGTGAGTGGATGTCGACTGGCTGTTAGCATCGCGACTATACCTGTCTAAGACTCTGGCATGATCGTAGTCTGAGCTATCATTAATTTGTTGTGTAGCTCGTACTTTTTAACTTGCGAGTTCTTTGGAACATTTCAGTACACGGCTAACGTTTAAAACGCGTTTTCATACCGTGCAATAACTCTCAATTAAAATTGCAAGCAGACGGAAAGATAACAGAAAAAATATTCTTTAATTTTTTTTTGTGATTACCGTTGCAATAATCCAAGAATAGATTGAATGCCGATTACTTTCTAACTATATATGAATATCTCGTGAGATTCATGAGTAGTATGTTGGTATGATATCGTAAATCAAAATTTTTCTTATATTAATTATTGATTTAGTATGTTCGCCAGTGTAGAGTTCTCTTGAACGTTTAAACACTACAAAAATGAGAAATTAGCAAGCGGGATGAAAATGCTCTCACACTTCGATAGATAAAACTGAATGCAGTGCACCGCACTTTTCATTTTGTATTTCAACTAATATCGTAAATGGTTAGTTCGACAAGAAGTTAATTGCTTAAGTTTTAAATCAGGCAACTCTGCGTTACATAATTAATGTGCAGGCCCCATCGTGATTGCAGTGACAAAATATTAGCAAGTGACAAGAAAATTAATTTGCGGCCCCTCGACGTGTTAAATATTTATTGCCAATATCTGAAGAGGATGTAACCTTATTTACGAAAAGCGAGCTGAGTTGTACTTAGCAGACAGTTCGAGACCACAAGAATGTCAACTTTGCGTTCAGCAGTAAATCTAATCAATATGAATACTGCCTTGACAACACTATTGGAAACACATTGCAATGTTTCAGGTAGTAGTGTCCATATTTCGAAGCCTAACGTTATTAGAAACAAACTCCCGTGAAGAAACGGAGAAGTATTGGTAAACAATGTTCCATAAACCTTCGTGACCCTGCGGACAATCTGTTTAGAGTAACTTTTGTGAATTTCACGGAACTTTCGAACTGTCTGAGGTTTGCCTTCTGTCACGCAGTTTTGTATGAACTCGTTTGATTCTCATGTATATACAAGTAATTAATTTTATAACTTCCGAATGAACAATAATTTTCGTGATATAGGGGTTGAAGGCGCTTCGCGCAGTCTTAGCATTATTCGTTCCTCACGCTATTAGAAATACGGAGATGAGTTATTTATGTATTAGGGCCTACGTCTGCGCTAACAGCGTTTCCGTACTTTAGCTGCACATTTCCAAGAAAATTTAGTTTATTTCCGGACATCTTAAACAGTGTAGAAGTACAGCCGGGCGTCTTAAGTCTTTGAAGGCTTTCACTTAGGCGTACACGAGAAAATAGTGTTCAAACGTGTGGAATTCTCGGTGTGGTTGAAGAACAATTTCCTGTCGTTAAAAATTATCCTAAGGGGAAATAAAACTTTAGTTTGAGCCAAAAAGATTTATATATATATTTTTTTTTTCGCCAAAAACTTAGGAATTTAATTGCCTGCCAATTTTGCGAACTCTTATTTTAAGTAAAGCAAGGTTGATTAAGTAACATTAAGTAACGCATACGCTACAACAAACATTTAATTTCTTGGGGCGGATACTGACTGCTTATGAGTTTTTTGTGGTTAACTTGGGCAGTCATTAAAATTTATTAAGTATCAAAATAAGGTGTCCAGTCAATAGTAGCCCATAGGACGTTCGGTACTTCCCTTATATTTGGAACACCTCCATTCTTAGTTTCAAGAAATTTCAAGGACAGAATTCCCCACTAAATAGATTTTTGACTCCCCGCAGTTTTAGCGAGGAAAGTTTCTAGCATTTCTAGAATGTCGGGAACATACTTTGATCCATAAGCTCTGTGTGTGTAAGTGTATGTATGTATATGTGTGTGTGAGGAGGGACGGGGAGACAGGAATAGAAAGATGGTGAAATAGAGGTAGAAATAGCCAGAAAAAGATAAAGTGAGATAGAGCTAGCAAGAGAGGTAGAGATAGATAGGGAGGTAGAAAGATAGATGTAGAGAAATATATTGAGCGAGTCCGTAAAGAGATTTGGGCGGCTCTTAACATCGAGGTCTCGAAGGCCGATGAGGGTGAAGCGAGGTGCCTATGGACAAGCGCCGGAATGCGGGGGCAGGGTAAATAGGAGAACCCCGAGAACACCCGCCGGGAGTCGAACCCGGTTCTCATTGTTGGGAGAGGTAGGTAGAGATGAGACGAAGAAGCAGGTAGAGATGAGATGGAGAAGTAAATAGATATGAGATAGAGAGAGGTGTAGAGACAGTCGGAATTAGATAGATTTATGTAGCGATAAAGAGAAAGAAAGAGAGAGAGAGAGAATACAAGGTTCATTATAAGTGTAGAGAATTAGCGCTTGCGAGTCGAGCGTGCCACGTTTGGGGCTGTGTTTCAGCACGGGAAGCTACTTCGTCACTCGCGTGTTGTGTTTGACAGAAGATGTAAAGCTGTCGCTACCTCTCACTCTCATCTCTGCGGCAGACATCTCCACAAGACTGATGGCAACGTTCACATTACTCCTGGGCCGCCGCGGTAGCTGCAGTGATGTAAAGGGAACGTCATTAAATTCCAGAAAAACCAAGTGTGACCACAAAAGTACGTCACTAAGAAGCATAGGAACTAAAAGATGCGTGACGCAGTGTGTGGTAACCACACAGAACACCTTCCATAGTGACTGCTCAACAGAAAGGTGCCACATCACAACTGGCCCATATATCGCTCGTCATTAGGAAATAATGGGGTGCAATGTTATTAACCAGCAAAAGTGCGTTACTCAAAGGTGTTTATAATATAACAGAAGTCAAATTCTCACAGAAGACCTGTATCAAATCAGACAAACACTATTCACGTAGTTTGTGACTTTTGCAAATAACTGCTCTAAATATCCCGTTTTTGAGGGCGTCTCTCTCTAATAATCACGTGAGGTTATATACAGAATGTAGGAATGTTTTCTATACCCCATTTTACATACGAATGATCTCACAGTTTGTACCTGAAGTTTAGGATAATCCTGTATATTGTCAGAACGTGTATTTAAGATGTAACATGCACATATAATCTATACCCATTTTGATGTAGACCTAAGCTAAATACATAGACGTAAAATTTAAGTACGTGCAATAGGTCATGTTTATTGGAAAATGCACGTAATAAAACATTTATTACAATTTTTTGGGATGAGGCAACTTAATGATTGGTACAACCCTTGTGCCGGTCCTGATCACTTTTTCCGGATGGATCTGAGTCCGGATTTTTCGGACGTGGTAAACTTGGCGGACGTTGCCGACAGAGGTTGAATTTTTCTCAAGGTGCTTCCATTCCCCTCTACCGATGCGTTCCGACACCTATCCATCATTCATCCTCGATGTCAAATTCTTTTTACCCCTGCGGGGTCCAAATTTCGATTCGTCATTCCGGTTGTGTCGTTTCGCATATAGGAGCATTTTCTTTCCGAGACGAATTGCATTGTCGATACTGTGAGGTATATTCTGTTCGCGGTTTCTTCACACTTTTTGAATCAGACCTTTGAAGAAAAAAAAACCATCTATGAAGTTTTTGGTTGTTCCCTAAATAAGTATTTATCAAAAGCGATTTATACTCGTGTTAACATAAAAGTGCCTTATTTTCTGTCACGTTTACTTATATTATACCTGTAGATTATAGCTCATTCATAATTCATATTTAAAAAAAGTGAAAATAGGTGTTGGCAATACTTAAAGGTTATTCACGGTAAAGTGAGTACTTTTTAAGGCCCGGCTAATTTTTTTTTTCCTTTTAATTAATTTTTGCCTTTCCGCCAATTTTAACATAAACATTGCAATTTGACCAATAAACACAGTGCATAAATTTCACCACCCTCATAAGTTAATGTCTGAGGCTGCAATAAAATATATTTATTAGAGGGCCTAAAAAAGTGCTCACTTTACCGTTAATAGCTTAAAATAAGAATTCTAATGCAAAACATTACTACAACTAGTACGTTCGAATGCGGTGCGCAGTTCCTTTGGTGTAATTTTCTAGACTTAGTCAAGCTTTGTTTGCACGAGGTGGAGGAATATCCTGGAAGTAGAACTTTAGTAGGGCTTCATAAATGTTTGAAGTAACGTCGCACGTACTATAAAATTGTATCGGTAAAAGAGACAACTTGACATTTGCCAAGTGTAAAACGTCCGTGCCAATGAAAGAACGGGGGAAAGGAGGCGGTACTTGTGCACACCCTGCTGGGTGACGTGAGCTCGGGTCGGAGCTCCCACCGACACGGACGGCGGGCAGCGGTAACCAGAGGCGGCGTAGTTACGCCCTTGTTGCGCGGCAGCCGGCGCGGTGTCGAGCCTCTGGCGGGGCCGAGCCTCAGTCTCGCCCGTCCCAGCGCGCGCTCTGGACGGCTGCCGCGTCGCGCGCTGCTAAATTTGGCGCCTGCTATTTGGGAGCGCAGCAGCAGGCCGTCGTCCTTCCGGGACGCCAGTTCCGCCGCCCCCTCCAAGACGGCAGCCGCTTATCGACGGCAGATATCTCGCGAGGGAGATAAGCTCCGATAAGCGCCGTCCTCTACCTCGCCACTGCCTCCTCGATGATCGTTGCGGCGCGCCGCGTCTGAGAGAGCGAGCATCTCCCCCACGAGATGAAGGAGCGCCGGTGGTGGAGTGTACCGCGGGTCCCCACCCTCTGGTGGAGGTCCTCGACTCTCAGCGAGCCGCCGGCGGACGCCGCCCCCAGGCCCCCGCGCCCCACCGTGTCCGCCCCGCGGCCGCTGTCAGCGCCGCACTCGCCCGCCCCTGACGCCGACCCGGACGAGGTCCTGCCGCGCATCAGCTTCTCCTTCCTGGGCGGCGGCGCCGCCGCCGGGGGCGAGGGGCAGGCCGGGCCCGAGGCGCCCGCCAAGAGGAAGCAGAGCTCGCTGGCGCTCGAGGTGCGGCAGGAGCCGTGCGACGGCTCGTCCAGCGAGAACATCCGCATCGTGGTGAAGGAGGCGGCGCCGCGTCCGCCGCCCCCGGAGGAGAGCGACTACGCGTCGCCGCGCCCCAGTGAGCCGCCCTCAGACTCGCCGTCGGCGCCGGCCACGCCCGCCAGCACCCTCACCGCCGCAGACTACGAGTACTACGAGGTGACGCACGTCGTCGGCGAGGCGGCGGAGGCGGCGGAGGACGACTACGAGGACCTGGAGTACTGCAAGCATCGCGCGCGGAGGCCGAGACGGGGGCGGACGAGGTTGCGGCGAGCGTGGGGGATGCTGCGGGGGTGGTGGAGTGAGGAGCGCGAGCGGCTGGGGGCGGCGATCCAGCGACAGGCACATGCACAGGCCGTGCAGGCGCCGCCCCCGGAGGCGGCGCGACAGGAAGCGGTGGTGGTGGTGCGGCGCCGCGTGAACAGGAGGCGGGACGGCGGCAGGCCCAGCTCCAGGGTCGGCGTCAGGAGGAGCAGGCACGTACCTGAGGTGAGTCCCGTCCATCAGACACACGCCGCGGTTTTCATTGTTTTTTCCGCTCATCGGGAGCGTCGCTAGTCTAGAGTAGTGGAGTTGACGATACGTTGACAGGCAGCTGACCACTGCACTTTGAGCTGTGGTAACTTACAGCCGGGTTATTGCTTCCACGACCTAAATCGGCTCCCAACAAACGAAAAATTCAATGAGAATCGCGTCCCAGGTGCACTTTCATTGCCTGCTACCATTCCACATTCTGCCCCTTCTTCCCGCATGCCTTTCGACAACTGTACTTTTGACTGCCCAGAAAATGACATGTTAATTTATTGATATGATTGTATTTACCTTAATTTTGGTAAGCTAATGACGTGGCTTAGATGTTAGTCTTATCTGAAGTGACGCCTAAAACGTACATCCCTTTGTTGCTCATCCGAAATTCAGACCGGAACTCGTGGTCGTAAGTTACCGCCTTAGCGACATTAGCTATAGATGTCACCAAAACGTCATAGCACGTTGACCTGAATTTAACTACTTGAAATTTATTATTGTTACTGGTTTTTAAATTATAATTTTGTGCTCATATTTCTTAAGCAAATGCACGAAACCAAAAAGAAATTGAAATGTATATATGGTGATTATCGACTCGGTAACTTGCATGTATATATACTTATAGGCACAGTAAAGTGGGCACTTTTTAAGGCCCTCCCAGAATGCATTAACCCCTAATAAATATATTTTTTGCGGCCTCAGACGTTAACTTTTGAGAGTGGTGAAATGTATGCACTATGTTTATTGGTCATATTGCAATGTCTATATTAACAAGCGGCGGAAAGGTAGAAATTAATTGACATGAAAAAAAATAGTAGGGCCTTTAGAATGTGCTCACTTTACCGTGAATAGCTTATAATAGAATTTTTGTCATCTTTATTTTATGCTGAGGAATAGACAACCACGGACAGATATAAAAACTTTGCATCAATGTGTCGGTAACCCTGTAAACCGAATCGCTGGGCTAACAAATGCGTGTTGGGTTTCATTTAAGCACAGTTATTTACAGCCACTTGTCACATTTGGAATATTCCCATTATTTCGACACAGTTAGGTTTTATACATAAATCAAGCAAGTTCATAAATTATGTTGTATGAATATTTTATGTGAAAGTTTCTTGATTAGACGAAACCCGTCAGTCTTTTTGGTAGGCTGTTGATGAATTCAGAAGTTAAGTCTTTGAACAGCACATATGCGTGAGTGAAACTCGTTCTCGAATCCACAAAACTGTGTACATATTTTAATTTTGTACAACCAGATGTACAAAGCTGACATGAATAATGACTCATAAATCTTTACTGCGTCACGTTTATGTTATTTGTGGTATAGTCAAAAAATTGTGTTCGACGAGCATTTTCCCATTACAAGTGTGATCTGTCACAGCTAACGGACATAGTTAAATATTCAGCGACTTACGTAAGATCTAATTTGGAACCTTAACTAATGTTCCTAGACGTGCGAAATTGTTTGTTGTCACAATGAGTGGCAGTAATATGGGTATAATATATTTGAAGGATTCATCATTGACCCTAGTGAACTTTTGATAAAGTGTAAGTTATTGCTCTGTATATTTAAAATATCAAGAATATTTGCTCATTACAGCAGTTTTATGTTCTCAAAAAGAGTATACGTGAGACGAATGGGGAACTTAGCACTAGTTGACTGATGGCATGACTGGAACTAATATTTTTATTTTGCGTGATGTATGAATGCAAATCATCGCGGGTGGGATTATTTGGTTGGGCATACGTTGTTGAGACTAATCAGTGGGCTAGTTATAAGTAAGTGAGCATGTAGGCCGCCTGCTGATACCCATAGGTATTAAGTTAGGTGGAAAGGGGCTAATTCACAATTTAATAACTCATTATTCTACATTGTTTTCTGTTCCTGGTTGTTCGTTAAGTGGCAGGTATATGTGAGAATGTCGCTGCTTGACTGTCGTACGATTTGAGCATTAAGAAATACAAATAGATTACAGTCTTATACAATCTATCATAATAGAAACTATTACAAGAAACGGGAAGCATGAATACAATAGAAATACAAGGTAGAAGTGAGAAAAGCAAGGAAAATTCGTTATAAAAATTTGTTCACTGCAAATGACTCTGATTACCTGTCAACTTCCAGCCGACTTTCCATTTTTTTCCTGCCCGTTGTTTTTCCCCCGTCGCAACCACGTGTCGTCTCGTTACCGCCGGGATCAGGCGCCCCGCGTCGTATAACGAGCTACGAGGACGTTGACAGCTCGTAAACATGTTTTTTCGCACCGGAAGCAGCAGACCGAGAGAGAGAGAGAGAGAGAGAAGTGAAGAAAGTGTTATCGATGTGCCGCAGCAGAGGTGGTCCTCTCTGAACAGGCGACAATGTGTGTCCTGACATTAGTGTGCTCAGAGCTGGCATCAGGGGCGAACGCAGCATTTCGTAAGGGGTTATCGGAGGTGAAGAAGTTATAAGTCAAAGCATTACTTGCGTCAAGGAAACCCTTTGGCGAAATGGTTTCGCAAGGCAGCTGCATATACACGGCATAACTTAGTGGTTTGTTGCGTGCATAATTTATTCAGTATGACAGAAAAATTATGAATTTTTACAAAATAGTTTATTGTTTAATATTGCTGTATATTTCAAGGTCGTCGGCCTGGTGCGGGGGGGGGGAGTGAAGAGATTTAGGCGGCTCTTAAGAGTGAGGTCTTGAGAGCCGATAGGGGTGATTGGAGTGAATATGGAGCGGCGCCGGAATGGTGGGGCGGGGTAAACGGGAGATCCCCAAGAAAACCCGCCGCCGCCGACCAGCGACATCGTCCGGCACAATTCCCACTTGCAAAAATCCTGTGAACCGGCCCGCAATTGAACCCGGGTCGCCTTGGTGGGAGGCGAGCGTGCTAATCGCTCAGCAACCGCGGCCCCTGGGGGGGGGGGGAGGAATGTCCGGCTGGCATACAGATATGTTTTAATTCATTAATATCGTCATTTTTTTAATTGACATGCTCATGGAACAAAAGGTACAGCTTATTTGCCGGTAATCATCGAAATTCCTTAAACGCTTTTACAGCATATTAGAAAACCATAATTACATCACTAATAGTTCTCAGACAGGTAGCCTAAATACAGTAAATGTATCAAAGTTAACACAGTTTATTGTGACGTTTATAATTTACTATCCTATATGCAAAACTTTAATGCAAAATCTGAATACGTACTCACGTTGATATTTTGAAGCGAGCGTAACGGATCGCTGTCCGTCAAGTTGTATGTTCGAGTCCGGGTAAGGCACAGGTATTGGACTGAAGTCGTTAGTTTGATGGCTTTGAAGAGAGTTCATCTTACTGTTGCTGAAACTATGTTCTGCAGACTTTCTGTACTTGTGCCGTAGAGCGCAAGTTATTTCATGCGGGAGCGTTTTGTTTCTGTTAAAAGATTGTGCTTCAGAAAAAGGCTCTACTGAAAAGGATCCTGTAAACTAAAGAAAAAATAATAATTTGTATGGAAAACTTCTCTCTGCCCCCCCCCCCCAACCCCCACCCTCCCTCGCGTCCGGGAATTTATACGGCATTGATTTTATGAGTCCCGGTTCGATATTTCTTCAATTTTTTTCTTGAGGAGGAAGTTTTCTTACGTATACCCCATTGCCTTAGTAGGAATTTTTGAGAAAACTATTATTTTGAAAACTCTTTCACACATTGTATGAGTGAAGTTGATCCAGGCCTGACTTGTTTCCAATGCGGGAAAAATATGATGCGAGCCGGGGAGATACACAACCTAATAGTTATTGTTGTATTGGTGTCTTGAACATGACATCTGTAGAAAACAACCAAGCTGATCGCAATCAGCGTAGAAATTTCCCGCCTGCGTTGAATCCACACGAGTTGTTTTGGCGTATACACGTGGAGCATAAATAAATAAATAAAATAGTGATTCAAAATTATTCAGCATGCTTGATGACATAGCTTCTGCTATTCCTGAAGCCATAATCTTATTTAGCTGAAGTTTTAAGAAGCAAACTAAAACGCTGTAGAAAAATGGACGCTAAAGTTTTGTTTTCAAATTATTTCGGGCACCTATGAAATGTGTTTTACTGAGCCACGTTTTTTTTTTTAATAGAAAAATATTACCGCGCTACATTTCAGATTTTATTTCCCTCTATACCTATAAAAAATAATGTGTGAAAGCGCATCTTGATCTCGCTAGAAATTACTTGCCGATCCCTAAAAGTATTGCGTAACCATTATTACCCCTTGTAGAATCGGATCAGTTTCGTATTGCAAGTCACGAAATTAAAGAGTTTGTGGACAATATTTTTGCAGGAGCATGAAGAGGAACCATACGATTTTACATTCTGGCTACGACGTTCTTTGGAGTTCCCAGTATACATTTCGGTACTAGCACGCCCCAGTTTATATTTCCAATGACTTGAAAGGATAAACTTTTATACGGTACGGAAATAGCTTGTTTCTTTGCTTACAACGCTCTCTGCCCAATGTGTTAAACAGCCGGCACCTCTCTGAAGATTGCACGTCATATAGTCCTGAAGTGTTAAGAGTTGTCGCCAGATGTTACGACAGCCGACAAGTGTGGCAATGAGAAGTGTTTCACAAAAGAGATTTTTTCTCTCCCCCTTGAACTTTTTTCTATACGCTTCACAAAATAATCTAGTGCAGCACGTACTTATAACGTGTAATATATATATATATATTTATTTATTTACATTTGTACTATCGGGAGATTTATAGCAAACAAATAACGTACAGCATGAGGTAAAATACCTCGCGTTGTGTTTTCACTCACGACTTATTGAAACTCTCTTTCCCAGTGCACCTAGTTGTTTAGTAAGAATTTTTCTTTAGTGCTGTAAGTAAGCGGATACACGTCTCTCGCACTTTACCGTTTGGACCTTCCACAGTATATCAGAATGGAAGAACCAAACGAAATGTTTTCCATTAAACGGCACTCCATTAACATATTATGCGTCGTAGATTTCAGTACTAACACTATGAAAAGTTTTATTCTAATTTTTACTTATCAGCGATCTGGTTTTGCGCTATAGGCTGATCCAGGAAGAGGAACGGGGCCCACGCACCCCCTCCCACCCTTATTTCACATAGAAACGGCACGCACTTGCATGTCTTGAGTATTAGAGGTTTGAATCCAAAACCTGTTACACCGTAAGATGGCGCGTCAACAAGCTACGCCTTACTTCCGGAAATAAATCGTTGTCGGAAGGTTATCAGGTATTAGCGTTATCCTGCCAGTTGCTGTTCAGCCGAACGTATTAGCATGCACGTAATTACTACATAAGCGCTTAGGCGACAGGATCTCCTGATTGTAGTGAGCTTCCAACTACAATTATTTACTGAATTTCTGGTTGACTAAGACAGAGGAGAAGGGGCACTCGGTGACATAATAAATAATAATATTTCGGGCCTTAGTCTCGGATTTTTCGCGCGTGGGAATTGTAGCAGATGATGCCACTGGGCTGCGGGTTTTCTTGGGGTACTCTCGTGCATTTTGCTGCAACCTTGTTCCACATCGTTCTTTGGGTCGGCCGGCATCTACCGGTTGCCTCTCTGATAAAGCAGCCGGCGCCTCGTGGCGCTGGTATTATTAATGTTGGCCCTTCTTATAAGAGCTTACAAGAGACTAAAGTAATTTTGGACACTTAGCATTTTATATTATTTTTCGTTGTAATACAAACTAATGGTCCGAAATAATGACAACAGAGGAAAATGATTTTACTAAAACTAATTATTAAACGAGCTGTCTGAATTTTATATTTATTTATTTTTTCGTGCAAATCTCAAAAGTGAACCAAATCAACACGTTAGGATAAGGCTCAAAATAATTGTTTGCGTTGTTAGAATTCATGAAGAATGTTTCTTGGAAATTTGTTGTACGATACGCCTGCATTTCAATTTTAACTTTTAAGATGAAATCTCTTAAATCAGGCGAGACAAATGTCTGGTTTCAAGGAAACTGCACAATGCCACTCCTACGACTTCAGTTAACACTTTAGCTGAAACCAAACTTTCTGAAAAAATTATGTTTTGAAATTTATACGAATTAAGACTTTAAGACAAATTATCGCATTTACATTGAAAAAAAAAAAAACATTTCTAATGATTTGATCTGTTTATCAGGTTTTCATCCATGCCATGTTACGAGACCATAAAATATCCGTTAAATTGAGGGAATTAATTTTAACTTCTGAAGTGCCTTAAGACGGGAGCAGCGTGCGAATGTTGTCTGCGTCGACTTTTCCCTACGAGTATGATGCCTCAGCTATCATTGCAGCCTTCGGGGACCGTACTTGACAAACACAATCCCAGGCTGACAGTTTGGGGCCACGGTGACTGAGCGGTTAGAATTTTTTTTATTAAATTTATTTCAATTGCCCTACTTAGCAGTACAGCCACCCAGGGTGTTCAATTCTACCATGACTACTACAATTTAACAAACAGTATGTTAGTTATATAGATTATTTTTTTTGTAGGAGGGCGGCTGTTCGTTTGGGCGCCCGTAATTTAAGCTACAAATTCTATTTATATTCAGAAGCATATATTTTGTCCCAATGGCAACAGCTCCGCGACGAGTATCCTTTCGGCCGCCCCCGCCGGAACAGACCAGGGACCGGGATTCCCACAAATCCGCCCGCGCGACCAGGCGCCGTCGGGCCCGCACACAGCTAACTAGCCTTTCGGCCGGTCCGCCATGACACCCAACTGTCGAATGGCTCCGGCCACGATCCCGAAGCCCCCAGCCCCCTCCCTATCTGTACTATTTTATTTTAATTTTTTCCCCCTCGCCCACCGTTCTGCTCCAACCTAAGCATCATCCAGGACATCGAAGTACCCCTTCTGGATTCCCAGGCGGACGAGGGAATGGAACTCCGCTCCCACGGGTGCCCCCCTCCCCTCTCTTTTTTTTTTTTACACAGACATCATCCCTCATTTAGATTTTCTTCTCCGCAGTTCCTTCCGTTCTTCTTTCATCCATTTCAGATCTTGTCTTTCTTCTTCTCTTTCTTGCTGCTTCTCCTCCTCTTTTTCTCTCTTCTGTTGTTCAACTTTCCTTCTCTGTTCTCCTCATTTTCTTTCCTCCTCTTCTTTTTCTTCTCTTACTCCTTCTTGTTCTTCTGTTTTTCTCCATATTTCCTTCAATTATTTTTTCATTCATTTTAGATCTTGTGTTCTTTTTTATAACTTTTTCGTCCCCACTGTTATTCTGCAAAACTTCAATATTTACTGGAAATTATATTTCTTAAGAGAGAGTTATTTATAATTTTTATTTGATTTAAACGATAAAACACTAGACAAATACAAACACTCACTCAATAATTCCCTTAGTTCCAGCACACTCTCATCCGCTCCCTATACTACTCAGTTAAATCATCATTCATAGTTTTTACCAAATCATATATTTTACTAATACTTTCGTTTATTATTTCTACAATTTCCTTGTTATATATATTATGTTATTGTTATGGTCATTTGTCATTAAAAGTTTTTAATTTCTGTTCTAAGTCTTTCCTTTCTTCTTTAAACATGTCACACAAGTACAGAATATGGTATACCGTCTGAGCTCCCTTTTCACATTGACAACTGTCGTCTTCTATTTTAGCTAAATATTCTTTAATTTGACAGTGTCCCGTCATTACTTTCAACACACTATTATTTATATTGATTTTACTTTCGTACCATTGTTGTATATTTTAAATATAATTTTTTGTATTTAGGCCGGTTTCTATTGCATCATACTCTGTTTGCCAATTTATATAACACTTAGTTTATAGATTTCTTTCTTTAATTATTTTTAACCAATAGGTTGATTATTTATATATTTTTTCAATACAAATATTATTGTGCTCTACTATCTTATTATATGTATTTCCGTTGTATTCTATTTCGTCTACTTCATTTTCTATTTGATATATCATATTTATATCTTTTATACTATAATCTGTTGGGATTTATTTACTAACAGTTATCGCGGATACATATGATGTTGTTGGTGTGAAATTTATTATTTTTATCAATACATATCTATGTGATGCGCTTAGTATTCTATTAATGTATGTATTTTCAATTTTATTTTTGTAACAAGTACTAGCATATTGTATAATATTACTATATAATGCCACATAAATATTTATCTTATTATTATTATTATTGATATTCCATACCGTTAGTTTTAATTTGAAAAATGTATTCTTAACTTTTTATGTTATATATTTAACATGTGGGACAAAACTTAATCTATTATCCAAAATAATGCCCAGGTATACAATTTCCTTTTTAACTTTTATTGCTTAAGATCTACTTTTATGCACGTTGCGTCTTCTTCTGCCTTATATAAAATTAACATTACCACGGGCCTCAGCACTTTATTCATACGTCGGTCAAGTGAAACTGTAAAATTATTGCGGAAGTAAATATTTAAAAAATCTGCTAATTTTTACACTTCTATGCATTGAAAAAGAATTAAAATAGCAGAAATGGAAATAAATGACTTAACTGATCACAAATGGTTACCTAACACTTTTTATTCGACATTAAGATATGGAACTACTTTCCATCCTTCGTTACCAACTTTAATAGTCGCATGTCACTCAGTGCGCCTGTTAAAATGTATGCAGGCAGGACCAGTGACTTTTTTCTGATGCTTATTTAAAAAATGCTCGCTTTATCGTGAACAGTCTTTAACGTGACATATTTAGGAAATAACCAAACACGCCATAGAGAGGATAATTTTTCAAAAGACTTGTTCAAAAAGTGTGAAGAAACCGCTACTAGACTATACAAGTGTGGTGTGTCAAAGGCCAAGTGAAGCGCAGGACGTGTTATTGCAAAGACACAGACGTGTTGTCAAGTTTGCAAGAGTCTAGCCTAGCACTTTGCTGCAGTAGCTCACATCCTTACTCTCTACCCACAACCTGAGGATGCTCATTTTACAATTTAGCACCAGTTGCACTCGGCTAAGTGATGGTCCGAGGAAA
The DNA here is from genome assembly GCA_029891345.1 of Dryococelus australis. Lineage (NCBI taxonomy): Eukaryota > Metazoa > Arthropoda > Insecta > Phasmatodea > Phasmatidae > Dryococelus > Dryococelus australis. Next base: position 129,696,464 of record CM056995.1, on the reverse strand, counting down.
AGGAGATACCTGTATCACTGAATGCGGTCACTGCCACGTATTATCTTCAATACCGTGTATGTGACAGCGTGAGTAGATTTAATTTAGGTATACTGTATTTCGGCACAGAGATACAACCACTTTGGTGCGCGATATGTTTTTAAATCGGTTAGAACTGTACCTTTGCGAGAGAATCTGAGTCGGCTGTGCTGTGCTTAGCAAACATGGATAAGAAATGGAACTACCAGTGACTCATTTGTTGCTCTACTCGTTCTCCAAATATTTTTCTACCTTTAGGAGGGAAAATATTGTCGAACGTACCACAATCGCTATTCTAGGAATATAACATATCAAGATAGTATCGTTACTCGTTAAGTATTTAAACATTCTCCTTCCCCTCATATTCCTTTTAGCATTTTCCTAACATCCTTATCTTTTCTCTTGTTTGCATGTCTACCAGTTTCTTTCTAGTTTCTGGCTGATGCAGATTGAAAATGCTTGGGTTTAAGAAGTTTAAACGCCGCTCTGCGCCAAAGGTATGATTGTTACTTTCTACTGTACAACAAATTTTTATTAATTCTTAGATTTTTTTCCTTTTTAAAATTATATGACGGATGTATCGTTTTTAAGGTTTATTTTAACAGTGGCAGTTGTGGAAAGATGCTTTGAAAATATTTCAAAGTCGTCGCAGAGGTCGCTAAAACGGTACTTGCTGATGGCGAGGTTTAAGGTTCGAATCATGGTTATGCTCAGGTACTTGTGCTTTTTTTATATTATTAAATCAAAGTTGGAACAGAACAGTTTGTTAAAGGCTGTGCATGATAAATTGAGCACTTTTGAAATGAACCTTAGCAAAAATAGGTTACTGTCCCTGCATGCACATATTTTAACGGGCGCTCTAGTGACATTCGCCCAGTAAAGTTGGTAACGATGTATGGAAAGTAATTCCATATATTAACGTCGAATAAAAAATGCCTGATAACCATTTGAGATAGCTTAAGCTTATTCCCTTCGCTTTCTGTTTTTTTAATGCATCGAAGTGTAAAAATGAGATTTGTAATATATTTACTTTTCTAATAAGTTCACTATTTTACTTGACCGTAGTGATGAGGCCCATGACAATGTTAATTTTACATAAGATGGAGGAATACACAACGTGTATACAAGTAGATCTCAAGCAGGGCTTTCAAAAGTCATCCTTTTACTGTGAACAGCTTATATAAGCCAACCGCGACACTAATATAATTGGCGAGAAGTTGGGAAGGTTCTCTTTAAGGAACTGTGTGGCTGGGAATTTCGTGGGAACGACAGTTGCTAGTGCTGCCAGCAGGGTTCGAACCCGCGACCTCCCGAATGCTAGTCGGGAGCTTCTCCGCATGAACAAGTAGGCTCGGTAATTGAAAGACAAGTTAGTTTACAAGCCGCACTTTCGGTATGGGCAACCAAATGCTAGAAAAAAAAAAGGGGCAGTTATTTAGAAATAATTATTTCAGTGTCTTGACAACTTGTTTGGGTTTAGGATTTTCACGTCTCTTCTCTCATATCCTGGTCTCGGTGACAGATAATTCCGTAGCGAAGCACAACATTATGCGATACTTTAAAAAACAGAATTGCGTTTTTTTTCCTTAATGCACATTTGCCTCCGAGGAGTGACCCATCATGATGGTTGTAAATTCTATTGAATAAATATAATTTTATAGACGTGGTAGTCTCAGGGATCCAAACATGTGGACGGTTGCATTGGAACCATAGTGACTTCGGTATTACCGAAGTTCCCAACCTGTGTAACGATTGGCTAAAATGTCTGACTGATAACGTTAGAGAAATAGATTATTTTCCTGCCTGGATACGTTGACTTGAGAAACGATGGCAATGTACTACAAGTCGCTAGTAGTTACTCTGTGTGACATTCTACTGTATCCTTCTGAGGTATCCGTAAGTAAGGACAATCATGAATAGATGTACATGTGAATATAGATGTTAAAATTAATTTAATAATCAATAATTTATGCTATTCATAATTTTCGCTTACTTATATTTTTTGTTTATATAGTTTTACTCCGTAAAAAATATTACTTATAATTTAAATATATTTATATAAAATATATATGTAAACACTTGATAAATAAATGTGTATATTATAGGCTAATATTTTTTCAGTACATTATGCGTTGAACACTGTACTAGTTGCATGTGATTGTTCCATTACTTAAAACTTAATCTAGGAATTTGAATGGTAGGGGGGGGGGGGGGGGAGAAGGTAATCTGAAATTAGGTCTACTTCAAATAATAGTTCCAAAGATAGACTGGAACTTAACGTATTCCGTGACGGTACGGTGAACATTGGTTCTTTGTCCACGGACGATCGACTACGGGTTGATGCGGAACGAGATATTATGAATGGAAGAAGTGCAGTGAAATGTTGTTTTTCCTTGCCCGCTCACTGGCGGACGTTGAGGCAGTTCTTGAGTTTCATATTCTGTTTCTTTTGTTAGCGAATTGCATTGTGCATTACTGTTAAATAAAAAAATATATTAAAGTTAACATTGAAAACCTTGTTACTTGTCTTCTCAGTTTGTATTCTTCTACAATATGTGAAATTAACATTGCCATGCGTTCTAAATGTGTTACTAACATGCCGTTTCGTAATATAACCTGTACAAAACAAAAGAAAATCACCAGCTTAATTTTCTATAAGTGTAAACAATTTTACTTGATTCGCCGCCAACGTAACCGAGAGCTTGCATGCCACATTTGTTAGTGTCTATGCAGTTAAAGGGTAGTGATATTTTTTTCAGAGCTTTATTTTAAAAGTACTCACTTTACCGTGAACAGCTTGTAAGTAAATTTACTAATGCCACACTTTGTTGTGGTACTAAATGCTAGAAGACTCTCCAGCATTTCGACTACACGCCTAATGGTCATTAAAACGATGCACCGACAGGCATTCAAATGATTGTTTTACACATACTGTATCTTTATATTTCATTCTCGTTTTAGCCTACCAACCGTTAAACTTTGGGGCAGCCTCTTGTTTGCGGTAACGCTGTCCCAATATGAAGCGAGTTTTGTGGGATGTGTTCTCGGCATGGCGTCAATGCTTGCGGGGCCACGGTGGCTGAGCAATTAGCCCACTCGCCTCCCACCAAGACGAACCGGGTTCAATCCCCGGCCGGGTCACCGGATTTTCGCAAGTGGGAATCGTGCCGGATGATGCCGTTGTTCGGCGGGTTTTCTCGGGGATCTCCCGTTTCCCCGCCCGTTCATTCCGGCACCGCTCCATATTCACTTCCATTCACGCTCCATATCACCCTCATCGAGTCTCAAGACCTCGCTGTCAAGTGCCATCACTCACTCTCCGATCCCAAAGCCCACGCTTGGTGACTATACGTACGAAAACATGTTTGTCTCCACCTCCAGGCTGGACGCGCGAAGGCGGTCGTGGTGGGGCGACCCCGGCGACTCTTTGGAGCTCTCAGTCGGTGTTTGGAGAGGTAATTAGGCGGGTATTTTGGTCGGCGTGCGTGTTCCCTGGCCACAGGAGCGTCCTGACGGCCGGCGACCGGCGTGAGAGCGCCGCTGGCAGTTGTCCAGCCGCCGTCCACGACTGGATATCCGACAGTCTGGTGTTAAAATAAACCCCTCCGTGCTCCCTTACACACCTGCGGCCTGGCCACACCCGCACGTGGCAGCAGGGGTCTGCCCCCATCCACGTCTCCAGGACCATAAAGCACTTCTATAACATAGGAGAGAATGTCTTCACACCCGTTGTTATATATGTATAGATGTAATGCCCAACACGCGTTTTATACTTGTCTTAACAATAAAGTATCTTATTTTTTGTTAAATCTTACTTTTGCTTATATTTTGCCTGTAAATTATTATATTTCATTTATAATTAATATGAAATAGTTCCTATGCAAAATATTATTAAACCGAGTGCGCACGAATGCGGTGCGTTGTCGCTTTGGTGTAATTTTCTAGATTTATTTTTAAGCTTTGTTTGCATGAGGCAGAGAAATATTGAAAGTGGAACTTGAGCATGGCTTCAGAAAAGTTGGGAGTAACCTGAATGAACTATGTGCTCTTATATATTATACTGCAACGTGCCTATCTTGTACAGTTTGATTGTTTTAGGTACTTCGATATTTCCTCGGCTGAGGACATGCCTATTCGGTTACCCCCACCGAATTCCCCTGGTAATACCAACTTAATGGCTAAAAAAAATGTTCACTTCTTGTTTACTCTCTCCTCTCTTAGAGGAAAATAAGGCGTGATTTCCTACTTCACGTGTAATCCTTGGGCCGTACTCATTAGTGACCCATTAGTCTTAGGGTAGATTTACATTTGAAATCTTTACAGTTAAATTAAAAATATAATAACTATGCATGAAAATTTAATGTAATAATATGACTGAATGACAGTGTATTGAGCACAAGTTCACAACAGACATTAATATTTTTTCGGTTTCGCTGAAGAATTAACAGAATAAGTTGTATTTTATATTTTAAGTAAACTAATGGATGGAAGAAATGCAGGTACCATGGCTGTAAATGATTTTTGCGTGAAACTGGTGTAATAAATCTAGCAGTAAAACTATTACTCGTTGGCACTGTTATATTTGTAAATTTAATCCACAATCACAAAATTATTCGCCTTGAATATATGTAGGTTATTTTAGGTCATGTTTAGTTATCAAGTGTATGCAAGGCGGGCAGGTTTGTTGCGAATGTTTTTTTTTTTCATTGCTGGAATGGAGAATTATTTGAATTGTGTTACGGGAGCGCAGTCGGCACTTCGTAAAATAAGCTTGACGCATGATTTTTTTTTTTCATTTTATCCCACCTGTTGGTCCAGTACACAGTTTACATAATTCTATGCTTAATTTCGTAATTAAACTTCTATAAATAGCTTCACGACCACGTGAACAATCACGATGTTAGCAGTGATAATAGCAAACTTAATTTGACAGATAGAACCTGTCTTGTTTTTCATTGCAGCTTTTGCACTTCATGCTGGGGGAGCTACTGCGACTGCTTCGAAAATAAAGCTAATTATTAAATGTTGTCTGGTTAAACAGTGAACTTCGCTAACGGCCGCAGTGCACAAGATGTCATGAATTACCCATTTTAAATTTAGATGAGTTTCGTAAATTTCACGTGGACAGCCAGCCACTTCTACGTATTCACGTTTTTTGTATACAACAGCGTGTACGCACAACCCCCCGAAGTGGAGATAAGTGGGGGAGGGGGGGTTGGCCAACTCTCGGGTTGTCTAAAGCCGATGAGGTGAAGCGAGGTGGAAATGGAGCATCGCAAGAATGCAAGGTCGGGAGATACGTGAGATACCAGAGACAAGCGGCATCATTCGGCGTGTTTCCAACTTGCTTAAATCCGGGGGCGACCCCGCCGGGAATCGAACCAGCACAGGGATTTTGCAACTATTTGTCACCTCATTTCGATTCATATCGACTTTCATTTCGATCGAGTTCTCATTTCGATCGTAAATGTTGGTCGTTTCCAACATTGCGGAGGATTAGAAGACCCGTATTTGATTAAAATTTAAAGATTTCAATTTGTATGGGGCTGCATATTCACACATTTCTGTTAAGGGAATATATTTATCGATCTGGAACTCTATATACACGATTATATTGTAATTTTGCATACAGATTAGTTTAACAAAATAACCTGTAATATATATACATCAGTAATAGTTACGCTGCTGTTCATATATAGCCCTAAAGATAAAAAAATTATATTCTTTACTCTAAATTTTTATTTGTAATCCGTGTGTGAGTGTAAATTATTAAAATGGGTAAGTATTAATTTATAAAACACATGAAGGTCAGAAAAATTTCTACTTTTTAAAAACAAAGTACTTTTCTTTAACATTACGCATATTGCGCTAGTATATTTACACTATTTCAAAATATTTGTACGAAATCGTACCATTGTTCATATTTGTCGATTAGTTCAAATAACACTAAATTATTTACGTGTTAGGTGCTGGAGGTGTAATGCTAATAATTTATATATCGACTGCCAGATTGTAGCGCTGTCAGATTAATATTTAAGTAAAGGGGTAGTTACAGATTAGGAATCAAAATAAATACACGCATTGTAAGCAATGTCATTTGCTAATAAACAGATCTTATAAATGTTAAGCATAAAATACGTGCTTTCTCTCTGTTCTAAATAGGTACTACTAACCTTAACACTTAAAATATAAATAAATATAAGTGTAAATACACATAAGTGGAAAATAATCTAAATTCTGATTGGCAACTGATTGCCAAGATAATCTACTTTCATTTTCTCCAATGGTCATCCAATGTTGCCACATAGTTACCAGTTCGATAGATTTGAAAAAAAAAATCACAGAATCGCTCTCTCACAAATCGATCGAAATGGATTTCGATCGAAATCGAGACGAGAAAATGAGAAGTTACAGAATTCAAGCACAGGTTCGCCTTGGTGGGAGGCGAGCGCTCTAGTAACTGCTCCACCGCGGCCCCACCACGACCACAGGTTTTCCAAGGAGTTACGCTAGTTAAATGTCATCCTAGCTTAAGTAATTAAGCGACTTAGAGAGTTAAGTAGAGGATAATGTCTAGTGTGTGCGAGGCTGTATACGTCAACCGCGCAGTAACCAGTCTCCATGTGCCAACATTGGATTTTTTTTATTGCTACTGGCTCTGTCAAAACTACGCGACTTTTGAATATTGTTTGATTTTTTTTACATAATTATGTTTTCAAGTGTTTTGTGCACTTCCTTTAAGATGTAATGCAATTGGGGTATTAATGTTAGGTTTATTTCTTCAAAGAAAAGCATCTGTTGAGAAACTAGATGCGGAAAGCAACGTCGTCATTCTTTAATCACGTGATTTTGACAGCTCTGTAAACAAATTTCACGTTTCGTTGATACACGACCGTATAATTTTACATAAGTTACTATAATTAATGCTGTCCCAATAGGCATTAGCGTATTTAGTCGATTATGAGTGTGTATGTGCAGAAAGAAGTGTAGCTTATGGTCGGACCATGGAGTCAAGACGAGGTCGTCTGCATATGTCCCTGACACCGACTCGCCCATAGCCAGGAAAAATGTCAGTCAATTGTTCAACAGAAATGAACGTATTTGTTTGCATTTGAATTTTAAAAAGATACGTCCTTTCATATGAATAAAATACTCCAACTAATCTGCATAAAAACTATATTAGAGTGTAAACATGTCTCAAAAACACTTATAAACAGTGTTCGAACTTCAAGTCCCACCTACGTTGTTTCTATAGTGCTACTACCATGAAAACGATTCAAAGTTGGAACAAACACGTAGGGTTGCTACTGCGCAGTTTGCTTGAGCACTCTACCTCGCTACGGCCGGGACGAGCCGAAGCCGCGGCCGGCGGAGAGCTCGCAAGGCCGCGCGACGAGCGAATACACAGTGCATGTGGTGGTAGAACTGCTCCCGACACGCCGTCTGAACAGTGCGCAGGGACACGCCCACCCACGTCCTATCCTCTCTCGTTGTAGTGTCTGCCGTCAGACCTGCGTGCGCCGGCACGCGATGCCCGCCGGAACCTCCAAGACGTACCATGGTGTGCGGTGCGGTGGAAAGATTTGGGCGGCTCTTAACATAGAGTGTCTTGAGAGCCGGTGAGGGTGAAGTTAGGTGAGTAAGGAGCAGCGCAGGAATGCAAGGGCGGAGGAAACTGGAGATCCCCGAGAAAACCCGCCGACCAACGGCATCGTCCGGCACGATTCCCACACGGAGATTGAACCCGGTTCGCCTAGTTGGGAGGCGAATATCCAGACCACCGGCGCCCGCCCGGAGACGAATCTGTTGGGAGCCAGCAGAACCAACAATGCACCGTTCATAGCGTAGAGAGTAAATGTAGCGAGCTGCGGCCTCCGTGCTGCAACATTTGACTGTCCTTACCATCTCTATCAAAACCACTGTTCATGTAAGCAAGTGGTTTGCGATGTTTGCATAATTCCCGTAACCAAGTTTTAATTCAAACCATGAAAAAACACTTATCATTGTTAGTCGCGTGACTTATGCCCGGTTGCGCCATCATTTTCCCTGATCCAAGATTGAATAATCCTATTTCCAAACCAGGATCTAGTTTGATCTTGGTTCCAATATAAAAGTGTTGCACCAACGGAATTTCATGATTCTGGATCTCCAATTCGTCGATCTTGGTTTCAAAGTGAGAGATCGAGATTAAGTATGAGACAAATTTTGCTATTGGTTCGTAATATATTACGTCATTGAAGTATGCGTATTTTTCACTATAGATAGAACTAGATGTGCGAAGTTTTATCTGTATTAAATGAATTCTATTGTTGTATGAATTCTACTGAATAATATTCAAGTGCGCATAATGTTGTTTTAACTACCCAAAAAACCAATCGAACGTAGTTTTATCTGATCGCGTATTTTGAAACTACATTTGTCGACGGTGGCTGGTGATCTCGGATCGAGATATCGAACCGCCAATTTCGGCGGTTCGAAATGAACTTCATCTCAATCTCCAGTCCAGTTCTGAACTCGAATGGTGCAACAGTTTTCTGTGTCGATCTTAGATCCGATCTCGGATCGAATTTCGAACAACGATGGTGTACCCAGGCATTATACAGTTTACCGGCGGTGGTCAAGTTGATATAGGGGACATTCCCAGAATACAAGAATCGCTCTATATCATCTTCGTCCTTGGTTCACGGTACAGCGGGCCATTGCCTGCTCCACCAGGTCCTGTAACTCGAATAGGGAAAATGAATCCTTACCGAAGAAACCCGAACTCGCGGTACTATGGTCTTAAAATACACTCGTGTAATAGCATAAATTCATACTTGGTTTGCATATTTTTATTTTAATGTTGGTAACACATTTCAATTTTTCTATGCGGCTTTCACATCTGCTAGTTCGTGAAACGTGTTTTTTCATGAATATTCACATTGAGTATTTTACCTTCATGATTACGATTAATATTTTCTCAAATGCATTCGTGGTATAGAATAACTGCACGTAAACGACGAGGTCAATAATATTATACAAATAACGTTGGCAAGTCCTTAAAATTCAGATTGGCGATGTTATGCGCGTTGTCTGGCAACAAAATGAAATGAAAGTCCGTAACTCTGTATTCTAAATTTGTGAGTATCACAGAACCTACCTCGACAGGTAAATGAAGAAAGAGTCTCGTTATGCTGTGGAATTACAACTGTTTCGTTGTACGCCACTTGTGCTTCATAGCCATATGCAGCCAGTTAACGAATAAGTGCACACATATATCTTATGTGTATTGTATATTCCCAGAATATCCATCTGTTTTGAATCAAATCTTAAAAAAAAATCACTCCGTGTAAAATTTATTTGGTTGTTTGTTGTATATACATCGGACATCAGAAGTGGTTTTTTCCCTCTCTTTCTCAAAACATTAAATACTTTGCTTGTGTTAGATCAATCTTTCACTTACGTTTTATCTATAAATTACAATATTTATTTCGTAGCCAACAGGTATGTTGGTAATAGATAGTATACTGCTCACGGTAAAGTGACCACTTCGGAGTGCCCTGCTTGAGATATATAATAACTTTGAATCCTCCAGCCATGTGGAAAACTTACATTGTTATAGGCCTAATGACTTTTATGACTTTATGCCTGAGTAAAATCAAAACGTGAAATTGTAAGGAACCTGAATGGTTTGCTAATATGCCAGTTCAGTTTCTAATATGTAATGCAAAAAGAAACTTGATTTGCCATAAATTTAACGTTATATTCCCAAAAGTCAAGAATTTTAATTATTTTACTCGTTTCGTTACCAATTTACATGGCAATGTGTACGGTAACTTACGTAGGTTATAAGCAATTAAAGGGCAGTCGATTTTTTTTAAAAAGGGCTGATTTTGAAGTTCTCACTTTGTCGTGAACGCCCTATAAATAGAGCTAGTAACATTTCGCGAAAAAAATAAGAGTACACGGTAGACTTCAATACTGTAAGCACCCAACATCAGTTTGCCTATTGTCAGTGGTCACTGTCTACTTGAGGAGCCGTTTTCATATTTGACCAGGCCACTCAGAATTCTGCGACATCGGCATGGCTTCTACGTGATTCGTGTGCAGACAGTTAACACGTGTCAAAAAGTAATTCAAGCAATCAAGATAGGTATAGGCTGTTCAGGGTAAAGTGAGCACTTTTGAGGCCCCAGTTACTTTTTCCTTTCAGCCATTTCCTATCATTCAACAATATTTTAAAATAAATATTGCCATGCAAGTAATAAACACAGTGTGCATATTCTACTGTGCTCGGAAGTTAACGTCTAAGGCTAAAATAAAAGATATTAATTTACTATTATTCCAAATGAGAGGGCTTTCAAAAGTGCTCGCTTTACCGTGAATAGCCTATAGCCTAAACGAGCCTACAGTGTTTTAAAATATAACTTGTCTTGGAATATTTTCGTGAAATTTCACTATCCCTGCCTATAAAAGATAATTGTTAAATAACAAATGAAGACGTCAGTACGTGGACCCAGTTAGTCGTCAGAACACTGCTCTGGGCGATGGACTTCTCGGCAGGACGGTTGTGGGGGCGGCGTGCTCTTTCGGAAGCAGGAAGTCGTCGTTTCAGAGAGAGAGCTGCCGGCCTATCAGCGAGCTGCGGGGTGTTCGGTGTACCGCAGTCAGTGAGTGAGCTCATTGAAGAAAGAACAGCCTTTCCTTACACGAACGACGGAAGGTTCCGAGGCGACGAGTAGACGGATTCAAACTCGAGTGCAGCGCGGGGGCACATTTTCCGTGCTCAGTGGAATCAACACACATGGCTTCATCAGCTAACTTAAAACTTGCCCAGAAAGGGCCATCCTACCTCGGTAGCCGACTTTTCAATACATTACCGCAACACCTTCAAGAAATTTGCTTCTCTAACCAAAAACTCTTTATAAAACAGCTGAAATAATTTTTTATTGGATGTGCATTTTATAGTGTAGATGAATATCTAAACTACAAAAATTAAGAAATTACTGTATAAAATTGTTGTACGCATTTCTTGTCCGGTTTTTCTCGTTCCCTTTTTTCGTATGTTTCAGCATTATGTTGGAAGAGGATTAATCAAATTATGGAGAAAAGATATGTGTTTAGGCCATGTGCAATATGACATGTATACGTGTGTGTTTATTATGTCCAGTGTATAAACTTTGTATACTGTAATGTGACTTGTCCAATATCTTTGTACAGCTATGTATTGTAAAGGGATCTTACGGACGCCATAAAACAAACAGTCGAGACGTAGTGCGTGACGTTCGTCTTCAAACAGTGAAGCGCTCTGCCAGACGCGATAATAATGTGTAGGTAAATTTTCCGTGATGTGTGTTAGATATCGCGCTTCCCTGCTGTGAACGGAATAGTCTAGATCTTGATTACCAACTCGTTGCCCATAATTTGAAATTCGTTGGCGTGTAGTCTCCCTCGCGTGACGCCGCGAAGTATCCTTTCTTTCCGTTAGTTGTCAGCTAATCATGTGTTCTTCTGTGATGTTTTCTGTTGCGTCTGGAGAACTTCGACGTCTATCCTGTATAGTATATTCGCGGTTTCTTCACACTTTTTGAATAAAATCTTTGAAAAATCGCCCCATGTATTACATGGTTGGTTTATCCTAAATATGCTACGTATCGTTTTATACTTGTGTTGACATAAAAGCTCTACCTTATTTTGGGTTAAATTGTACTTTTACATATAATTTATCTATACATAAAATTATTAATTTGTAATTAATATGAATAACAGGAGAAAAATAGGTGTGTTGGCAATGTCTAGTAAGAAATAGTTCTTTATTACACTGAGTGCGTACGAACGTGGTGCGCTGTCCCTTTGGTGAAATTTTCTAGACTTAGTTAATGCTTTGTTTGTATGAGGCGGAAGAATATCCTGTAAGCAGAACTTTAGCAGGGTTTCAGAAAAGTTGGAAGTAACAGTGAATGGACTATATTTAAAAATTAACAGTTTATTTACACGTAGCCGTAAGTTGTAAACGCCAATCACAAAAAATCGCTGAATGCGGTGGTGTAGTAGTAGTAGTAAGACTACTCGCCTCCCACCCAGGCGAACCGGGTTCGATTTCCGGCGGGGTTACGTGGATTTTCGCATGTGGGAAATGTGGCGGACGTCCTTACCGCTCGCTGCCTGAAAGTGGACTACAAGGTATTCAGCGAAAATACGTTTTCAAAACTCAATTTTCACATTTTCCTTTAATTTTCTGTTTAATTGTATGGTGTGCTGTACAACATATTTTTCGACTTTACTTTTCTTAAGGAATCACCTCCCGCAGTTTGGGCGTTTGGGCGTTTGATTTCCGAACAGTTTATATATATATAGTGTGTGTGTGGGGGGGGGGGGGCCTTCTGTCATTGTCTTTAATAATCGAGTAACAATGACAACTCTCGTGTCTGTTGTATTGGTTACGTTTCGCCGACGTATTGTAATTGAACAAAGCCTACCGTGAGCTCAATGACAGTATTTAACTACTGATTAGAGTCAGTAAGCACGTGCTTGGAGGTATTAGTTTGACCGCGATAAAATTGAAGGTGGTCGTGTTTAGGCACGAGCCTCTGGTTTTGTACGTGTTACTCCGCGTCGTAAACTAATGCAGACGCAGAGAGAGCCAAGCGTCCGGAATACAGTCGCAATGGTACACTCTAAAAAAATCCTTTCAGAGTTTCCTGTTCGATAATGAAACCCATTTATTTGAGGCTGTTTTGTTTACAGTAACATACTATTACTTTAATTAAGAGAAAGTTACGGTAACATAGGTCTTCTGTCAATGTTTCCTTTATACGTTTTTGTTTTGTTACGATATTACCTTCCTTTATAGCAAAAAATAATCATTCTTTGAACTGCTTTTGTTTACAGTACAGGAATATTACTTTATGCCAATGGTAACGGTTGAGCGATATTTAATGTTTCTGTCTTACATCGTAGATTTCAGTACGTACCTTTTGTGCTTACTGAAACATTCGTAAACCAAAATGTTCTGCACTTAAAACTGCATTTAAGCAAATATACAGTCCAGCAGACGTTTTATGCCATTCTTTAGTGCAGTGATTCTCCAAATCAATAACGTTAATTCCTCCCAATAGGCGACATATTCTGGCCCATGTTTCTTACTACCCGACATAACATACAGTGCCTATCAAAAGTAGCCAGAACACAGTAAGATAGTGTGGTTGTGTGGTGAAATGAGTTAGGTTAGTAACAAGGGGGGTGCTGGCTCGAGCCTTTGGTAAATACCATTTAGAAAGATTATTTTGTTAATGCTCTCTTATTTACTCGTCATGGTTGTTGTTCAGACCACAGATTTTATTTACACTGTAACTCACATCACCACATACATCTGCTGAACTATTGTAATGACGGTGCAAGGTTATCGTAGTCATTAATACATAGATCAAACAACAAATGGTTTGCGGGAAACCTACACTGAAATGGTTAATATTTAAACAACTTTTTCTTTGCGGAAACAAATCATGCATTGCAGCAAAGAAGGTGTTTTTTAAAGTGTGACTGGTATTTCCAACGTGTAAGATCAAGTTTACTGACGCAGAAACTACTTAAGCCTGATCGGAGTTAATCGAGCACTTGGAAATCCTTGGTTTAGATACACTTTCATACCCATTTAATATTTTCACCTTATATAGATTTAATATTTCCATGCTTCAAATGACGTTCATGTGTTGATCATGTTAAACTACGCTCAGTATTACTCTTATGTACATGATAAGAGATGAACAACATTAAGGGGGAAATTAATTTTAAAAAAATGTGGCTTGCAATATTATTTGATTATATTTTAAAGACAATTATCTTTTGGCTTACTGTACTTGCTTCTGTAGTCACTTTTAGAATGTAATCAATAATTAGTCATTATATAGTCTAATAGTAAACAAATAAAGGTACTCCATTGATATTATATTTACACAATTATTTGAGTGATATGTTTGTTAGTGAAGAAATCTCAATAATGAATATTGAATACATTTAATGGCTCAACCTGGTTATACCACAATTATTTCTCTCTCCCTCCTCCCTTGAACAAATTAAGCATCCACACAATTAAATGACACCATTTTAATACGTCATTAAGATATGGAATTAATTTTCTTATATCGATGCGAATTTTACGTCTGTTAAAATATATTCACTTAGAGGCAGGGATTTAAAAAGTAGTGTTTGGAAGTGTTTAACCACTATTCAGATACACAGCTCAGGTTTCAGAGCTGGTGAAGTGCAGATTTTTTTATAATACCCGGAAAAGTCGACGTAACCGCGTATATGAGGAGGGAGGCGGCCGTGGAAGCTATTAGTAGGAAGGGAGTCGAGTAGGTAACCTCCCGCACAGTAGTCGACCTCTCACCGAGCTGGCGCAGAGCCAAAGCCGTCGCTGCATTATGCATGCGCCCATTGTTTGTCAACATCGCCGTCGTCACTACCAGGCGACAAGCGTACTCCTTGCTTCACATGGGCGGCGGGCGCAATGAGGGCATTCCCTAGTACATACTTCTAACCCTTTCATGCCTATTGTAGGGGCTGCGGTGGCTGAGCGGTTAGCCTGCTCGCCTCCCACCAAGGCGAAGCGGGTTCAATCCTCGGCAGGGTCACTCCCGGATTCTCGCATGGGGGAATCATGCCGGACGATGCCACTGGTCGGCGGGTTTTCTCGTGAATCTCCCGTTTCTCCAGCACTTTCATTCCTGCGCTGCTCCGTACACACCTCAGTTACTCTCATCGGCTCTCAATACTTCGTTGTCAAGAGCCGCCTAAATCTCTTCACTTACTCACTTTAGACCATAGGTCGTATATATGTTTTCAGCTTCATTTTCCGTGATGTAGCTGCAGGCGAAGATAGTCGGTCATACATTCTGTACATTTTATTTTCAATGTTTTAGACCATCGAAAGAGTTGTCACATTTCGCCATCCCAGGTCTTCACGAATAACATATATCAAAGTTATTCATCTTTCCTTTTTCCCCCATGTGTAATATTAGAAAGTAGTTCCATTTTTCTTTTTAAATTACTTGAAGTAAATTTTTTCCCCGTACTCTCATATTACAGAATGGTGAAAAATCAGCTTACTTCATAATATGTTGTTGTCAACGAGGAGACCGCCCGCGGTGGTGTAGCGGTCAGACTTCCCACGAAGTCGAAGCGAGTTCGAGTTCCGGCGGCGTCACTCCCGGGTTCTAGCGTCTGGGGAACGTGGCCTTACGTCTGCGGGTTTTCTCTGGGTTCTCCCGTCACTCCCGCTTTTGCATTCCGACGTTGCTCCAGCCTCGCCTCATCTCACCTTCAGCGGCGCTCAACGTTTTCTAAATCTTCTAAACTAAGTCCTCTTTTGCCGGCGTTTAAATTTTTGAATAATCAACTTGAAGCTAAACACGCGGCCTTGTAAGCAGTTCCAGGAACATGGATCCTTGTCGACCTTTCACGCTAAAGGGTCACGTCACGCCCATATGAAGAGGATGCCTAGCTAGTGATGGCTACGAGTCCACTGTAGTCACGAAGGTCCCGTTTTTAGTATTCGTCTGCTTAATCGTGCAGCATGAAACCTAAACTTAATAACTTTCAACTTTTTCGTCAACGTATCACACATCAAGTAAAACAGCTGTTCAGCTGAGTTGAGACATTTTGGCGGCTTTTAACAACGAGGTCTTGAGAGCCGATGAGGATGAAATGAGGTGAGATTGGAGCAACGCCGGAATGCAAGAGCGGGCGAAACGGGAGATCCCCGAGGAAACCCGCCGTACGGCACGATTCACACTTGCGAAAATCCGGAAGTGTCCCTACCGGGGATTGAACCTTAGTTCGTCTTGGTGGGAGGCGAGCAGGCTAACCGCTCAGCCACTGCGGCCCCTAAGTAAAATAGCTGCGGAAGTGTAAAAAAAATTTTTGTGACTTTCTTCAAACAACCGGACAAAATATAATGTTTCATCATACCTTTGTATAGAAGACATTTCACTTAAAATAGTAGTTTTTGCAATAAAACTGCATGTGTTTATTTAGAATAATTATAATCCGCTTCTCATGCATTTGTCCGGAAGTATAATATTTTAATTATAGTCCATTCACGATTACTTCCAACTTTTCTGAAGCCCTGCTAAAGTTTCACTTCAAGGATATTCCTCCGCCTCATGCAAACAAAGCTCAACTAATTACACTAAAGGGACAACGCGCTGCATTCATGCGCACTCACTTCAATAATATTTTGTGTTAGAACAATTTCTTACTAGCCATTACCAACACCTTTTTTTTCTCAATGTTATTATACATCTATACTATTAAATAAAATAGAAGTGTCTCTCTGTGATTTTCAAATTTTTCATTTTAATTATTTTTTCATATAGTATAATTTATAGCTAAGTCATATCTTATGTTAACTTTTTTCGTGTCTGTCTGTCTATTTGTCTGTCCGAACGCATTTAACTCAAAAACCACTTAATTTATTGACAAAAAAATGTACACAGTATACAGATAAAACCCCAGGGCCAACTTAGTCTATGTTACGAGATATCTCAAATGGTTCCGGAAAAAAATGATTCAGGGAAATAAATAGGTACAGGATTAAGCTTTTCTTAGGATTACTGCATAAAAAAAGCATTGTTTAAAAAAAATCATTTCTTTTTTTTTTTGTATATGGACTGTATGTAAACCTTTCCTTCCAAAAAGCCGTAGTGGCCCAGTGGCTAGAGTTATTCCAAGTGGGGCCGCAGTGACCCAGTGGATAGATATATATCAGATGGGGCCACAGTAGCTCAGTGGCTAGAGCACCCAATAGTGGGGCCGCAGTAGCTCACTGGGTAGTGAACCAATAGTGGGGCCGCAGTAACTCAGTGGTTAGAGAATCCAATAGTGGGGCCGCAGTAGCTCACTGGGTAGTGAACCAATAGTGGGGCCGTAGTAACTCAGTGGTTAGAGAACCCAATAGTGGGGCCGCAGCTGATCAGGGGCTAGAGCACCTAATAGTGGGGCCGCAGTAGCTCACTGGGTAGTGAACCAATAGTGGGGCCGCAGAAACTCAGTAGGTAGAGAACCCAATAGTGGGGCCCGCAGTTGCCCAGTGGCTAGAGCACCCAATAGTGAGGCCACAGCTGGTCAGGGACTAGAGCACCCTGGGGCCGCAGTAGCTCAGTGGCTAGAGCACCCAAAAAGTGGGCCTCAATAGCTCAGTGGCTAGAGAACACAATAAAATAAGTGCTGGATCAATTTAAAGTCCTAAATATCATGCTAATATGAAACATGTGCGAAGTGATGGCAGGGTGTAATTTAATAACTCCATTAAATCTGAAGGAAGAAATATTAGTATTTTAAACATAATACGTAAATGAATATATGGTAGGCTTAATTTTAATAACTGTAATAAAAAAATTATGCGATTGAAGTCGCACGGATCATCTAGTATTTAAGATAAATGAAACATTATAATTTATAATTAAAATATAAGAAAAAGTTTGATATAATCAAAATAATATATATTTATGTTAACAGAAGTATGAAACGCCTGTAGTATGTGGCATATTTAGGAAACAACCAAAAACATCATATATGTTGTGATTTTTCAAATGTTTGAGTTAAATGTGTGAAAAAACCCAAGGAGTGGTATTGTCTATGGACGAGCATGATAAAATCTATAAGCCTGCCCGCCCCTTTGTGATGTCCACAAAATTGGGAACCTAACGTGTCACAATTAAATTGATAAATACTATTGTCAGAGCATATTGATATTTATCCTGAAAGTTTAACTTTATTAGTTTACATCTGTTGAAAAACTTCCACGTTTTACATGAATTAAGTATACAAACCTCCCTCAACATTTTCAATGTTTTGTGTGAAAAACAATGGTGATGGGCGAAAATGTGGCTTCAATTACGTCGTAGCATGCCATATCATGTTATTCCTACCTCCGCGTAAGGTAGGATTTACAACGACCCGTCGAGTCCGTCCGTCCGTCAATCGCGTGACCAACAGCCAATCAGAAGTGGTCATTAATTCCGCCCGCCCGTCAAAACCTTGGCAAGCTTAAACTTTTGAAGGACGAATGGAGAAATTGCAGCCTTTGTACTTGCACGTTTTGTTACTCGTTCATCCCGAGCTCCTTACAAGGCTGTGTAGTGTGTGCAGTGTTTTGTTTTGGCGGTTTTTTGTTTTATATGTTTTTTTATGTAACTGTACAATGAGATTGAGTTACATTTTTCCTAAAGATTATAATTGATGATTACATTTGGAAACACGAACTATTTTTGTGCTATAGTAAAGATACTAAAATTATGCTATTATGTTATTAAATTTTTACATTGATTTATTTCCGTTACGTACATGTATGGTTATTTTGAGTACTTAGAAACACAGTACCGCAAAATATTTTCCTATTTGTAAACAGTTTTGTTTTTATTAATTTGCAGCAATGAACGTACGATGGACGTACGAAGTTTGGTTGTAAATAGCTCGACTGGGTGACGGACGGGCGGATGACGGACGGATGCGACGGGCTGTTGTAAACATAGACTAAAAATGAGGTTGACCGCTTATTCGTCTTCTGCGCGTGTACCCAACATTTACCTACCCCAAAGAAACACAACTGTCAAAGTCAAATGGTCAACAGTGATGAACGTGTTTGTTTACATCTTAATTTTTAAATGACAAGCACTATTATATTGATAAAATACCTTTATCATTTTGAATTTAATCAAAAAACATTACAAACTGGTTAGCGGAACTATAAAAACATCTCTAAGCCTTTGTTTACAAATTAGTGTTCTAGCCTAAAATCCAAACCACGCCGTTTTCGCTAGACTTGTTGGCAGAAAAGCAGTTCAATGTTGGGACACGGAGATTGTTTGTGCACAGCCAGTGAGATCGGTCTACCTCATCTTTAGTCTATGGTTGTAAATCCTGCCTAAGAAACCGGGAACAGACCATGCGACATTATCTACTGAAGGTTGAGCGTATTGTGGCAGGCTGCCTGAGGAGCGATGTAAGCAGCGGCCGTGGTACAGAGGCGACCCAGTTGCGGTGAAGCGCGGCGGCAGGCTGTGTTGCTGTGCATTGTGCAGCCGCGGCACAATGCCGCCGCTTTGTGCGCCGTCGGCAGCCATCTTGGCACATCCCCCCCCCCCCCTCGCCATGCGTGGAGCTGCTGCTTCCTGTATCCCGGACACGTGTTTGCCGACTCGCTCCGCGAATGCGTGCTGCTGTACCTAGGCATATACGGGCACGCCGACGTACTCACGGCTTATCCTTCGTTCCTAAGGGCGCCCATGTTCGTGACGTGAACACGTCTTTAAATGTGCAACCATAGTGGGAGGCAATCCAGAAAATCCGATGATAACAAAATCGGATATTATAGTTTGGTATTGCAGCTCCGAATCTATCGTCTACATTCAAAATCCAATTACACAACTCGATTGCCAAAGGATCAAAGAATATGTTACGCTGAGTGAGGACTGCGAAGCATCGCGCTTGGGTAGGGGGGGAGGGGGGGCGCAATTTTGAGTTCGTTTCGCCGCGTCTCATAACTTCCGCGTAATACAACTATTGTGACTAGGAGAAGCTACGACGCTCATTTAAGTTTCAATCGACAGCTTTCGTCAAGATCAGTCGATTGCGTGTATAAAAACATTTTGGTGAAATTGTATGAGTTTAATGTAAAAAAATTAAGAAAACTTAACACAATATCGTCCTATACTCGTCAAAAAGCCAAGTCGATATGCAGTAATCGTATACGGTTGGCAAGAGCATCTCAAAAGAAATCCAGTGATAACCATAAAACCACATATGATCAAGTGAAGCGGTGCCGGGAACGTAAAAATAAACAAGGCGTCCGAGCGTGTCAACGTAGACGTATTCACGCAAAAAAATAAAACGGCCGTGTCCGCAATACAGCCAAACCCAATTTCTTTTACGGAACGGTGAGTACGGCTGATAGAAATCTGGGTGCAGCTTAGGTGTCCCGCCTGCCTGTGTCGTTTTTCTCCTTTTTTTTAGCCGTGTTATTGCTGGTCGTAGGGAGTTTCGTAAAGGATAGAGTTCTGAATTAAATATGAAGTCAGTCTAAATATAAATATTCTTCTGATGTTTAAAATAGACAAAAGTTTATACAGCAATGTCTTTCACAGCATTATATATTTCAATATTGGTAAATTTCTCAGGGAAAATAAATATTACTCAGTATTGTATTATGTTAATCAGTTAAATAATTAAAGCACTCTTATAAACAAAATTTATGTAATCAGTACTTTGAAGCAAAGTGCACTAATTATTGTGACTCTCCCATCTGCCCTTGACACATAGACGTAACACGGAAACTGCAGCACTTGTACTGGAGCACCCAAAATCACTTTCCGCAATCACTTTTGGTATCACAGGCCTGTGTTGCTCATAGAGTAAAGACGAGGTAGACCGATATTGCTGGCTGCGCACAACCAATCTCCGTGTCCCAACATTGAACTGCTTTTCTGCCTACACATAAAGCAAAAATGTCGTGGTTTGGGTTTGTGGTTAGAACACTGTATAGGAAAACAGGTGCTTTTGAGATGATTTATATATTTTTAATCAATTTGTAATGCTTTTTTATTAAATCAAAATTGGTAAAAGTATTTTATTAATGTAATAATGCTTGTCTTTTCAAAATTCAGATATAAACAAAAACGTTCATCACTGTTAACCATATTACTTTGACAGTTGTGTTCCTTTGGGGTAGATCAATGTTGGGTATAGGCTATTCACGTTAAAGTGAGCACTTTTGGAAGCCCTCTTATTTTGAATAATAGTCAATAAATATATTTTATTGTAGGCTTAGACGTTAACGTCAGAGTGCAATGGCGTAGACACACTGTGTTTATTACTTACACGGCAATATTTATTCTGAGAAGGTGGCTAAATGATAAGAATGGATTAAAGAAAAAAGTAACTAGGACGTCAAAAGTGCTCACTTTATCGTGAACAGCCTATACATGCGCAGAATACGAATAAGCAGTCTACTTCATTTTTAGTCTATGATGTCGCTGATCTGTCAATAAGTCATAACTGGCCGCATCACCAGAAACGCTTGCCAGTCACCGGAGGTAACATCCTCAATAACTGCCTTCGGTGGTTATTGGACTGTATTTCTACCTTCGCTAATCCTTTCTAGATTTCTCCACACTTAACGCTCAGATCGCCTAAGCTAATTCAAATCGAGACATTCCTCAAAAGGGAAAAAATCCCGACCTTTGTGAAAATATTACTTGCCGCCATATATGATCTGTCATCACGTGCCACCCACATCACATTTTCCTTCCCGTCTAACATAATCTTTCCATGCTGCATTCGCCCTGAGCGGTTAGCCTGCTCGCCTCCCATCACGGCGATCCCGGGTTTAATCCCCGGCCGGGTCAGTCCGGATTTTCGAATGTGGAAATCGTGCTGGACGATGCCGCTGGTCGGCTGGTTTTCTCGGGGATCGCCCATTTCCTCCCGCCGTTTCATTCCGACACTGCTCCATACTCACCTCAATCACCCTTATCGGCTCTCAAGACCTCGTTGTTGAGAGCCGCCCAAATCTCTTCATTCACGTTCTTTGACAGGCAGTTAGGTTGGGGGAAGGGAGGGGCAGACCGCTAGCTCGTAACAGTATGTTATCGTTTTCAAGTTAGATTTTCCCGGCGTACAGTAATGCAAGGCGGCTTGTCTACCCACTGTTCTTCAAAATGTCTTTGGCCCTTTGTGATGACTTTGACGTTGATATATAACGTGTCTTTAAATTCCGGGCTTACTAGCGTTACATTTGTCTTGACGCAAGTGGGCCGTCACAGCTGCAACGTTCATCAACTGCGCGCACACAGACATGATTATGGCGCACAAGGAAATCTCGGGAGCGCTGCTGAGGCTTTCCGGCTTTACTCCTAGCATTTTTAATGCGACGTCTGCCTTCCGCAAGTGTTCTGGCATACATAGACGAAACTAAGAACGAACGAATTGTGAAAAGTTTAATAGCATACAGAAATAACCACATGCGACAATCTCAAGATCCTGCCGAATTTGCTCCATCCGTATGAGTGAATAAGACTTTTTCGGAAATGAAATTACTGTGTAGAAATAAGCGGAACAACCAGACAATTGTGTTTATTTCAATACATTATGACGTATCTCAATAGGAACATTGAACGCAAAAAAAAATCTTATAAAAAACAGTAAGCATTTTTCTTGGCGTTTTTGGAGCTGGATTCCTTGTGCGATGACACAATGTTGCGCCGTCATGTGTAGACTACTAGCTGTTACTCGCGGTTTCTCCTGCGTGCAAAACTCAAACCTTAATGACCAAGTGCTCTATCTTAATGGTTGGTGGTATATTTAATATATTCCCTAAGAAACAGTTCGTTTTTTCCGAGCTGAAAAGTTCCCTATGTGCTAATCCAGAATATAATCTACCCCTGTACCAAATTTCATCCAAATCCGTCGAGCCGTTACGACGAGATTGAGTAACAAACAAACATAAAAACTGTCTCATTTATGATATTATTAGAATTGGGATTCATGGCAAAGTGAATACTTTTCGAAGCTCTCTCATTTGGAATAATGGTAAATAAATACATTTTACTGTAGACGTGAACTTTCTAGTCCGGTGAAATATATACACTGTATTTATTCCTTGCATGGTAATACTGATTTTACAAGTGGCAGAAAGATAAAGAAATGGTTATAGGTTATTCACGATAAAATGAGCACTTTTGAAAGCCCTGCATAAGATCTACTTGTATGCACGTTGTGTATTCTTCCTCCTTATGTAATGTTGTGTCAGAATTCAGGTATATACTTGCGTACTTGCATCCTTCCATACTTCACTTACTCTTGGCACCAAACTTGATGAATTAGGACAGGCAGACTTGTTGGCTTCGGTGCCAGTTATTAGCCAGCAAACCACTTTTAATGTATGTACATGTATTCAGACTAAGAATTAGATAATTGCCGAAGGTTTTAGGGGTTAAATAAAGTATTAAGTAATATTTCAATTTGATTTACATTAACATTTATTATCTTGCATTATTTTATGTAAGTGGATTGCTTTTTTTTTTTATCTTAGCTTCTGCAGGTTAGGAACATAGGCCTAATATGAATTTATTAAACCTTTTTTTTCAATTTGAAACTTCCCATAATTATTTACTCAGTTCGAAATTCTATGTCTATGAAGTAGTCTTTAAACTTTAAATAAAATAGGTATGTCGGAAATCATTTTGTAACCTACAAAGTGCTTCTCAGAATGGCGGCACACATTCCGCAAGTATGAGAGAAGTATACAACTTCGTTTACTTGTATACTTCACTTGCAATTCGGACAGCACTTATGTCACTTCCGCGGACAGGCGAATTCGGACGCAGTCTAAGATTAACATTGTCATGGGCGTCGTCACTTTATTCATGCGTCTGCAGTCAAGTGAAACTGTTAAATTTTTAGAAAAGTAAATATTTTACAAATCTGCTAACTTTTACACTTCAATTCATATAAAAAAAAAACAGAAACCGAAAGAAATAATTTAAGTTAACAGAAATGGTTACCTGACACTTTATTCGACGTTAAGAAATGGAACTACTTTCCCATTCATCGTTACCAACTTAACTGGGCGCATGTCACTCAAGGCTCCCGTTAAAATATATGCAGATAGGAGCAGTGACTTTTTTCTAAGGTTGATTACGAAAGTGCTCACTTTATCGTGAACAGCCTTTAATAGAAAAAATTACTAAGGTCACAAAAGTGCTCACTTTACTGGGAACAGCCTATATTTATATTCACGATAAAGTAAGCACCTTTGAAATCAGCCTTTAAAAACAATCACTTCCCGTTAACTGCGAACAGGACACCGTACGCACTGGCGCCGCAGGCTTCGAGTTAAGTTGATTTTGAATGAAGTAAAATAGTTCGAAGTCTTCACGTTACATTGCGCGTATAGTATTTACTAGAGTGCGAATTGGCATTTTAGTAACACGTTTAGATTCCTAGCAATTTCAACGTATTCATTTTACTGACGCATGAATAAAGTCGTTCATCAGGCCCACGGCCATGTAAATGTTACATATAGCGTAAGGATACAAATTAAGGAGAAAATTAGATCTTAAGCTGAGCTCACAAAAGTAGTCAACCGCGAACAGCCGACAAAAAAAAAAGTGATGCTATTCATCGCTATACTTCTTCCCTCCCTCGGCTCCCCCCCCCCCTCGATCATAACTTAAGGGACCATATTTTAAATATAGTCTGTTCACAGTAAAGTGAGTACTTTTGAGACCCTATTACTTTCAGACATTTTTTATTCTTTTACCACCTCTTTAAATAAATATTGCAATGCAAGTAATGAGCACATTGTATACATTTCACCGCACTCGGAAATTAACGTCTAAGACTGTATTTATTGACTATTATTCCAAATGAGATGGCTTTCAAAAGTGCTCACTTTACGGTAAACAGGCTATACGCACACGCATGTATGTATATATATATATATATATATAATGTATGCCCACAACTGTTATTGCTTATAAGAATTTCAGTGCACAATTTCCTATTGCCCACAGTAGATAATAAAGCGATGAACTGTACTGGACACTTGACTTGTGGAGTAGCGGAAAGTAGGCGAAGCGTCTAGCACGAGACAGCGTGGCGTAAGTCACCAGCAAAGCTAAATATTTATGTTCCGGAGCGTCTGGCATCCAGACAGGTAGGCAGAGCGACCTGGTGTCGAAGAAGTCCAACTAGTTGTGTAAGTGTGTAAGTAGACCTGCCTCCCCGGTATGCGCCTAATAACGGACCGCTGTAGGATAAACTGCCTCGCTCATTCTCTGCGGCCCTCTGCAAACATTCTTCCCAGATACTCCGCTGCGTATTGTCTGTACTGAAAACATCGGTAGCGTTCTATCTATGTTACAGGCGTAAGGTGTACGTATCGTAGAGGCAAGTGTGCGCGCCCAAGGTGCGCAGCAACTCTCAAATGTCCCAACATTGATCTGCTCTTTGTCAATATGACTATGGTAGGATTTGAGGTTAGAAAACAGTTTATTTAAACAACTGTTTTGAGATGTTTGTGTACTTAACCATTTTTTTTCATGCAGTTGGTAAAAGCCTTTTACTTTTATAAAAGGGGTTGTCTTTTGAAAATTGATATATACGCACACATTCATCGCTGTTGACCATTTGACTTTCCCGATTTATTCTCTGGCTCAATTTTCTTAATCATTCCTGAATTGTATAACTGGTCTAAAAGCGCTTCATTTCATACATACACAAAAAAAATGGTTTATAGTTGGTTAAATAGTTTTGAAATTAAGTTCTGGAAAAATCCTCCTCGTAACTGTTGACGCTTTAATGTAAATATTGGTTGGTATAGCTGCATTAATATTAGTAGGTAATTATGGAAAACGGTTATATGTATTAATTACTTAGTAAAAGTGTAAGTACATCAAATATCTCTAAAGTTGTTTTATTTTCCCTTTATAAAGATTAGAGTAAATTTGAGTCACAGTAACAAACTTATTTATATTTCTGATAATTTCACAGTGTCATTCGATGAGGACATTTATGTTCCAGAAAACTTTCACAATGGTATATTACGGAAGAGAAAACAATCTGCAGGAGACAAGAAACTAAACGGGAATATGAATGTTCAAATAACTGCGCAGTGACGCTGTCTGTATATGTGCGGGCAATTTAGTTATATACAGAATTACGTCTCGTCGACAGAGGCACTATTAGGGACGAGATAAGTGGCTAGGGCAGTGATAACTGGGAAGGATTCTCCCGCGAAACCATCGTGGCACTCACCTGGAATAAGTTCGGAAAGCCATATCAGGATGGCTGGATGGGGAAATAAACCTATATCCGCCTGGAAGCTAGGCCAGTTATGTTAACCCTGCACCAGTTCGCTCGCTTGCAAACGGTTTGATTTTACAGGATGGCCGCTCGACCCGGAAAACCTGGGAACTTCGGGGGATTTTCTAGCTCCAAGGAAAAGTGAAGGAATTTTACTAATAACCTGGTAATATTTCGTGAAAAAATAATATATATTAAATTTGCTAACATGAAGCGACAAGTTAAAGAAGTAAAAATGTTGTGAACAAAAAATACTGAAACTGGCTGAAGAAATAAAAAAGGAAGTTGATAGTATCATTGCAAAGATTGGTTTTGTTGTAAATAATTTAATGGCTGTACTTTAGAGTTGGCAACTGAAAAGTAGGGACATAATGTTGTAGAGAAAATTTATTTGTGATACGCTAAAATTATGCAAGTTTTAGTAAAAGATTTCCTTTCATCACCATGTGAGCAGCTTGAATACGTACATCTAGAAATCATAATTTTTCTTTGTATTTGAGATTATTGGGAAGTTAGACTATCATAAATTTTCTTGTAATTTTTTTCTTATCTTTGGCATTAGGGGATTTTTCTAGGCATACCTTAATATTTATAGAGTTACGTATGACAATACTGCATTGCATTTATTTTTGCCGACGAAATATTAAGCTAGTTATAAGAACTTGAAAAAGTCGGGGAATTAGTTCCATTTGAAGGAGAGGCCACCGTTGTATACGTACTGGTGTCGAGGGCGAGGCCGACTGAACCTGCCGTCCCCAGCTGGCTCAATACGTGTTTATAGTATAGGCAACAAGCCTGGAGACAGGGCTGGTCAACGAAGGGTGTCGACATTACGAAAGCAGTTGTGAGAAATCAGTGCTGTATGTGGGTGGGCAATATCCAGTTGGAAAACTGCTGGTCGGAGCCGCCGTTGGTGGCAGTTCTGCGCTGCCAATCGTAGCCACACTCCAATAACCAGTGTCATTATTGCCTGTGACGATACTGTATACCAGATTTCACCTTTTGTAGATATTCGTTCTGGGTGCGGTAAATTTTATGGCGATGCTTGGGTGCGTTTGTTTGTCTGACAAAATGTCAGGTAATTCGTGGGTACGGACTGAACCATACGAATCTGTGATCAAAACTAAGTAGAAAATGATCTTTGGTAAAAATGCGCAAGACCCTTCGTTTTCGAGAAAAACGAAATGTGAGATCCAAAAACCATCGTAACAAATATGTGACATTCAAATTAGATGAAGGTGAAGTTATGTGGCAATGCTGCAGCTAATGTGTCGGTCGTAATGTGTCGTACGGTAAGGGAACGAGCCGAGCTCAGTAGTACCAAAGAGGCCATGGAGTTCACATGCAGTGAATCCTGAGACATCGCAATGGCCAGAGGTGCATACGGCGGTCAAGCTCCCTGCATGCTGCATGCTTCCAACGTGCGGAAAAGTGCATTGATATGGGCAGAGCAAACTTCGAACACCTGTTATGACGTTTCGACGTTTCGTATGCTGATGTGCTTAACGTGAAATAGTCATTTTATCTACTTTAGTGTAGTTTTCCTCGTAAACTAAGGTCTTTAAGCTTATTCACCAAAGAATATTTTCTACTTAGTTTTGATCATTTATTCGTGTGGTGAAATTTGTGTCCGCGAATTACCTGACAACTTGTATGAATACACACACACACAGATATAAACACACACACGTATTGTGTATTGCGTTGCGAGTTTTGAGTGGAACTTGAATTCGCGGTTCCAAGTACGTGATTTGTGATATTCAAGTGGATTTGCCAGATTGTTGTAAGCGATACTGCTAATTCTTATTTTTCAAAGGCACATTCACTAAATAGAAGAAGAGTTAACGTTTATTTCATCAATGCACTACCCAATAAGAATGCAGTAAATTAATGTAATGACTTCTGTTTCACTTCCCGTTACACACGCGTCGTAATATTTTTTTCTTGAAGTGAACATGTTCTTTGAAATGCAGTCTTAAATCTTAGGAGAGAATGTAAAGTTGCATGCTCTACTTCAACATATGTATTGCAACATCATGATATGAAATGAACAGGCAGGCGGAAAGTAGCTGCTGTCAATGTTAGGTTATGAATAAACTTTTACTATTTCGTTGTAGTCCTTGGCGGATTACTGCTCTAAACAATGAACTGTTACTCTCGCGAAGTTAATTTGCCGTTGAACATCAGTGCGGAAAATTATAGATTGTTCACGGTAAAGTGAGCACTTTTGAAAGCCCTCTCATTTGGAATGATATGCAATAAATATATTTCATTTTAGCCTTAGGCGTTAACATCCGAGTGCAGTGGAATATATCCACTGTGTTTATCACAAATATTGTAATATTTATTTTAAAAGATAGTTTAAAGGATAAAAAATGACCGAAAGGAGAAAAAAAAATTGGTGCCCAAAAGTGCTCACTTTACCGTGAACACACTTTACCTTCCTCACCACGGGGTGAACGAAATATCAAAAGGTAGCTTATCCTTATTCAGCACTGGTTATTTAAACTAGAATGCGTGTCCAGAGTAGAATGGGTTCAGGTACACTGACAGTTGTTGCGCTGGGTAGATTGCATTTTGGGACTAATATATTAGCACCTAACTCTTACGCCAGGACTAGTTATGTTATGCCAACTGTTACCCTACACAATTCTTATGCGTAGTATCGTTTTAAGTAACCTTTGTTCAACTAATTCAGAAAAAAAACTATATTATGTTTTAGCCTACTCCAAAATAATTTAGGAAAAATAAATAAAATTATTATTTTTCGACTTCTGTATCACAGAATATGTCTATACTGTTTGCAGGCCTGTGTGTGTATTTGTATGCATAAGCATGCGTGCGTGGATAGCATGTTAGAGTTTTACAGGAAAATTTCTGAACTTGAACGTGTAAATGTTGCGTTCTCCCCCTCCCTCCAACCCTCC
The DNA here is from genome assembly GCA_029891345.1 of Dryococelus australis. Lineage (NCBI taxonomy): Eukaryota > Metazoa > Arthropoda > Insecta > Phasmatodea > Phasmatidae > Dryococelus > Dryococelus australis. Next base: position 129,667,674 of record CM056995.1, on the reverse strand, counting down.
CTCTCTCCTTTCTCAGCTACCCTCTCCCTCTTTCTCTTGCTCCTTCGCTATGTATGTATATATAACAAATTACGTCACAAATACATTATATTAACGAGGTAATAATGAACAAACAACGTAAAGTGTTTTCATTTGAATGGACACTATAGTACAGTAGCTAGAAATTTCCCTTTGATTCAGGACCCATGTACGAGCACATTAAGAGTTTTGGGAGGCAGGCCGGGCCTCATGTGCAGTGATGCCTTTGGTATTTCGAAAATACACGCCTGTGCCATTTAAAAATGTTATTCGTAGACACAAACACGGATAGCCATACAATTTACTACGCCCTAAAAACTAGTTTTATCCTCACTTGCTTGAATTTCTGTTCACTATGCCCAGAATTTCCTTTCTTCTTTTGGACACACGTACCTAGTTATTTTACATCGCCTCTCTGGTGATACGGAAACAAGATAAGAAGGGAGGAGTTGTGAAAAGTTTACTACTACCCATAATGTCGGTATTGGCCAATTCAGTTTTAAGGTTATGTTTGTTTGAAGCGATTGAACCACACAAAGTCTGTGTTGTTCCTGTTTACGTTATCAGTGACGTACATAGATGACATATCTCTGATAATCACTACGTACGAGATTAACTATGTTCCTGTGTCCCCGCTCCCCAGAACGACGCGCTCGTTGCCTCGCCCTCCTCCTTTTCCGGGAAGCCCGTGAATGATGGACAGCGGCGAGACTGGCTGACGCCACAGCACATCCTCTCCCCTGCTGGAGATTCCGACAAATGTAGCGATGACGCAAGAATATTCTGGTGACACTGGCTGGCGCCGCAGGCCCTCCTCCTCCCCTCGCTGAATAATCCGACACCTGTGGGAGGCGCACGAATGTTCTGGGAATTATGACGTTCGGCGCAGCGCGTGAGTTACAGAAAATTCTGGGTGACTGACCATAACACTATACATACTGCCGCGGTTCAGCGGCCAGCCGTCTTTGGCAAAGGCTATCTCGCCGAGTGCGCGCGAGCGTAGTTAAGTGGGGACGACAGGAGATTGCGGGGCGACGGCGGGCGTGGTGTTCGTGGTGTGAATGGACGAGAGGGCGTGAAACCCGGCGAATGAAGCCTACTGTGTGCGAGGACGCTCGGAGAAGTCTAGAACATTGCTGACTGGCGGGACATGGACTAAACTGAGGTGGTACTGCGTGGACATGTAACAGGGATTTTATTTTAAATATTGGAACTGTCAACTATGGACACATAATTTATAACATATTTGAATAAGTTAATATACTGTCTATACGGGAATGATCCTTAATTCTTTAATTTCATTTGTTCATTTGAAGTAATTATAAATTGTATTTATTGAAATTATTGATTGTAAACAGTGAGTGATATCAATTTATTGTGAGATGTTGTGGCGGGAGAATTTTTTTTGCAGTTAATGTATATAAAATTTGAAAATTATAATTAATTATTGTATTTAAGACCTCCATCACTTAACGAACTTGTTTTAGCCCACTTAATTTCTAGAGAGAAACTGTAACAATATTTAGTTGTGTTTTATAGGCGATTGTATTTGGACTTTTATACTGATATCGCTTCTGTGGCCATTCTCAGAAGGTAATGAATAATTAATTCTTATTTATTCCATGTGGTAAACAAATAAAGGTACTTCGATGTTATTACAGTTATTAAATCACATGGGTGATATACTATGCATTATAGAATAATACATTTCAATCGTCTACTTGCCGTGCTTAGTAAGTTGTGTTTGTAATACACATTTTTAAAACAGTCTCACGTGCATACTATGTTTGCACACGATGAAATACAACTTTCAATAGATCGCGCTTATTGCAAATACTAATACGAAGCTCTTCAAAATGGTTAAAAACGACATTTTCAGACTGTCTTAGACCTAAATATTCTGGATGAATTCCTGCGAAACTAGTACAGGGCCCTGCGTTGAAATTTGTTACAAACTTCCCAACCAATAAAATGATAGGGTCACCTCTTGAAATCTTATCGGTACCCGTGCTTGGAGTTCACGTCGAAGGCGATATTAAGCGATAAAGCTCCCCAGCACATGCAGCCTGCGGCCATCACGAGGTGCCTTATCCCGGATTCAAACCACGCCCCTTCGGGCCGCTTTCACCCCCCGGCGCCCTGCCAGCACTCACCCCCCCACCCCCTTTTCGAGGTCCTGGCTCCCAGTTCCTGGCACAGCCAACATCCTTCAACGCGCCTCCCTGCGTCTTGGTCCTCTTGCGAGGTGCAGAGCCATGGGAGCGGTGGCAAGTGTCTATCCACATTGCTGGAGTTAACATGCGGCTCTTTGCGTTAACTGTGCGTTTACTCGGGGAGAATTTTTATAAAACAGTAGCTGTGTTTACCTTTCGTTAAGAACGTGTCGCGTATTTGAAAAGCCGTACTGCAGCGTTACCAAAAATTCTAAATCTGGGATATGTAAAACACTCGTATATAAGTGTGTTTATTTATACCTACATATACAGGCTGTTCACGGTAAAGTGAGCACTTATGAAACCAACCGTTGAAAAATGCCACTGCCTCTCACTTGCATGTATTTTAAAGGGCACACCGAGTGGCACGCGCCCAGTACAGTTGGTAACGTTGGAGAGAAAGTAGTTCCATGTTCTCACGTTGAATTAAAAGCGTTAATAACACTCCAGTATTCATAAACGTTTGCTTATTTTGCGTTCTGCTTTCAATGCACATTAGTGAAAGTGCTAACAAATATGTAAAATGTTTCCGTTCCTAATAATTTCACATTTTCACTTGACCGGTGCATGAATAAAGTGATCAGACCCATGACAATGTTAATTTTACTTAAGGTGGAAGAATACACAACGTGCATACAAGTAGATCTTAAGCAGGACTTTCAAAAGTGCTCATTTTACGGTGAACGGCCTATAGTAAATGTATATACGTACACTCTCCATAATATTTATAACTTTTGAATGAATGTGTCTGTAATATCGCCTAAATTGGAGCCTATTTATGCCTATATGCTTTTCTAAAAGTTTTTATTTAAACTTGTATGCTCATTCATAAACTAAACTAAAACAACTTCCATTGCAACCATTATAACACTGTACCGTACAATCCAGACTATTTGTAAGAGATAATTTGAACGCAAAGAGCCAAAGACAAAAAATCGTGTTATGAATCTGATTGACACTTCGTTACCATTACGTTAAGGTGAAGTTGGATTTCCTCCTCGCATTTCAAACTGACGCCTTCCGGCACTCATAATGTGAATGCACTTACGCAACTTATTCCTGGACATAACAATGAAGCAATGTTCACACAGCGAGCTTCATGTTAACTTTAATATGAACTGGGTTTGACACACTGGCTTGCGTCGTGTGTCACAACGCCGCTAAGTGCAGAACTATGAACTGCCGTACAGGCTTCTCGCCATACTGTAAGTATTTTAAGACTTTTAAGTAAATACATTGTCATTTTACTGGTGGTTGAAAGTCTATAGCAAATTTAAATGGAAGTTTCTGTTCTATTTTCTCTTATGTCCGGTTAGTATATTTTGAGTCACAGCACATTTGGAAAAGTAAATTACTCCGAAATAGCGAATAGTGTTTTGTAATGTGCGTGATGTGTTGGAAAGTATGGGCTATTCATGGTAAAGTGAGCACTTTTCAAAGCTCTCTCATTTAGAATAATGGTCAATAAATATACTTTATTTTAGCTTCAGACGTTAACTCCCGAGTACTGTGTAATACGCACACTGTGTTTATTACGTACATTCCATTCATTTTCGAAGTGCGTGTTCCACTCGCGAACACGTTTAGTATGTGTTGCAGGAAAAAGATAGTTTGTGACGCACACACTGCGAAACAATTCAAGCGTCAGGCACTAAGCACCCGCTTTGAAGTTTGTTCGATGTCCGTCGAGTGTACTTTCAAAAAGTGTGACCATTGCCCATAACCAAAAGTTCAAAATAGCTTCGTTTCTTTCAACCGTGGTCTGTACAGTCGCAGTACTTTGTGGTACAGCCGCAGTACTTTGTTGCGCAGTGATGTGCTGTGCTTTGCAGCTACGTCAAAATGTTCTGCGATAATGTGCAAACAGAGTATGAAACGACATTTGTACAGAATTCGCCCAGTTTTGGCGGGATGATATAAATGCTAAATGCACTGTTAGGAAAAATTTCTTGAGTTGAAGACGATGAGTAGTTTCGTCATACATATATAATACATATATTCACACACACACACACACACACACGCATTTCCGAGGCATCCATGAAACCCAGTTAGGAGCTATAAATTTTCATGTCACGTTGACACACTCCACGCGTCAAACCAGACGATGGGCCTAACTGCGAAAACACACAGGATTTGTTTACACTATATACTATACATCAGCTACACCTTTTCAAAAGCTAGTGCAGTCTGTGCTGCGCAAGGGGCACCAAAATAATCTGCACCAGCGAAGAGAGTTGTGATGTCACATTTGACTGCTGTGCAGATTTCGGAGTTTGTATAGCTTGTGCATTTGAGAGAGCCGAACCTGGTGCCATGCAAGTGGCGTCGATCGAGCGATACTGTGGAATTGTTAAAAGCTTCAGTTTTACTGTTACGTCTGTTCTTAGTGTGGTAAGTGCAAAACAGAATATAACTGCCTTCATTGGTCGCCAAATTAAACACAACACTTTGGAAAAAGCGCTCAGATATAGGGCCTATATATTTTTTTCCAAAGTCATTGCCAACGTTACTGTAAGTATTTTACTCAGTGTTTACATGTATGTCTGGGGTTATGAGAAGAGATGTTTTTATGTTGTTTACTTCCAAAGTTCGCTTAAAACCGAAGCATAATTCTACGTGAACACACTGTTTGTCGGCGTTGTTACGTATTTTTAAACTGTTATAATTATATATATATTAAAAAAAGTAGTTTTTGATATTTAATGCATGTTTTAAAGTTGGCAGGAACATGTGCGTGTGCGTTTCATCCCTCAAAATTAAACCTGCTAATTTGATTGTAATGTAGTATTGGAAGGGAATTGAGATTAGACTTTTTTTGTACCATTTTCCAATAGATCAGTGATTGCTTCAAGTAACGCTGCGATTGAACGCGATGTACGAAAGAGATTGTAAGAAAATCGCGTCGGGAAGTGTCGAATCACTCGACGAAATTCTGTGTTGAGGTGAGTAATCATCATCTCTGCTTTGCCTGACACCATTTTAGTTTCTTTTCTCCTCGTCCACTTCTCCGCCCAGCTATTACTGCTTCTTTCCGCCCCGAATAACAGGCAACTGGGATAGGGGGAGGCGCACTGCTGTTTGTCGTGACTACTTATGCCCCCCCCCCCCCGAGTCCCGCCCCTTCACGGTTAATTCGGAGGGTTTGCAAACCCCCCACTTGACACCACCTGATGGCTCCGATCTCATTTTCCTGCCAAATATAAACACAACCAAGACTACGCCCTCTTCTTTGGGATTGCTTGCAGTGCTGCAGCTGCCGGTGGATATCACTACTACGCAGTGCCTTCCCACACGCAAATGTTCGTTATTCTCAGAATTGTTTTTTTATTTCTTTTTTTAGTATCTCGAGTGCACCCGAACAGCGATGAAGCCTTGATAGACCAACACTAAAGATTAAGGAATGGGGAAAGAATCGGCCAAGGTCTATGTTAAGGAGCTATCCTAACATTCGTTTGGAGTGATTTCGGGAAAACTCTGATAACATAAATCTTGATGGCCGAATAGGGAATCGAACCCGAGTCCTTCCGAATAAGTGTCCAGTATTTTATCGCTGCGTCATTTTGTTCTAAAATATTTAACCTGCGTAACATTAGAAAATATAATTGTAAACAGAGGAAATTACTGATTCTGAGTGTATATCTTTTACAAGAGCAGTGTTGTTTTCAGGTGCAGAGTTGTTTATCGTGTAACCCTCGCCTCGCGTACAATCTCACATTTGTGAATTTCAGACTCGAACCAACAATCTGGCTACTGCTGCTGTTGAGTCCTATGTAATGAAACGTTTTCGGTAAAATCGTTGTTTGCGCGTAAACGAGTATCTCGGTAAATACACTTTCTGGAAATAAGACATTTTGCCAGGAAAGATAAAAAAACAATTATCTATGGCCCTATTTTTTTTTCTACTTTTGTCATATTAGGTGTATTCTTGGAGAAAAATATTCGTGAAAATGGTCAAATATCGCATTTTTAAAGCTTGCCTATTCACTTTCCTTAAGCGGCAAGAAAAAAGTTCAAAGTTACTTTAACCTGTGATCTTTCATCGCGTGTCATAAAACCTCTATGTTACACGTCTAATTAGCACAGTACAGTGTCACGCCGGAAACACTGCACGCCTTGCGCGTAGGAGCGATGAGGTGTTAGGTGTGCGTGTAACTGTCGCCCGTATCACTCCCTCGCTTCTTGACCTTGGACGCGCAGCTACGTAGCCCCCTTAAGCTCGTAAACACGCCAGGAGTAGGAGGACAACAATATAACAGCAAAGGTTATTGTCTATTCAATATCCCGTAAAAGAAATACCTCCCATTGTGATAGTCCTATTTGTTACGCAAAGTAGACGTAAAACAGCTATTTGTAATAAAATAACTCAGTTTTAAAATGGTTTTTTTTTTGGTGGTGGGGAACGGGGAGAACTGTTTTGCAGTGATGCCTAACTCGGACAAAAGGAGCCAAGGCCATATTGTCACCTCTTGTTTAAGTAGTTCACGCCCTAGATTTCGAAGTAGGTCGAATAAACTAAGTTATGTAGCGGAATAGTTAACTTTATTACAGTAATTTCTTTACATTACAGTCTTGTTGATTTACAAAATACATGTCAGTATTTATGTACAATAAATATTTTGTGTAAAATCCTAAGCAGTTTGACGTTAAATGATAATGTAGAAATAATAAGACCATAACGTTTTCAGAACATGATGTTTCGTAAGGAAAAGGACTTGTAATGTCCCCAACATGAAATTAATGCTGGAACAGAACTTTTATCTTTCAGTGCTGTCATGCTGTTGTGAGACGGGTACAGTATGACCAATTACAACTCCCGACTTGCAACATGTCACACACCGATCACACACTAAGGTCATGTCTCAACTCAGAGAATACTCTTTCGAGAGAGCACTCTTTCGCACAGTCTGGCGAGAGGACTGCTTCGCGCTCTCTCATGCTCTCGCTCTGGGAGTTAAGATAACCACTTTCTCGTTTCTCTCCGACATCAGGCAAACAGCTGATGCCAAAAGGCGGGAAATCATGGTCATGGCTATAGTAAGAAATTTATGTGTATTCAAAATAATTCATAACTAACTATAGCACCACCAGAATAATCATTAGCGCATTAAATACTATTATTTTTGTTTGTTTTGCTGTCATGTTGCAGCAAAGTGACCAAAAAAAAACTTAAATCGGAAATCCGTGTTAAAATTTTTAAATACGTGTTGCGTAGTTATTTCGCTGTTTAAAACAGTTGAAATTATTCACTTACTGTTAAAATGCAACGTGATTTTGGCCCATAAAGCTACTATAACCTTATTCAAACACAGAAATAATGTAAACAAATATGGCGCCTGCGAGAGAGCGCCAGTGACTATACAACTTCGTGCTCTCTCTTTCGCGCTCTCTACGACGAATTGAGACGACGAGAGAGAGCGTTCTCTCTGAAGTCATAATGACGTCGTAGTGTGAGCGAAAGCACTAGAGAGCGCTCTCTGGGCCAGTTGAGACACGGCCTAAATGTCGTGGACCCGGGCCCTGAGCAAGGACCTTGACAGCTGACCTCGCCACGTCAGCGTATGTCTTCAGCGATTACCGGCCACCCACTGGTTCAGAGTATACCCCGAGTGGAAACGTGAGATCGGAGCAGTGGTGGGGAAACGGGAACATCCCGAGAAAACCCAATGGCTAACGTCGTCGTCCTCGCGGGAAAATCGACAATTGAACCCGCAGGAAATTTAACCAGTTACGCCTTAGCGGGGGGCGCAAGATGCCCCCCTAACCGACCGGTAGGGAACATTGTAAAACATGACCGACCGTCGTCAAGACATACTGTTTCCGGTATGAGCTCTAGCGGGCCACTCCTTACTCACTTCGTGCGTGTGTACTCAATCTGAGTAATTCATTCTTTGGGTTCCCTCGTACATTCAGTGAGTCTTCCTGACCCTGCTGTTTGGATTATTCTTGTTCAGTCTACGTTAACTAGTCCATGATATCTTTTGAGCTTTGGTCAGATATTATTCCAGGTGACATCCAGCTTCCTCTTATGAAAACGCGTAGCTCAAGGAGGGGGAGCAGGCGAGGTTGACAATCCTCATACTCGGCCGTCCAGACCCTGTCCGCTTCCATTTCGGTCATTATCTTACGAGGTTGTACCTTTCAAAGGTTTTCCTGTAATCCAAAGAATAGCTTCCCATGTCTTAATTTGCTTATCTCTTTACTGCCATCAGGTCGAACTTCTCCCTTCTTCTCTGGAAGGATTCCTCTATAAGTTATCATCAAGACAGGTGGACTTTTTTCGGCGGTAATTGGTGGTGATGAGGCGCGGCTCCCAGTAACGAGGCGAATCGGCAGCCGCCCACGGGCCGGCGGCAGTATCTCGCCCGCGTATCTGTCGGCCGAGTGGCGACCTCCACGACCCGACCGGTCATCGGAAATTAGGTGAGGGGTGAGAGGTCGCGGCGCCTTATAAGACGTGTGAGGGGACGGCGCGGCGGGACCAGAGCTTCACCGACGACACTGTCGGGAGTCTCGCGACATGACTCGGGCTCCGAGCACGGTGAGTACGCCTACCTCCTCCCTACTCCAGCTTCCGGTTATGTAGGTGTCTCGTGTAGGCGCTTGAAGTATCGCGGCTTAATAGACCTGAATTGTCTTCTTATAGGCTGTTCACGGTTTAATGAGCACTTTTGAAAGCCCTGCTTAAGACCTATTGTATACACGTTGTGTATTATTCCTTCTTATGTAAGATTAACATTGTCATGGGTCTCATCACTTTATTCATGTGTCGGTCAAGTGAAACTGTCAAATTATTACAAAAGTTAATATTTTTAAAGATTTGTTCATTTTTATACTCCGATGCTTAAAAAACAGAAAGCCAAAGAAATAATTTTAATCTATCACAAATGGTTACCTAACACTTTTTTATTCGACTTTAAGATACGGAACTACTTCCCATCCATCGTTACCAACTTTACTGGGTGCAAGTCACTCAGTGCGCCCGTTAAAATATATGCAGGTAGGGGCAGCGACTTTTTTCTAAGGCTGATTTCAAAAGTGCTCACTTTATCGTGAACAGCCTTTACTTATGTTCACCCATGGCTAAAGGGGCTCGTTCACCTGGAGATATTTTGCACAGTCGAGGCCGATTGAGTTACGATATCTAGGCGGCTGTTAACATGGAGGTCTTGAGAGCCAATGAGAGTGAAGCGAGGCGAGTATGGAGCTGCGCCGGAATGTTAGAGGCTGGGGGAAACGGGAGATTCTCGAGAAAACCCGCCGACCAGCGTTATCATCCGGCACGATTCCCACATGTGAAAATCCGGGAGCAACCCCGCCGAGAATTGAACCCGGTTCGCCTTGGTGCGAGGCGAGTAGTCTAACCACTATTATTAATGGAGTGAAGTTCGTGTCAAAGTTCAGTGCGAGGTCCTATATTAGTTCCGCAGGGAATTCGTCCAGAATGTTTTAAGCTGTATTGGACTGAGAATGTCGTTTTTTGCGATTTGTAAGTGTTCAAAATTATGTTTGCAATAAGCGTGATCTGTTTTTGTGTATCCCGTCCTAGTCTGAGATGCTTATTTCTTTTCGTATGTAAACGGCATGTGCGCGCGTGAAATAGTTTGTTTTGAAGACGTGTGATACAAACACAGTGACGCCCAGTCTGTGCGCGAGGCAGCGGGCGCCTGGATGTCTCGTCAACGGTAGGTCACATGACTCGTAGCAAGGAACTCTCCCGGTAGTCGTCTCGAGTGACTTGAGTGACTTCAGAAAAGTGATATAAAAGTGAACTCAAGATAGTTAGACCGAGAGTTGAACCAGCTACTCTCGAATGCGCGTCCAGTATGTTTCCCGCTGTCCCGCTAATGAGAATTTATACATCTTCAGTATTTTATATCCCAACCCATTGTTTGTATTGTGTATCCCAAGTTACGTATTTTGATAAACGGTGCAGTGGTTACATATCAGATAAACCCTTTATTTGTGTTCCGTGTTTGGCCGAGCTTTTGAGCTTTTCCTTGTGTTGATGAAAGATCGTCTAATGGTAAGTAGAAAGAAATGGTAGTTTGTGCCGTCCAAGAAAAAAAAACATTTTTTCTGGTAACGAATTCTCAGTGCGTTATTTCTAATTAGTCTTTTGGACTCGCTTTTATTAGGTAGGACGTATTGTTAAGAGATCTTGCGGAAGTGGCCAATAAACCAGATTGTTTTTTTAATGGTGGTTTCCATTTTTATATAAGCAGTTTAATTTACCTTGAAAAAATACGTAAAATGTGCTAGGGATGCGCAAGTAGATTATTTTACCGTAGCTTATGTTAAGACCGAGTTTAGTGTCTTACGCGAAAAAAACAATGAATTTAAAGAAAACAGAAGTGTACTCGCATTTTTAATTTAAGGTTATCTAAGTGAGCTAAACAGTAGTCAAGCCCGTTAAATTCCTCCATAATAACTTACTTTTCTCTGTTTATGTGTATGTTTTGAGTGTTTTTTTCGTCTTTTAATGACAACTATAGTATTTAGGTGATTTTGTTATTTCTCGTAAGCTCAGATTTAAATTTGAGCCAGTGAATTCTACCGCCTGAAATAAAACAAGGGGAAGAGTGTAATTAAGTGAATATTTCATACTCGGAATAGTCAAATTCATTTGAGAGTCTGAAAATTACTAGTAATGCAGTGAAGTCGAGATATTATAATGTTCAGTAAGTTTTTAAAGATTTTCGTAAAGCAGTTTTAGATAATTTTGAACAATTTTTACTGTCTCTACTTAAGTGTATAGAAGTTACCTTACTCGGGATTCAAAATCATAACCCCTCGCACCGTGAGATGGCATTCTGACCAACTGCCCATTTGGGGACGATGGGAGTAATGTGTTGTCCTGTAAGGAATTAATCTTGAGCTCAAAAAAATTAACTAGTTCGCAGAAACATGTGTATCGCAGCGTCGTGCCACAATTTAGGAGGTAGCCAACAGTGAGGCTCTGAAATTTCGTAGAGCTGCTGAATTCTGCGTAGAGAAGACAGACGGGGGTATAGGCTATTCACGGTAAAGTGAGCACTTTTTAAGGCCCTCCCAACAGGCATTAACCACTAATAAATATATCTTATTGCATGCAGCCTTAGGCGTTAACTTAGGAGAGTGGTGAAATGTATACACTGTGTTTATTGATCACACTTCAAAGTTTATAATTAAAAGCACCAGGAAGATAGAAATTGGATGGAAGTGAAAATTTAGAAGGGTCTAAAAAAGTACTCACTTTACCGTGAACAGCGTATAGTTGGCCAGACAAGACAACAGCAGCAGTAACGATATATCTGTCGACTATCTGCATTAAGTTTTGACCATTTTACTTGGTAGTAAGGGTTTAGAATCACTGAAGGCGTACAGGAGGTTTCTTCAGTGAACATGACCCAGGCACAGCTCTCACTGTACAGGGTAAGTAGCAGACGTTCGCACGCCTCTTGAACAGGCCCGAGGCCGGGGAGAGCTCGTAGTGAAGAGCTGTGATTACAACTTCAACAAAAACGCCTCTATACTTTTATAGCTGTACTCTATACTCGTTGATTACTGAGGTACTGAGGCTGTAGACTGGAGTAGCCACCGGGAGCGACTTTCATTTTTGTGTCTGCGCACGTTGGTAGTTGGTTCCTGATGTACCAGTACTCAACTATTTTTAAATGAATTTCTGAAAACAAAATCATGTCTCCGTAATGTCTTTTTTTTTTTTTTGCGTGTATTTCCGAATTGAACGTGTCTGCAAACGCCAGATCACATGATTTTAGACCTGTTTCTGTTCCTTGTTGCTGAATAACTTACAATTTGACTTTTGAACGTGTAAACACGCGACTGTTAATTGTTATTCGTAACACAAACATTTTGCGCGTACTTATTCAGTATGTACTTTTATTTTTCGTTGTAATGTTTTTTGAGTAGTCTTACGATTAAACGTTCTTGGAGTGAGGGAGGAGGATGTACCAACACAGTGTTTAACTTGGGGTATTTGGGAACCAATGCTATCCGCTTTGTACGAAAAAGTAACGGCCGAACAAAATCGGAGTTATTTGTGCGAAAGTGTTTAAATACATGCTAGTAACATTCCTTTAAGTGCCAAATGTTTTCAGTACTTATTTCTCATAAAACAAATGAACAACGAAGAAATGCGGAAGGGGAACAAAGGTTTAAATTAACTCCAGAACAAGTACGTCCCTTGTTCTGCGGCAAGCCACGATATTTTCCGTGACAACAGAATACTGCTGCGATGTTATTGTTTGGGTACAGGCTTCCTAAGTCTGGGGGTAGTTTCCTTGTCGGAGGCCTAGGAGCGTAGAAGCTCCAAGGGCGGTACGATCACTGTTATCTGATGTCTCATTGCCTCTACGTTCAAGGCAGGGTGCGATCTTCTCGCCGGCAACGCGCATCTGTGGAACTTTCTCAAGAGCGACCCTAACATTTTATGAAGTAATAAATATTGTGTGGCACATGTCTTCACACTACCATTGAGAGTCTTTACTGCAACTTTGAATCAAAACATATAGTAAATTTCGAATTGGCGTAAAGAATTTGGCGATAGGCCAATTTTATCCTCATTTTAGACAATGTTGTTTTAAATCATCCATAACTCCAATATTTTCTTACTATTTCATGTTTCTTTGCCTCATCCAACGACTGACAAGCTATATATTTGCAATGCTAATCATTCGTGTTTCAACCTAGTTTAAAGACGTCGATGACGATAATTTACCTCTATTTTCCGTTCGTTGATTCTATATACCCTGAAGGTACGAAGCTAAATACTTAGTTTTTTTTTAGTTATTGTGAATTTAACTTTTTATTAATTTAATTACAGAATGGTAACCAAACGCCGTATACTATATAAGCGAAATTCCCGAAGTATATTTCAGTGTCAGAGTTAAACCGATTGCGTGATGTGAAAAGTCCGTCTTTAACACAGAAGCAAAATAAATTGCTTTGTGGAGCAAATTAACTCTGTACGGTACAGAATTAGCCCGCCTGCTAATATTGCAGTAGGCTTGTTTGCCGTGTGAACAAACTGACTCCTGTTTTGCAGCAGAAACAGTTGCTGAATGCTGTTGCTAGTGACGTTGCAAATACATGTATTAACTAGATAATACATAATGGAAACTTTTTGGAAGAAAAAAAAACGGTATCACCTAGGTGTCACGGTTTTGGTTACGAGGTAAGAGGACGCCTGTTCATAAGGCAGGCCTAGGCCACTCCAATCTCTTACCTTTTCAAATTAGACCTACTTTAATGACTAGATGAACTTTTCTATAGCTTGGCTGTATACACGTCATGAATATTACGATGTTCTGTACCTTTATGCTCGTAGAATGAATTCCAACATTCACAGTGAGTTCTGTAACATTTGTGGCAAAACTAGGCACAAACATTGCGTTTTGACGATCGTACATTACTACAATAAAAGCAAGCTTGACCTTTAATACCGTACCTCGGACAGGATGTTCAGTAACTAATTGAAAATGGTACTGCGGGAAAACATTACGGTCCGAAAATACGTCATAGAATAAATTGATGTAATAAAAGAGGGATCTGCATTTTATTTTGGATAATTTTGATGGCCATCATTTTTGTTAAAATCGCATTGAAAACTAATTTGTAGAATTTTATGTAAATATTGAGTTTTTATAATTAGTTTTGTGTAATTAATCATCACGTGCATTAACTAATGTGCTACGATAATCTAATAATATTATCAAAAATTTTTGTTTAAGCTGGCTAAATGCGATTCACGCACATTTTTAAGCCCCAAAATAGTTCATTCTTATTTAATTTCAAGATTTTATTTCACGCCATGTACATGCTCACACACATGAATCAGCTCACTGGAATATTTTTTTAATAATAAAATTATATGCCTTGTCATAAGCGTAAATCAGTACAACAAACCCAAATAAATGGGAATATCCTCATATTACACTGCTTAGAACGAAATTTTAGTCAATAATGAGTATGACATGAACGTCCTTTAGTTACATTTAATTTTAAAACTTCACTGAACGTAAAAAAAAAATCAAAGTGCAGTTGCGATGCAGAAAACGGTCCACTAAATACAAAGTTTTAGCTATGAGTAAAGTGTACAAATGTACGACGTTCAACTCGTCTCCTCAGCTAATGTTTATCAAGTAGGCTATCTCCTGTTAAAAAAATACTTAAACAACTCCTAAAACTTTATTATGGAGATCAGTTATTGCATGTCTAGCTTTCATTCCAGTCGAGTGTCTGGAATGAACTTTAGTTCAGTTTTCTGCACGCCAGTCCACCTTGGCGCTTGGACAGGATCATCTCGTTTTGATCCGTTTGTGTGCGTTTTGGGTAAGCTTCGATCGAGATTATTAAGACTTTTCCCGAGCCGAGTGAAGGCTGTCACCTACCTACACCACTAAACACCGATAAGAACTATAGTAAAAGACGTTTTATTCAGAAACTACTCGATATTTGTGAGTGATATTTGCTTACAAATATCACTCAAGGACACCACCTGGCTGGAGGTATTGTGTGTGTCCGAGACCTGTAAGCGCGGAAACGCCAAGGGCGACCTACCTATGCGCATCAATGTCTGGTCGTCTTTACTCGCAAAGCACTGAACTGACTTACAGTCGCTCTCTCGTAGGACTTCCAGTGTAGACTCTCCTTCATTTTGTGGAGCAATAATAAAGAGATACGCATGCTGCGAGTCCCTGTGCTGTAATATATAGCTTGTAGCGGGAATTTAATACTTAAAAACTCGTAGTTATCAATATAACTAATTAGCCTCCTCTCATCTACATACGTATATAAGTAAATTAGATGAAGTAGGACATTCTCTAACTCTGTGATGAAAGGAAAATGTGTGTAAAAATAAAAATCTTAGACTACCATAGCTTTGAAAATAAGTGTATGATTCATTTAAATCACATCAGTTTACATGGTCTGCCTTAGTAATGCTTGTATTCTAAATTTGGGGTTAGTCGGTTGATTGTTTCCCGAAATATTACATAAACGTAGCGCTGTCTTACAAAATGGTGGACAAAAGACGTGCCGTATAAACACATATAGTGGTTGTTATATAAGCTAATGCCAGCATACAAAGTTTGGTTTAATTTGTGTACATGATTTCGTAGATAAAGTTTAGTAATCCAAAATTTTGTAAAGCCATTATTTTGAAAATAAGTGTATTACCCACTTAGTAATATCAGTTTACATGGCTTACAATAGTATCTCTTGCCTGCCAAATCTTAGCAGGAATGCGTTAATAGTTTCTCGAGATATGATACATAAACTTTATTTATCAATGAGAGACTGTCATATAAAGTGGTAGACGGAAAAGGCTATTTATTAGCGTATTAAAGCTTGTAGTTAATATTTTCAGCGTACCAAGTTTGGCGGAAATTCTCCAAGCGTTGTGGCACATATACCGAGTTAACTATATTGAAAATAATTGTCTCGTACATTTAGGCCTAAATCACACTACATTAACATGGCATACCATAGTATTAGTGACCGACCACCATAGAGAGTTTGATTGAAATCGATTACATGGTTTCGTAGATACAGTGTAGTAGGTGATCAACAGTGTTGATATAGCTGCCATCTTGAAATAAGTGTCTGACCACTTAAGGAATATCATTGTCAATGGCGTAACATAGTCTTTCTTGTGGGCAAAATTTGGTGTGTTTGAATATTTCCCGAGATACAGCACAAACACTTGATTATTGTCATGTGGCACTTTATTACACAATTTGATGCTTGTAGTTTATATTTCTAGAGTACGAAATTTGGTCGAAATCGATCAAACGGGATACCAAATTAACCTGAAATAATTATAAGGCCACCCTTTTGAAAATATTGTCCTTATCCTTTTAAATCGCGTATATGTACTACCATTGCAGTAGTTACCTGCGGAATTTGGCTGGAATATATCTAAGTTTCCAAGATATGACATGAAAGAATTATATTTTAATGTTGTGCTATTTCCCAAAATGGTTTACCAATAACAATAGCTCTCTTTAAACTAACTAGATATTCTACGAACGGTCAAAATACAAAATTCGGTATACGTTGGTTGAATAGTTTCCGAATTATGAAATGGTGCATTAGATATTTTAATGGCAGTTTTTTTTAAATATGCGCAGTGCGTGGGAGAAGACTATACAAATCGGATGTCTTTACCAATAACCTATTTTGGTGAAATTATGTTCTTGGCCGAGCGGTTAGCTCGCTCGCCTCCCACCAAGATGATTCGGGTTCAATCCCCGGCCGGGTCACCGGATGTGGGAATCTTTCCGGAATCTTCTCGGGGATCTCCCATTTTCCCCGCTCTTTCATTCCGGTGCTGCTCCATCCTCACCTCAATCGCTCTCATGGCTCTAAAGACCTCGCTGTTAAGAGCCGCCCAAATCTCTTCACTCATGTTCATGGACTCAAAAGTTTTGTGGATGACACACACAGTGTAGTCATAAGACTAAATTTCCTTCGAAAAGTAGGCTAATGACACAAGGAACCAAGTGATCACTGTTGATCAGGTAAAAATCGTATTATAAACAATTTTCAGTGTAGTGATTATGATCTGAGCATGATCATTATCATATGTGATCAGTTTTGTGCTTTGATTGTGAAATATATGGTTCGTTCTGAATGTAGGATAAAAATCACATAGAAAATTAAGTGATCATTGTAATGAAAATAATTTATTTTACTCAGTGATGACCATGCTTGAGCGTGGCGATTGTTCAGAAAGAAGTTATGTCACACAGTCTATTATGTTAGTTTCCTAACGTTCATTGCAACTAAATCTGTTACTCAAGAACAGTTGGCTATATATGGTACCACCGCTAGGCTTTCTTGCAGACATGCACAAAATATCCGTTGTTTGTGTCTCAAGTGTATAAAAGTATTTAAGCACAACAATGATGGAAAATTGTTTGACTTTGGTTTTAGAACAAGTTGCGTTGTGATAGTTTTTCATGACATCACATTCCTACAAAATTTTATTACAATGTTCGGAGGTTAAAAATTTAATTTGGGTGGGGTAGGGGAGGTTGTATATACATCCCAGGCAGACATCCGCGTGATTTCATAACCCTATCTTTCCAAAGAAAGTAGGCATGGTTGTGAAGCAATCGTTTTGGCACTTTATCATTAAAATAAAAATAGTAAAATACACATGAGATATGGAAATAATAAATAGAAACTGGTATTCGGACATGAAGAATGTCTTAAATGCTTTTCGCGAGCAGGCACTGCTCGAAACTATCAATCTGTTTCTAAAATATAACTGTATGACTGAAGCTGTGCGCTCTGGTTGGGAAGGCGGGCAGGTGTCCTTAAGATATACTTCAGGTCCGAAGACTAGTTTCCCTTGCCTTGTCTCTTTCCGTTGCAAATTTGTATTTTTGAAACTGTGGAGTGAGGTATTTGAGAGCCGAGTAGGGTGAATTGATGTATGGAGCAGCGCCGGAATGAAAGAGCGGCGGGAACGGGAGATCCTCGAGGAAACCCGCCAACCAGCGACGTCGTCCGGCACGATTCCCGCACGCGACAATACGGGAGCAACCCCGCCGGGAATCGATCCCGGTTCGCCTAGATGTGAGGCAAGTAGTCTAACCACTAGGCCTACACCACCGCATCCCCTTTCAGTTTTAGTGATTTTCACTCGTCAGTAGGTATAATAACGTGAAGTCATACTAACACAGGATCTCGCAGTACATCTTTAACTTTGTTACTTCACAAAATGACAGGGTCACCGCTGAAAATCTCGTAATGGCGAGTTGTTGGCGAAAAGAATGCATGCCCGTTCGGTGCTTTGCGCGTAGAGACGATGAAACATGTGATGCAAGTGTCTGGGACGCCCTTAGCGTGCCTACATTTCTAGGTCCCCGACATACCATAGTCTTCTTGTGGCCTTGGAAACACAATACGCCTTGGTACAGCGTCCGCCAACTTAAAGGATGGCGGCTGTGGAGGGAAGAGTAACAGCCCAAGTATTCGAAGAATAGGGGACGGCACGGACGTTTAGTATACCCTTAAATTAAAACGGCAGTCCCAAAGTATATTAGTCATTCTAACTATAAACATTATTACTACTATGCACAAGTAATACGGTACTTAGCCCGCTCGCTGACCGCAAACTAAGCTGGCAGGTACGTTACACGGTGCCTTTATAACTATAGGCTGTTCACTGTGAAGTGAGTACTTTTGAGGCCCTAGTTACTTTCTTTTTTCTTTCAGCCATTTTTAATATCCTCTAAACATTTTTTTAAATAAATATTTCTGCGTAAGTAATAAACACAGAGCGTACATTATCGCTGTCGGAAGTTAAGGTCAAAGGTAAAAATAAAATATGTTTAACTATTATTCCAAATGAGAGGGTTTTTGAAAGTGCTCACTTTACCGTGAATAGCCTATATATACTACGCCTATAAGCGGGTACAAGGCGCGGTCCGAGGAGATCGTGGAAACCGTGCGGCGCGCGACTGCAGTGACCTGCAATTAACGGGTCAGGTCACACGCAGCCACTGACCTCTCTCTCCCGGGGCGGCAGCTGCCAGCGACCGGCTTTCACTAATGAACTTCGCCTCTGCCAGCGGCGGCCAGGGTCGCGCCGTCACGTCGCCCGCTGTTTGTTCACCCCTGCCCCCTCGGCGAGTAATTACTCGGCTCTTTGCACTTTTCGTAATACGGCGTGATAGCAGGGTAGATGCCCATCTACGGCTTTAGGCAGTCCATCTAGAATGTCGGTCAGCCCTCGAGAAGTCCTGATGGGAAGCGTGGCCGATGGTTTTCGTGACGCTCGACGTTTGTTAATTACTTATTTATCTACGTGGCCTTGAAGGCGGAGCTTCCTCCTTCAGGCCTCTTCTCAGCGTGGACACAGCCGTCCTGTGAAAGTTTTCTGCTGGTATTCTCGTGTCGTCTTCTCCGTTCTCATTCCGTCATTGCTTCTCTCCCAGCCAGTGCACCCGTTCATGAAGATGGAAAGGAACGACAGATCCGTTCATCGGGTAAGTCATCGGACTCCACTGCTCAGTGCAAGCCCCATAGCATTATTCATGTTGAACATGCTGACAACGAAGCCTGTATACATACACACATTTGAACGGGTACGTATCGTATGTGTACAAGTTGTTTAACATCCTTCAAAGTAGTCTTCGAGGTTGTCCACGATTCGTTGTCAGCGATGAGGCAGACGGGAAATACTATCGGCTGCACGAGATCCGTCAATGTGCGCTATCTCTCGTCGAAATGCTGTAACGACGTCTGGTTTGTTGGCAAAGCGTTTACCAAGGAATCGTCTGGTACCGCAGAAATGACAGGCACTATTGCGCATTTACAGTAGAGCCCTCACGAGAATAAAGTGGTGTATCTTTTACAATGTACTTGCCGCACACTTTCACTTGTACATAGTATATTTTCCGTTGGATCATTTTCGGGTGATATAAGATAGTTGCCATGACTTCTAAATCAGCCCTCGTAGGTATGTTGGTAATACCTAGCAAGAAATAGTTCTTATGCAAAATATGATTACACTGAGCGTGCACGAATGCGGTGCGTTATCCCTTTGCTGTAATTTTCTAGACTCGGATAAGCTTTGTTGGCGTGAGGCGGAGGTATATCCCGGATAAAGAACTTCAGCAGGACTCCAGGAAAGTTGGTAGTAACCGTGAATTGATTATAGCTACGCATAAGAGAACAGTTACAATCAGTGTTATTTATTCACGTTGCGGAGCCTACAATTTACCTTATTGTTGCACATCTGGCTACTATTGAACAGCGATAGTCATACCTCAGTTCGAAGCAGGAGTGATTAGGACATTAGGTTACGGCGGTCGCCACGTTAGTCTTCTTGGCGGCTCATTGCCACGTCTTCCTGGGTGGGTGTCGCTACTACTGTGCCACCGCGGCACCATACACATCTAGGCTACTGGTCACCAAAGAATTCGTTATTCTAAATTTGTAAAAAACACTATTCAACTTGCAGACATTCCCCGTAAGTACTTTTTCGTAGCATGAAAAGTTTAGAGCGCGTAGTTGTTGAACCATGGCATGCCTAAATCACAATTTTAATGTTTTTCCCACGTACAAATACAATACACGAGATAATTTACAGGAAATG
The DNA here is from genome assembly GCA_029891345.1 of Dryococelus australis. Lineage (NCBI taxonomy): Eukaryota > Metazoa > Arthropoda > Insecta > Phasmatodea > Phasmatidae > Dryococelus > Dryococelus australis. Next base: position 129,647,331 of record CM056995.1, on the reverse strand, counting down.
TAACAAGGATGACTGAGATGTCAAGTCTTAGATAATTTTAAGACATGCTTAGCAAACTTGATTTTATGAAATATCATATACTTCTACAAATCAAAAATATGCAATAATGTCCTTATTTTAAGAGTTTTGTTGATTGCGAAAACTTTTTTTCGTGATTTTAAAGATTCCTTGATTCCGTCTTATTTCGATGTGAAATTTCTCATTTCGGTAAGTGAGTTAGTTTTTTTTTTATTTTGAAGTTCCAAAAACATTAAAATAGTGATCTTGGCAGACCATGGTGTGGAAATTGGCGTGTGTAAAAAATTTTTATGCGGCTAAATTGTATTGAAGGCTTAAAATGTACTTGTATACACATTGTGTATTCTCCCACCTTATGCAAGATTAACATTGTCGTGGACATCGTCACTTTATTCATGCGTCGGTCAAGTGAAACTGAAATTATTTGAAAAGTAAATATCTAAAAAATTTGCTCATTTTTACACTTCGCTGCATTAAAAAATAAATAGAAAGCGAAATAAATAATCTAAGTTATCAGGAATGGTTGCCTAATACTTTTTATTCGACGTTAAGATACGGAACTACTTCCCATCTAGTGTTACCAACTTTACTGCACGCATGTCTCTCAGAGCGCCCATTGAAATATATGCAGTTAGGGGCAGTGACTTTTTTTCTAAGGTTGATTTCAAAAGTGCTCAGTTTATAGTGAACAGCCTTTAGTAAGAAATTTATACATGTTGAGAAGCATTTCGTGCATAAGCCTATATAAAATAATGAATTTTCTGTATGACCAGCACCCTTAAAGCTAATGTGCAAAACCTATCGCCAGGAAAGTTTCCGTACAAGATCGCCGCCACAACTGTCTCGCAGCAGGTTCGTGGATCCGCCCGCCCTGCCTCTCGCTCTGACGTAGTGTAGTCGTGTCGTGCTTGTCCACGCGGGGATCTCTAGGAACCGGTAAGCTCAAGTAGGACCGACCTTGAACTGCTGCATCTTGCCGGGATGGTATTGTGGGTCAGACCAGCCGCAAGCTGACGTGGTGATGCGCGCTCTATTTCTCGCTAGAGAAAGCAGGCGGTAACACTCAACGTAATGAATATGACACGCATTTGAAAACATAAACTCAACACGATAGCAAATAGCAGTGTCCTTTCCGTGTATCCATCAAGGTGAAAGAATTTTCCAAGCCAATGAGCCACGTACGGATGGGCCGGATTTCGCCAATTTTCACAACCAGGTGCGCAGAAAGATGCACAGCGAAAGATAATGGTAATTTAACCGGAACCAAAAGAATGTCTTCCAGAGAAAACTGTTTTTATAATAAATAGTAGCCTGAGAAGTTTTAGAAATTAAACGTCATATTTAAGTTAACTTTTATTCAGTCAGTGCGGCTACCCGTTTCGAGGTAAAATTACTGTATAGCTCAATAACTTTTTTGTGCAGATGTACGGAATTATTTTGTTACAGTGATCGGTAACACTAAATTCCTGTAGCGGTCATTCATGAATTAATACAATATTTTTTATATAATTGGTACTCGTTAAACACCCCTCCCCTTCTTTAATGCCTTTCTGTGAATCGGAAGCTGCTTGCTTATTATAAAGCACTTTTCTCCGGTGTTCACGGGCATGAGAAAACAGAAAGTAAAACACTTGCGAAAGAGCATCAATGAACCCGCAGTATTCTCACGGCTGTAAACGTCATGCGATCGCGAACAAACACCCTTCGTCCGCATTCGTTTAGGTTCGGTTCGCATTCACTGGTGATCCGTTCGTTATCGGTCATTCATCGAAACATCAACGAATAGGCGTGTTGGCCTACGTTCGGTGTTAGCGACTTGTTTACACCGGAACTTTTCGCCCCGAATATAACATGAACGTTTGATCCTGGCTGAGTTCCTCCCGGCTTTTCGCAAGTGGGAATTGTGCCGGAAAATGCCGCTCTGTTGGCGGGTTTTCTCGGGGATCGCCAGTTTACCCCACTCTTGCATTCTGGCGCTGCTCCATTCCCATCTCAGTTTACCCTCATCGGCTCTCAAGACCTCGTTGTTAATAGCCGTCCAACTCTCAATTCATTTCATGAACGTATGGTAACAAACATGTGGGAATTGTTCGCTTATGCTTGTTCCGGTGTGAACATATTTTTACGGTTGTGTGTGTGTGTTGGTGGTCGGCAATACAAGCTCTATAGTCTATTAACGGCTTCATTACATTTTTTAAAACAAACCTTTGAAAAATCATCCCATTTGTGTTGACGTGTTCGGTTGTTCGTAAATATCCCATGTATCGCAAGCGTTTTACACTTTTTAATATATTTAAAATTTCTTATTTTTGGTTGCATTTAATTTTTTCTAATATTCTGTAACTTATTTATGTAATTTCTGATTAATATGAATACAAACAGGGAGAAAATAGATGTATAGGTAATGCCTAATAAGAAGTAGTTCTTATTCAAAATATTATTACACTGAGTGCGCACGAATGCGGTGCGTTGTCCCTCTGGTGTAATATCATGGACTTAGTTTAAGCTTTGTTTGCATGAGGCGGAGGGATATCCTGGAACTTTAGCAGGGTTTCAGAAAAGTTGAAAGTAGCCGTGAATGCACTATACATTCCAAGAGCGCGGACCGGTGGAGTAATACACGCCGCCACCTAAGAATAGACGTAGTATGAAGACAGCAGCCAGTGAGGTCTTCTGTATCGAATTCAGGTCCAGCGAAGTGAAGGAAAGGCGTAGCCTCGATGCGACGGGGAACAGTCAGCTGTGAGCTCGTGACCCGTCCCGCGCGCGACTGTCGTGTGGCGAGATCATGTCCTGGAGACCATCACGCCTCGGTGCAGTAAGTTCCCGCGGAGAATGACTCTCAAACTGGGTCGCCGCTCTAACTCACCGCCGTTATAGACATTGTTGTCCGAGTTCGTGATTCTCCGCTTTACACTGCCGGTTATTAACTTCTCTTAATTAACGACTTGATTACGATGTACACACAAGCCGTGTCCGAAATGGCAAATTTGGGGAATTAGGGTTTAGGAAATTAGGGTGAATGGTTTCGAACGGCTTGTAACAGCGTTACATGCGACACAGTTGGAAATTACCCGTTTGTGGAATTTCGACGTTATTTTGTTTGTTCCTCTATCAATAAATAACTTACTCCCAAGCGTTTTTCACATCTTGTGATTAACTGATCATATTTCTTTCTAGCTTTCTTCGCTCCCTGCAATGAACATTCCATTTCAAATTTCAACCGCTCGTTTTATACATAACATACGAACTTATTTTTAAAATAACTTCATGTAGATCCATGATTTTCCATTTTTCATGTGCCTGTATTGTGCATTGTTTCAAGAACAGTAAATACTGACATTTCCACTACAACGCGGGAAATAAAACGTCAATACACAACAGCAGACGATTTTACGGACCTATTTGGGGATTTAGTGTACTACTTCACCTCAGTACATTTCAACCCAAAATCCCCAAATATTTAGGCCCTAAACTTGGTCACGTGGTCAATTTAGTAACCTAAATAATGGCCTCGTAGCCGTTTCGGACACGGCTACAGAGTACACACAGTCTCGCCAACCTTCCTTTTACTTTCAGTTAAAATAAATTATGGTGCTTTATATTTCTATTAGCCTGTTCGTATCTGAGGCAGTAGCTTGTGTGTAAACATATGTGAAAAGCAAATTTCATAAAATAAACAGAGTTGTGTAATATCTTCCAATCTGTGTCGTGTTAAAACCTATGTACGTAAATAATACGCTTTCTTCTTCGCACTAGAAAGAAAATTAGACGGAATACATACGTACACAAATCTCACATTCTACCGTAAAACAGGATTTAGCAAAAGTTTGGATTACACAATTAATCTATTTACAGAATCGAACATTTATATTTACTATTATGGCTATTTTTATTTCGCCCTTTTAATAATATAATTGTGTTTACATAATATATCTGTGCCAAGCATAGGCCTACTATATTTTTACTCTTTACACTTATAAACATAATTGGAGAACGTTCATAATACTTGATTTTTTTTGACAGGAGCAAAAATTAAATCACAATGCAGGGCAAACATAAATTATTATAAACAAACAAACAGGGTATTATTAATTTACCACCCGCTTGAGAGTGGCCTGTTTCGAATATCAGCCCACCTAGCGGTGGAAAATTATCTTATGCCAAACTTTCTCATAAGGAATTTCTTTTTCTTCCCAACCTGAGCATTAAAACTTTAGCCATGGGGATAGGTAATTCACTGTAAACTGAGCAGTTTTAAAAACCCTGCTTAAGAACTACTTGTATGCACATTGCACATTCTTCCACTTATGTAAAATTAACATTCCATTGTTGAGGTGTGAGCGAGCCATTAATTGACGCTCGCGTGAACCTAGCAACACACTCAGCGGGGAATCAGGAGGCCAGGGATTGCGACAAACGGTAGCCAGTAAACAGTATGGCGATACATCAAACAACGCGCCGAGATAGGCCAGCGCGGGGCCAGACGCCAGCCAGTGGTCGACCTCCCAGGAAGGACCACGAAAGGGGTTTACCGGGGACCGCCGCTGCCGATACGAGAAGAGATGCAGCCTTCGCAACAATGATTAAGGTGAACTGGTTCCAAAGGTTTACGTCGGAGACACTTTAGATTAATATTTAACGAAGTGACTTTTGCATAAATGAATAGTGGTAAACTTAATTACTTTCCCGTTTGATATAACGTAATGATTCTAAAGTGTTGTACTCTTGTGAGTTGTTGAGTTTTATATAAAGACGATTAAGGAGAAACCCGTCTTTGTTATTCAGCACGCCCCCCAGTCTTAAGAAGCTCGTATTGCACAGGCGGATTGCCAGTACTGCAAACAGAATATTTATATTGTCTGGTGCCAGTCCTTAGTAGGACGCACCACAACACCATGGATCTCATCTTTATTTATGCGTCGGTCTCTTAAAACTGGGGAATTATTAGAAAAGAAATATTATACAAATTTGCCTGTTCTCACACTTACGTCGATTAGAAAAACAGCAAATTAAATAATTTCAGCATTCACAAATATTTACATAACATTTTTAATTCAACGTGTTAAGACATGGAACTACTTTTCGTCTGTCGTTACCAACTTAACTTGGCGCAGGCGAGTCTGTGTGTACCCGTTAAAATATGTGCAGGTAGCGGCAGTGACATTTGTCAAAGGTTGATTCCCAAAGTGCCCATTTAACAGTGGATAGATTATAGGTGTATGAATGTGTAAAGCCGTTTATGCGTGGTCCTAGCCTAACAGTTATATTTTTACGAGTCTATGGAAACAAAACCCAAAACGCTGAGAATTTTTGTATAGCTCCGCCTCATGTAAATAATCCTGAATTCTATATGTTTCAGTTGCGTCATTGGCAAGTCCGGCCATTTGATCCTGGCGCACGGCGGGAGGTCGGTGGACTCTTAGCGTTTAGGTTCAGTTTCGTTTCGTTGAGCTCGTCGCGTGTCGAGCAGGCGGCGGTTATTTCGCCTGATTCACTTGATTTGTGTATTTTCCTGCCTCGCTCACTTGTTTCTCACGACCCGCCTGCACGCGCCTCATGAAGCACTGCCCTTCACTGTCAATTCCTCTCCGTGTCTTGTGAAGTATGTTTCCGTTGGAATATTTTCCGGCATAATAGTTGTTTCGACACCAATGCAAGACCTACAGGAAGCAAGGGTACGAATGTTTGTTATCCTATTGCCTATGGATGATTTACGACAATTACAGTGACGTGTGTGACCAGCGAATTCAAAAACGGAACACGCCGATAAATGGCACTCGTTAAGAGCAAGGAATCCACCGAATAGTATGACATGTTCTTTAAACACAAATTGAAATTCCTAAGTATTTTTCAACCTTTCCTTCGGTAGCGCAATGTTTAACGGCTTATCTGGTGTTGTGTTATGACTATCCACCAACAAACGGTATTTTGGTATTGATGAAAATGAAATGCTAAAACGCAATAATTTCGATAGGCAAGTATCTCAATCATTTAAACTAATGCATGCACAGTTACAGTCGAGCAGTTAACCTTTAGAAACAACTTCAGTTTTCATTTCTCATTGCGTTTAATTTAACGGACGGGACTCTTCTGAAATACACAAATTATTATTTGGCTCGGTAGTTACGGAATCCTGATAAAATTAGGGCAATGGAAATAACAAAAGCTTGAAGAATTTCATTTAAATATGATATGTTTTTAAACTAAGCCATTTACTCTTTGAAGTTTTTATTTTCAATTACAGACCTTTTTTGTTTTATCAAACATTACATAATTATTAGAGCTATCACATTTGACATTTTTTATTGTTAGAGAACTGTCAAGGTTCTTGCGTAAAATAAGCCGTATTTGTTCATGGTTTCAGCATGCGTGATTTACATTGGGAAGGTGATGTATTCACTCTGACAAGTCACATGGGTACGCGGTGTTTCATATCCAGTTAAGTACAAACCGCAGTTAGCCGCCATCCTTGAAAGGAAAAATGTTCGCTTGCCGAACTGGGTTAATAGTCCGCTAACTGCGCATGGCTTTCCTTGATTATTAGCACTAGTACGCGACACTTCGCTGCAGACTGGTTTCTTTTTTATTTTAATACATTGTGATATTCGACCAAGCAGTCGTATTTCCGATAAAGGTGATCTCGGTGACTAATGTCGATGTCACTATCCGGAACCTCACGTCCGACGTGAAGTTCCGGGTTCGAATCTCGAGCAAACTGTGCGTGCGCGTTACATCTACAGCTGTGAAATAATATCCCGTCAAGTACAGGCGTTAATGACCGCTAATTAAAAATAACTAACGAATACTATTTTGGCAGTTTTTTAAATTTTCCGCTCGATCACGTTTCCTGTTTTTCCTGCACCGAGCGACTTGGGGTAGTCCTTCGGACTCGCATACGAGAGGACCTGGGTTGGAAACCCAGTGCGGCCATCTGACTTCTGTTTCCGGTGGTTTCCGGCCCCGACAACACCGCACAACACGACGAAAACCGCAACCACGACACAACATTTATATTTTCAATGTGACTGCTCTAATTTACAGACCGACAGTTTACTGACGCGACACGAAGAGTATGATTTTTCGGAACCATTTAGAAGGCGCTGATTAACTACGCTAATTTCAAAGGCGGTGGGCAGACGGGAAGTTTGGAATTCATGATGGTGACAGTGTTATCACTAATGCAAACGAAGGTAAAATTGTTATTTTTAAGAGCTGCATATAGTAATTCTCAACATTTATTTTCTTTTAAGCTGCGTAGTTGCCATTGTAGGGAAAGCTTGCCGTACAATTTCATTTTGCAAGGTTGTACACTCTGTGTGTCGTTTCGCACGACACTACGAAAATAGAAATAATCTATAATCCAAAATCGCAGGTCGGACGACAGAATTTGCCGGGCTTAAGTCAGATCCATATTTTATTTCATTGGCTGTTTAGTTTTACGTGTCGTGTCGGGGCTATGTGACTCCGCCGTTACAGTCTCGTCTTGCCAAGTCAGTGACGTCACGTATTGAAGGCCTGGCTGGCAGCAGATTTGTTAAATATTTACTTTTATAATAATTTCACAGTTTCACTTGACCGACGAGTGCATAAAGTGATGAGGCCCACGGCAATGTTAATCTCTCATGAAGCGGAGAATACACAACGTGCATACAAAGAGATTTTATGCAAGGTATTATAATTCTGTTAACGTGAAAGTACTTTATTTTTGGTTCAATTAAAACTTTAAACTTATATTTTATTTATAAATTCCAGTATTTGATTTATGATTAATATTAATAAAAACCGGGAGAAAACAGGTGTGTTAGTAATGAATGGCTGGTAATGAATAGTTCACATGGAAAATATTATTACACTGAGTGCACAGGAATGAGTTGCGCAGTCCCTTTGTGTAAATTTTCTAGGCTTAGATAAGCTTTGTACGAGGTGGAGGATTATCTGGAAAGTAGAACTTAGCAGGGTTTCAGAAAAGTTGGATGTTATCGCGAATGGACTATGCACAAGCAGCACCATTGCTCTGTGGCGGCGAGAATTATTTGCCAACCTGATTATAATAAACCTTATCCATGTTGCTGGCCAAGTTTGAAACGGGGAAGTGGACGATGACACGCCGCCACTGCCAAGGCGCAGGCGCGGTGTTGGGCGACGACGACGCGGCCAAGCGGCGGCGGAGCGGAACTAACAAGGAAGAGAAGGGTGTGCGCCAAGACGTGCACCGCGCCTGTCGGAAACAACCCGCCCGAGAATTACTGCTTTAGGAAGACGTTCCGCTCAGCCGGGCTGACGTTGCACTCCGTCTAAAGCTGGGTTTACAATAGAAAAATTATGCGTTATGACATATACGCAAGAATTAAAGTGCGATAACTTATGCATTGGTTTCCAATGGAACTTAGCTGGTCGTATGCGTTGTTGTTGGGATTTCCATAAGCGTTAAAATAAATAGCTATATTTATTTTATATCGTAACTAAAAGGGGCGGCGGTAGTGTAGTAGTTAGACTACTCGTCTCCCACCAAGGCGAACCGGGTTCCATTCCCAGCAGGGTCGCTCCCGGACTTAAGCACGTTGGGATTGTGCCGGACGATGCCACTGGTTGGTGGGTTTTCTCGGGGATCTCCCGTTTCCTCTGCCCTTGCTTTCCGGCGCTGCTCCATACTTATATACTGTTCACGGAAAAGTGAGCACTTTTGAAAGCCCTCTCATTTCGAATAATAGTCAATAAATATATTTGATTTTAGCCTAGAACGTTAACTTCAGAGTGCGGTGGAATCTTCACACTGTGTTTATTACTTACATGGCCATATTTATTTAAAATGTCATTAAATTATAAAAAATGTCTGAAATAAAACAAGTAACTAGGGCCTCAAAAGTGCTCACATTACCGTGAACAGTGTATACTTCGCTTCACCCTCGTCGGCTCTCAAGTCCTCGATGTTAAAGAGCCGCCTAAATCTCTTCACTCACTTAAGTCAAACTTTTGAGGCGACGACCATTCAGAACAGAGCAGTAGTTTTGTTGACAGGAAAGTGTGATTTGCAGTAATTTAAGTATAAAAAGTATCACGAGGGCACGTGTACTACATGTTTATGATTGTATTTGTTCACAAAAATAAGCTTCTTTGCTACAAAATACCTGCTTTGGAGTATGGTGAGCTTATTATAAATACCTATGGTTGTGTTATAGTTAGGTTAGGAACATAAGAAAGCAGGACAGGGTTATCTCAAGTTTCCATTGGCCGGAATTAAGAATTATCAGGTGAATTGTGGATCGTATATCCAGAAGACGTAGTTCCGTGTATGAGAATCGCGGTTACTGCATAGGTGTATATATATTATATATATATGTCTACGCCATGAGATGGACTCTCCTCTTCTCCCCGTGTCCTCAACATTTGCTCACGGTTTGCCATCAATTTTGCCAAAATCGCGTTATCAAACAGTAGCATGACTGTTTGCAAATTATTTTCCATGTCTACATGACGTGAATTTATCTTTCTTAGGTTGCAATTCGGTCAGTAAGAGTGTCATAACCTTTCAGAGTAAGTATTTATGTAAACAGTCGTGATAAAGAGTTCAAGCCATATGATTTTGACATTTTTTTTTGACAAAAAAGTCGTTCAAATTTGGGTCTTTGAATTGAGGTACTGCGCTGCTGGCACTCTGATTACTGATTATGTATTTTACTGCATTACGTTTTTTTTATAAACAATTGCTGTGGCAGTGGTTTTTGTTTTTTGGCGAAGGCATTAATGTAAAACATAATTTCCAGATTGAGAATTTTGGCGAACTTAGCCAGATTCAATCTGGCATGCCTAGCACTTTTTATTTTTGGGTCCACTTGAACTGTTGAGAAGGCAAATGTTTGCTCGCCCAACTCACAAAATTCAGCGTGTCATCCTGTCATCAAATAACTAAGCATTAATTTTTCCAACATGCATTTTTAGTATGGTGTCAAAAGGCGGGCTACTTGGCAGCATATTACAAACTACTGGGCATACTAATTCGAGTGAGTGAAGAGATTTGGACGGCTCTTAACATCGAGGTCTTGAGAGCCATTGAGGGTGATTGAGGTGAGTATGGAGCAGAGCCTGAATGAATGGGCGGGGGCACGGGGAGATCCCCGAGAAAACCCGCCGGCCAACGGCATCGTCCGGCACAATTCCCACATGCGACCCGGCCGGGAATTGAACCCGGATCGCCTTGGTGAGAGGCGCGCAGACTAACTGCTCAGCCACCGCGGCCTCTACTAATTCGAGCCCACCATGACGTGTTATGAAGGAAGCACGTTAACTTGTATTCCACATGGAAGCCTGCTAAGTGCAGAGCTTCCTCGGTTTCGTTGATCAATTTTGAGTATTCAGTTTGATTAAAGGCCATGTAGGAGCTCACAGTTGTGTGTGTGGTTAATCTTTTACAACTTCCCTTGCAAGGAACGACGTACATGCATAAACAACGGTGGTTTGTCCTTTATTTTAGACTTTTGGTGCATTACAAGTATCAGGTAACCATTCTCGTATTGGACAGGCACCTAGGTAATAATTTAAAGCTCGTTGGTGTGAAAGCTGTTATCCAGATAGTCTTTTCATAATGTTTAGTGTGGGATTTCTTGCGATGAAACACCAACTAGTTTAGAAGTAGTTTCATTCCAAATATGTGTTGTATTCTAAGTTAGAACTTCTTGCGTCGAAGATCAACTTTCGCCGTGGAACATCGACTGAGACGGTGTGGAAATGCGACAGTGCTTTTTAAAACCTTGTATCACCGAACCGAGTCGTTGACTCCTCTCAATTCGCGTGTGCACTTTCCCCTTTCTTTAACTCCGGCCGGTGACACTTGGCCCTCCCCTCCCCCACTCTCACATCTTGTTTCCTGAGGTTGGCAACAGGTTTTCACCGATTACAGGAAAGCTGGCACTGGCACCCCTCCAACACTAGCCATTCGTGCAACTAATGATAATGCTGGGTAAACAAGTAACAGTTACACTGATGGCAGAAAGAAGTGGTACTCTCGCACAACTCAGTTGCGACTTCAAAGAATGCTCCCGTTTAAAAAACTTAAATTAAAATTTCTTCAACTTCAGATGAAAAAACTCCGTTGAAATATGTTTTGATGGGTGTTGGATATTTCGCGAATTCATTTGGTACCAGGCTGAATGCCATACATTTGTACAGAGTAGATATTGGGCCTTGAGAAACATCCACATATAACACTGTTACTGGTTGATAACACGGGGCCTTCTGATTCCCTGATGACGGGTCGTGTTATCACCTGCCGAATGTTCGCAGGTGGCGGATGTCGAACCCGACTATAACGTGTTCACGGTTAAGTGAGCACTTTCGGAAGCCCTACTTAAGATCTACTTTTCTCCTCAGTTTGTATCATTACGCCATATGTAAGATTTACGCTGCCAAGGGTATGATGGTTTTGTTCATGTGTCAGTCGAGCGGAAACTTGAAATGTGTTACTGATGTGCCAGTTCGTGCTCTAAATGTATAATATATATAAAAAAAAGTTTATTTGTCATAAATTTTAAACTTACACTCGTAATATATTGTTAAGACTAGGAACTATTTTCCTTAATTCACTGCCAGCTAACTGTGAACCTGCATGCCAGTATAGCAGTCTGTATGAGAGCTAATAAACCTAGTTAATGGACAATGCTTTTTTTTCGAAAGGTTGATTTCAAAAGTGCTTACTTTATCGCGAACACAATCCACGAATTTGTTATCTAATGTAGTTTCTGACATTTTGCTAATAACTAATTGTAATTCCTAATTCTCACGGGTGTGTCACAAATCACGTTAGACCATTGCGAATATTGTGTTATCTATACCCCATCTTCCATAAAGAACTATGTCACAATATCTGCACCTGGAGTTCAGGAACTTTCTGTATAAACAGTTACGAGCGTGGTTTTTTTTCTCGAAGAACCAGCTGTAGAACGATTCTTACTGCGGCAGCGGCCCAACGATTAGTCGATGGTCGTTCATATGTACAGAGGATTGTGACGTTTAGCCTGATGCCAAACTATCGCACGGGTTTTCCGGGCCATACCTTATGGCGATGTGCACACATTAGGCGAGGCAGTAGGATCGAATACGTAGGTAAAGGAAACAATGTTGTAATAAATACCCACATTGTGTCTAGTGCTTTGGATTTATACAACCAGCTGCCTCTATGATATGTTCTCGGAAATGCTCTTGTTTTTTTTTTATATCACCGCAGCATCTAAAAGTACGAAGAAGATGTATGTATACAATTTTTATCGATATCTTATGATAATCTTGAGAAAAACTCTAATTCGCACAGCTTTGTAGCTTTTTGAGTATTATTAATTGCATTAAACAAAAGAATTTATGTAACTTACAGCATATGTTAATTAAGAAGGCATATCATGCAAATATAGGCCATCCCAGATTTATGTAGAAATCAGGAGAAGCATAAAGAGATGAGCGAGTGTCGTCTGCGTATACAAACAAGTGGCATGAAAGCTGAGTCATCTAGTAGTCATTCCCAAACCACAAGGTTTTATTGAGTTTATGCGAAAAGATTACTAGTATTCCTTGGATTCTCGTACTTTCGGCAATGGACTCCGTATTCTCTTTTCCTCTGTGGGGCCGCAGTGGAGTAGTGGGCAGACTATTCGCCCCCCACCTAGGCGAACCGCGTTCGATTCCTGGCGGGGTCGCTCCCGGATTTTCGCAAGTGGTAATCGTACCGGACGATGTCGCTGGTCGGCGGGTTTTCTCTGGGATCTCCCGTTTATCCAGCCCTTGCATTCCAGCGCTGCTCCATACTCACCTTGCTTCACCCCCATCGGCTCTCAAGGCCTCGATGTTAAAAGCCTCCCAAATATCTTCACCCGCTCACTCTTTTCCTATCCGTTCCAGGGCAGGACGTTTTGTGATTTTTTTAATGTTAAGGTTAAATCAATGAGGTAAGGAGTCGGAGTACGTTTTCATTTTCTCGGGTAAGCATCAGGTAAGTGGTTGCTTGAGCTCTCAAACCCTTGCGTAGGCTACCTAAAACTGTTCCTAGTTCCGAATGGCAGTTGAATTCTGAGTGTGTTTGGATAGAACTGGTGCTCCTATCAAACGATGTTGCGGCGACTGCACGTTGCTGGTCGTCTCGGGGTCGAGAGGCTCGGAATACTTTCTATTGTCGGCTGGTGGCAGTGTGAGTGTGTCATCCCACCAGCTGCATTGTATAACCAAAGGTAGACCAGCATCCTATCCGCCGCACACGACTGTCACTTCCGCCATCGGTCCACTCAACTACTACACCATCCTACTATAGGCTATTCACGATAAAGTAAGCACTTTTTAAGGCTCTGCTAAATTTTTCCTGTCAATTAATTTCTACCTTTCCGCCACTTTTTATTGTAAACATTGTAGTATGACTAATAAACAAAATGTATACATTTCAACACTTTCAAAAGTTAACGTCTGAGGCTACACTACCGTGAACAGCCTATACATATACATCACCATTTTACAACCATAGGACTTAGGCGTCTCCTCTCTCTGCACTTTACGATACCGCCTTCTGCCTATGACTAGGGCTGTTCGATTGTTAGATATTGTATCGATAACTGTCGACACTTAAATAATCAATAATAGCATTTGAATACGTTCTGTAATCCGCCCATTTAGACCAATATAACCAACAACGCCGTGGGTACCGATAAAAGCAGTATAATGAATATAATGTATTAGGCCTACACCAATAACGCGCCGATCAATATTTAACGTTCAGTGTAATTTCGACATTTTATTGATTTTCGCTTATGTAGTTGGTTAATGTCCATAATATACTGAATATTTAATTTTTGTGTTCGCCATTATGTGATGCTAATATCGCTCACAGTTCAAATATCAGTATTCACGATGTTATTGATATGTAAACGAGTGTCGAATAGCTATCGTATTGAAAATCGATAATACTTATTTCCTCTTCATTAATTTCAGTAACGCCACGGTCCGATAACAGCTGAGAGCAGTGAAGATCGCTTACAGTTGTTACTACTTTCTGTCGCGCAGCAGCCTGCGCGCGGCATAATTATTCAGCTGGGGACGTACTAGACATCTACAAGATTACGTATGCTATCATTTGTAGAAGTTCTCCGGGAAGCAATATGAAGATAACCTTGATATTTAATTTACAGTTTTATGAATTTTATATTCTGCAGTCCGCACAAATCAGCATGTTAATCGATACGTCAGAAATTTTAAAAATAAACAGTGAAAATAAATTTGATTGATGGGGTTCATAGTTTCGTTACTTTTTATTTCAATTTAATGAATATTGCTCCCTTGTGTTCCGGACTACTAACTTACAAACAGAAATATTGACAAGTTGCTTGATACTGTCTCATTACAGCTGACGAACAATATCGGAATATCGGAAAGTCCAGGCAAATTTATTCCTAGCTAGAGGCGTAGGAAGCGGATGCTCTATGCCATTTCCCTAGTTCGAAATTTGTTTAACATTTTTGGTTCACTAGTTAATGCCAGTAAGTAATTTTTAGAAAATAAATGCTCTCAATATTTAAATAGCATAGAATATAAAACGAAGAAAGATCGTATTTGAGTACGACATGTAATACACATAAACAATATTTAATCTTGCACAATAAGTTAACAAGTAATGGAAGGGTGCAGTTCTTGTGCTTTTGAATATATTTCTTTTATAAGTCCCCATTTTAACTGCAGCAGCTGTTATTATGTTTCAAACTACTCGTGAAAACAAATTTTCGCATATAGTACCTAAACCGATTTGGCGTTCTTACATTCACAAAATATAAAAACGTTGAGAGGGAAAAGTATTCTTATGCCATGTCGTAATACTGTCTTTGTTAATAAAAAAGTCTTCGGTCTTGGGTAAAATATAACGGTTAGCCTTCCGTGAGTTAGTAACTTGTTTACAGGTTAGCAGTGTACATCAGCTTAGTGTGTGAACTGATCTGTTACTCTTCAGAGGCGTTATTAAATTGAAGAGGTCAATTTTCGTACCTAAGTCTAAAGCTATTTTTGTAAGAATAAATTTGCTTATATGTTTAGGCTCGACGTGAAAGCGGCTGTTACTTGCACGAGTGAAATTTTGCCTTGTCTTCGGCATTTCTTGAACTCAGCTTTAAGAAACTGGTAGCGAATGTTAACTGCCGTTTTTAACAGCTTGCAGTCTGTACCTACTTGTGGTACCCGTGGTGGGAAGGGAATGCCCATTCTCGCATACATTAACCCTCCGCCAGAGGTGTGATATCTTACATATTTCTGGTCACAGTAAAATTAATCCAGCACGAGTGGAAAAACAGATTCTTTGCAGTCATTTTTCTAAAAGCTCTCTTAGTAAAACTTCCGAACTTCCTCTGCCCTTGCAGATTGTTGCTACTACTTAAATTGTATCCATTTTCGCAATTACTTGTTGTCGGAGCCCTTTGCCGGCTTCGATGGCCTCCCCCTTTTTTTTCTTCATCCGTAGCGATCGTTAACGTCAATTTTTGGCAAGGTATTATTTTCGGGGACAGGTTAGGCATTGCTCTCGTGTTATAAGCAGTGTATTCATGTATTCGATTCCCGTCTGTGTTGCGACACAAATGTATCGTATCGCACGCATTTGTGACGCCATAATAAAGGCATTCATCATACGGAATCAAAATACCTTTTCAAAGAATAAATTAATATTTCGGCATTTTACGAACTATGCACGACATCATGCATGAATTCCCATAAAGACGAGAACTGGAGTCCCCCGAACTGACACACTTACGTCACAGTTAGTGCCAAATAGTGTGGAAGTAAGAACTAGTTGTAAAAGGGTTAGACGCGTGTACAATTTACCCAAGTGAGGGAGCATTAATTAATTGATTCTGCCTAGACCCGCTTGCCTAACTCCAGTAATGCCGCGAAGCCAGCGCCCTATAGTTACAGTATTCCCTGCATACTTAGACGTGTGGGGCTCAATCTTAACTAAGAGTTTATGTTCCACCACTTCCTCTGATTCCCTCTTTATAGTAGAGTAAGACAGAAAAAAGTTGCTTCAGCATAAACGATGACTTTGCATGTGTGATGCAGCGGTCGGTCTGTAAACATTATAGGCCGCTCGTTATATCGTAGTAAACCTAATTATACTATAGGTACATTGAGCAGAGCCGCTATCGTGTTTTTTTATTGGTACATTAAAATGACGATGGCAATAAGTGCATGAATAGTGAGCTGTCGGGTTGTCAAAAGTGAGTGCCCTCCTTTCAGTGACCAACTGGCCAAGAGACAATCGTTCATAGGTGGCCAGGCACTAAAGTAAATCTGGCTAGTCATGGCTTGCTGCACAAATAGCTTACCTAATACTATTACAGCAATCAATTTATAATCCAATTTTTATAAATATTCGTCGCTTTATGCTAGGCAAATAGCGCGTAATAAAAACGATGACATAATATTCAATAATTTACTACATGCTGTTTATTCTGTCTGCAAGAATTCGCCAAGAATAGCTGTAAATAAAAATTTATTACTCCAGCACCTACTGTGTAACTCTATAATTGGAGGTAATACTACCCCTCCAATAAGCATTGGCCTCTTCACGTACTGTAATTTTTCTGCGACTTTCCGTATCGCTGAGTGTTTTCCTGGAGGGACGAAGTGACTGAACGAGTACTACGCCGGCCTTCGCAAAGATTTGGGTTCGGAGGACCCATCTTCATTTTCACGTATGATAACTTTGTGTGGCTTTGCCTATCGTCAGAGGAGTTTATCTGATTTAGGCTATTCACGGTAAGACCATTCCAATAGACGTAATAACAAAAAAATTATATTGTATCTTGACCTCAGACGTTAACTTTTGAGAGCTATAAAATTTATATGGTTCATTAACGGTCACTTCCAACTTTTCTGAAGCCCTGCTAAAGTTCTACTTACAGGATATTCCTCCGCCCCATGCAAACAAAGCTTAACAGAGTATGGAAAATTAGACTAAAGGGCAATGCACTGGATTCGTGCGCACTTAATGTAACGTTATTCTGGATAAGAACAATTTCTTACGAAGCGTTACCAACACACTATTTTTCTCACGGTTTTAACTCATATTAATTATAGACTAAGTATTAAATTTTATATATAGAATATAAGTAAAAGTTCGTTTTTATTTAAAAAAAAGTACTTTTGTCGTAACACATGTATAAATCGCTTGTAATATGTGACATATTTCGTAAACAACCAAACACGTCATACATCTAGAGTAATTTTTCAAACGTTTGTTTTAAAAAGTGTGAAGAAACAGCGAATAGACTATAAACTGTGTTATTAGTCCCATGCCAGTTTTTATATCAGTAATTACCGAAATGATGCCTTTTTATCGTTTATTGCATATTGCATAAAAATGAGTGTCTGCAGTTGTTTTATAAATTTTAAATTGAATGTAAGGCTACTGTTACTACATGAGCACACATCATATTCTCATTGTAGTAGATGTCAGGATTCAGTCGGTCTACGAGTCTTGTTTTTTAAACTTTCGTAACTATAGTAACGCACTTGACGTGCAAAAAAAACTAAGTAACGTGTGTGGAGATATAACACTCATTAACCTCGCCTACCAACAAACTTAATCAAATTTTTACCAGACGTTTAATAATGCAGTCATCACTTGAAAGTTATTAATTAGTTTTTGGCGGAACAGTTATTTACAGTACATCAAGTATAATTGTAGCATCAATACAATAAAATCGTCAGGTGATTTACAAGATACACGTGTGCAGTGGGGTGCAGAAGACAATAGTAGATTTATTGTTCATCGTTTGTCACTCTCGCTACCTCGTTCGCTGTCCACTACATTAAAAAAAATCCATACCCAAACGCGCTTCACGACCATGTAAACGAAGACAAAGCCAACCCATTATATGATTCGTGACGTTATACGTTACGACGCTCTTCGGCGAGTGTTGAAAACCGGCTTATCATAATCTTTTTCAAACTGATTCCCCTCGTCATGATGCTTAAAACAATCACCAAAAGAATATATACAGTGCTTATTAATGAAGCCTATTATTCCTTGTAGTTAATAACTGCTTTTCATGAGTTTGCTTTTCAATAATGAAAGGAACTGAATTCATTTTACGCTGTTTTCTGCCGTGGTCAATTCATTTTGTTTCCTGTGCTTCTGTAACAAGCACAGTGAATAAGGTGTGAGTATATCAGTAATATTTTTTTACCATTTCTGTATGTAAAGTAAGTCGCCTTTTGGTATTATATACATATTTCCCACTGTAACTTCCATTTCAGATTGTGTTTCGGGAGATTACATGTTTGATTTTCACTACTGTTGTTACATCTACAATTATTATAACAGTAATTGATTCTTTCTTTCTGACTTATTCTACATGCGAAAATTGTGAAAAGCCGTATCGCATTCTATTGGTATGTGGTAGTATATTATATAGTATTATATATATTATATATATATATTAATTTATATAATCTGTGTGTGTGTGTGTGTGTGTTGTGTGTAGCTAAAGTCATAAATTACTAACATTATTAAAATAAATTTTTGGCTCAAAAGTAAGCAATACAATATACAGCGTTCATATTTCGCTCTCCAATAGCAAGAAATTATTATCTGTACCGCCATATGGAAGTAATATTTAAGACGTTTTTCACGTCGCTGTGGCCTATCGTCCGTCGCCCAGCTGAAGTGCTGTTCTCGCCGACTGAAGGACGGCGCGTGTTTAGTGGGCGGCGACTCGAGATGACTTTCACCTCACTTCTTCTGAACAAGCACAAATAAGCAGGCTCACCCTCGCCCCCACAACCAAATTGTTTGCCCACTTCCTTTTCCAATGCCTTAGCAAATAAAAAAAAACATAACATTACAGCAGAGGCGATGTTACGTACCCGCCACAGCTTTCTACTGAACCTTACTAAGACTCCATATTAATGGCACCCACTTAGCTGAATCAGAAATAGGCGTATCGAACATCGGTCGGAAACTACCTGTTAGAGCTTATCAAGGTTTTTCACGAACGAAGCACCGACGCAATGTTTTGAACGTAAACAGGCTTATTACGTATTTATATCCGCTCCAGCGTGTACTTTTTTTAATTGCGACATATTGATTCTAGTGATTTTCTGGTGACTTGTAACAATTTCAGTTACTCCGTTGTTTGATCTAGGTGTTTGGTTTGATATTGATTTACCACTAAACCAGCAAACTCGTGTTTGGTGTTCGATAACTTTGTCATCAAGAACAGCATAAACAGATCAGTCACGTCCACAAATTAGTTACCCAGAAAAGCCACTGGCTGTATTGAGCACTAGTATCTTATCTCCCCCTACCCCCTCCTCCCGGTTCCTTCAAACCAGTGCAAGTCATGGTGTTCATGTGATACACATCCACTTACATGTACAAGGTAACTAAACGGGCAAAGCACTGAAAATGCACAAAGTATTAATATGATCGGTCGCTGGTGTGGGAAACGTTTGTGAGTGGTAGGGAGTATCATGTTAACGTAAGATCAACAGATGCTCACGGGACTTAGTGAAGAGACATGGGTGGCTCTTAAGAGTGAGGTCTTGAGAACCGATGAGGGTGGTGAGGTGAGTATGGAGCAGCGCCGAAAAGAAAAAGCGGGGAAACGGGAGATCCCCGAGAAAACCCACCGACCAGCGGTATCGTCCGGCACGATTCACACATGAAAAAAATCCGGGAGTGACCCGTCCGGGGATTGAACCCGGTTCGTCTTGGTGGGAGGCGAGCAGGCTAACCGCTCACTCACCGCTCCTAACAGATGTTTAAATTTAGTATGTTACGTATCTATGTGGGTCTTCTGTAATTCTGTCTTTTACTGTTGCGATCAGCGTTCATGCTAACCAAGCTTATGTCTAGAAAAATTACACCAAAGGGGCATCACACCACATTTGTGCGTTTCCTTATGGGACATGCACGAATTATTACTGCCACGGAAGAAACACAGATATTTTACTATTGCGGCAATGTTTAATCGAGTAATAATTTAGAAAGAACAGTTTTCTGTTGCCGAAAAACATCAAAGCATTCAGGCATTAAGGCATGAAACTGCTGTTGGTAATTCCATGTCAACATTGCTGTAAATGTTCCTGTAGGCTGTTCGCGGTTAGTCCAGCACTTTCAAAATCAACCTGTAAGAAATCTAACTGTCCCACGTGCATATATTCCAACGGGCGTACTGACGGGGATGCGTCAGGTAAATTTGGTACCGATGAAGGAAAAGTATTTTCCGATTTTAACGTTGACTTTAAAGTATTAGGTAAATATTTGTGAATACTGTAATAAAATCCTTTCTTTGGCATTCTGCTTTTTTAAAAATACATATACATTAATAATTAGCGAATTTGTAAAATTTACACTTTTCTAATCATTTATCAGTTTCACTCGGCCAACGCATGGATAAACTGATCAGGCCCATTGCAGTTTTAATTTTATAAATGTTGGAATAATACGCAATGTGCATATAAACAGATCTTAAGTAGAACTTTCAACAAGTGCTCAGTGTACAGCGAACAGCCTTAATGACTGTTTCCATCGTAATGTGTGTAATTTGCGGCCAGTTTGTTTTTATTTACAAGGTTCATTTTATAAGAGTTGAGTTTATCGTGAACCTGCTATGCTTGTTGTTGAAATATGTAGCTGGAAACAACTGCTCAAAATTCACGCCGCATAGGGAACTCGGGCTTGTGCCACCTGATTAGCGTCGGAATGCCTTGACCCGCTCGCTCGCCTGCCGCACTGGGCGACGCCTTTGGGAATGTTGAGTCTGTGCCAGTGAGAAACGTCTCTCTTTCACACTTTCGCGCCATGGCAGACAGCGGCACTGCTATGGGCATTTTGCGGAGTATTCGGTTACTAATAGCGCGGGATCACTGTGGCATAGACACGTGCACCAGATGCCTCATTGCTAGAAACCTGCAAAAATCGCGTTATTATTTGGACGCACGTTAAACTTTTAACACTTTTTCCTTTCCAGTATATTTTTCACTGGGCCATACTTTACTTTACACGCCCTGGGTAACGCTGCGCCAATGAATGAACACTTCACAATATCACGCGCAGTTCCGTCAGAAAGGGAGTGACTTCACAACTATGCAGCAGCCAATGGACGAAAGACGCCGGCTCCAGTATGTACAGTACTGTGAAGTTTAGCCTGATGCCAAATGATAACGCGAATTTCGCAGGTCCCAACTCATTGCGTCGGCGCTTAAGAGCACTGCCTACCGGCTGGCAGCTGCAAAATTTAAATAGGAAACTCCATTTTACGGAAATTTCGCTTCAGTACGTTAATTTTAAAGATTGTTGTTTCAAATAAAATGCTTTCTTCATGAATTTTTGGAGAAGATACCCACGAGCGTATATTTTCAATATAGATAGGCAGTATGTACTTTTTTGTAAAACATGAATTTAAAAAATTCCTTGAAAACGGGTTGTGCATATTATGGAAACATCTCTACTGTAGGGAACTACTCATAAAAAAAAACTCGAGAAGAAATCATTTAAAACGCCTTCTTTAAATTTAACTTACTGAAGCGAAATTTCCTTAACGTGGGGTTTCCTATTTAAATTTCGCAGATGGCAGCCGGTAGGTACTGCCCTTAAGGTACTCAAAACTGGCATGCAGTATTTTAGTTGGAAACGCACTTTTGTAAGCTTCAACTGTGACCACATTATATTAAACAGTAGTAATAAAGAATGTGTTAGCCGTCCTTTCGATGCCTTCAAAAATATATATCGGAAATATTATTCGTAAAAATTACCGTGATGACACCCTTTTCATTCATGTTCACTATTGAAAAATTACACTTCAAAGAACGTTAAGAAGCTGTCACTTTCATCTATACGTGTAAAATTCGCGAGGAAAATTATTAAAAAATAATTTATTTAACCTCTACACGCCGTTTAACGATCTCCAAGGCGGCCATTAAAATTTAGTCCAAGGGGTGTGAATTTACTCGGCGCCCCGCGTGAAGAACTACTATATGCCGCATTTTTTTTTACCAGCAGCTACAAAAAATAAGTAAGTATTCTGTATGTTATAAGTAAGGAAACTTTCCTGTGCTCACGTTACCATTTATTAAAGGCTTATTCCCGTAAACATGTCCGTCTACAGGCCGTTGACAGTAAATGATTTTATTACAATCGTGCGGTCGGACAACAGCGAAGTCATGTCGTAGGATGCTGATGTGACTGCGGTGTCGACGCCAGTAGGCCACTGGATTTTACTGTTAGCCATGCCGTGTCATTATTTAGCCTTGAAATGGCTGCCGTTGTGTTTAATCTGTCTAGGGGTCCCACTGTAACTTGAAAAGTTTTTTGCATCTGTTCCCGGAGTGCTGAGTCATGGACGGTGAATACTGGGTCGCCTCTGTACCATCGATTGCGGCTGAAAGTTGGCGAGTTGTAAGTGCATACCTCCAGTGTCAAATGTGTGAATCATGTACGTACTTCACACCAAAATAATTCCATAATTTTTAAACGTACACATCTCATACGCCCCGTATACAAGTTGGAAGAGGTAGTCATTTGGGGTGATATTGGGGTAAACCAGCCAGGGCAATGTTTAATTTCAAGTGAAATTTCAAAATTACTTCATATTACTGATATCGATTATACAAAACATTTCTAGACAAAACGTCGCATGTATTCATGCTAATTAGCATCCCTTGTAACTCCATAATAATGTTTTACACCTAAAGGAAAAAATGACTGACATTTATGTACTATATTTATTGAACTTATCGAAACTGACCTCTGCTGTTGAAGATGCTGAATAAGTTACTTGTTAAATCTATTGCCATTCTTTACTAACATTTTCTTGAAAATACGTGAAGTCACTAGAGTACGAATGTGTTATTTTTAATTTTGACGAACATTACTGACCGGTTGCAAAATATGTTTTTTCTTTACGTACCGGGATATTATCCGCACGTAAAATTTAATGTAAAAAAAAAATAGGGTCCGGTGGAGTTTCGAATTTACGCCCAAAAGTTACATGTTACTCGCGGGCGCGGTGACTTTACTACTGAACCACCTGTTCATATACCAAGTAATAATAATAAGTTTATATACATAGATAAGTAAACATGTTCAATTAATTTTTTCATACAGTGGGTAATGTTTTAGGTATTTAGAACGGTTTTTAAACTGTAATTAAAAGTTTTCATCGCTAATATTATTCGTCGTCGTATTTTTGATCAATTTGAAAGAGTTTTGACCTCACGGATGTGCAATCAAGATGGAGGCGACCTTTTCGGTTTCTTCATCAACTCGTTTCAATTAGTAGCCACGGGGAGCGACCTACGTTCTGAAACTGCCATGTGATTGGCCAGGTACGAAACCTTGTATGGAACTGCCATGAGAAATAGGACGTGTCCAATTACCAAACCTCGCACGAAATCTGGCCGTACAAGGCGGGAAATGCCATGACGGGTGTTACACTAGTCCGTATACCCGCCGCTATGGCGGACCTTGCACAAGCTTTTACGGAATATGGTATCGTGTAATATCGCCTTTACAGCTTATTTTGAGGCTATATCCAGTAGCAGAGTGGGTGGCAGCAAGCGACGATTGCGGCGGAAATATCTGTGCTGTTGGAGCGACAGCAGTCACGAGCCCACCTCGCTGGGAATACATGCAGTATTACGCTAAATGAAAATATCGTACTTTCTTTACATTTTTCCTGGTTAAACTGACGAGAGTACCAGCGAAATGCCCAAAAATGTTTTTTGCGTTCATAATGATTCAGTACATATTTTGTTTTGAAAGACTGCACATGTACGCCTTCCATCTTGTATAGCGGTTTTGCCATTTGGCAGCGGCAAACCACAATAAAATCATTTGCCCAGTTCTGGTTCTGCTCTGGGTGCGCCGCATATCTCGTCGCGCAACTTGGCCTGCGACCCAGACCGGCCTTTGGTAGTTGAAACACCTCACCAGCTAAGCCATACGTACATACTGTATCTCACCTTTTCATTTCCATATTCACTGACACGTTCGGATTTTTTTTCGAGTGGTGTACAGGACTTGCTATTTCCGAATATCGTTAATTGAAAACATAACGTGGAAAGTGGCTATAACGTAATGTACGTGGCGCAACACTCCAGTAATCACTTGAAAATGCATACAACTATCGACTCATAGTGAAAGTAAAAAAATATCTAGTATATTATTATGTACTATTGTACAGTAAGATCAAAGATCCATGTCAAAAATAGGAGGAACGTTCTTCTCATTCATAGGATGAAAACATATATTTCTTTTAACTGAGTCTCGGAAACCCTTAATTTCTTTTCTTTTTTAGCTCCTCTTCCGCAATTTGGGGTCGCGGTGGTCAGACTACTCGTCTCCCACCAAGGCGATCTGGGTTCAATCCCCGGCCGGGTCACTCAAGTTTTTCGCATGTGACAATCGTGTCGTACGATGCCACTGGCTGGCGAGTTTTCTCAGCGCATTCCGGCGCTGCTCCATACTCACCTCGTTTTAACCACATCAGCTCTCAATACGTCGATGTTAAGAGCCGCCCAAATCACTCCACTCCACGCTTCCCCAACTTCGTTTAAACTCTATGACGATCAAGCTGGGTTGGTTTTGTTTGGAATGCCATCATAAGCTGTTGGTATTCAGTGTTTTGATCTGTGGTCTTGTCCTAAGCGCATGTTAGTTATAGTGGCTTTTCATACAAAACATGCGCGCATACGGAGAAACTGTGTTACCGCTAAATAGTGTTACGGAAGGGTATATATAGCAAAGAAAGAAGAGTTTATGTGCCTAATGTTCATTTAGTATGGTTTTAATTCTCTAGAAGTGAGAAATATTTCTCCAAGTTTAGGCCATGCATTTTTGTTCAAAGTCGGTGCACAGAAAAATACGCTCAGCGTTTATGCCATAAAATCATTTTCACATTTTAAACTTTGGAAACATTTCTTCTCCGCGTTTGTCACTTGTTATCGGAGCTGACGCAAAATAAATCCAGTAAAGTTCAGTTGTCTTTAACACATTTGCTACTGGTGACGCTTATAAGCGCCAAACAGCATACAGATCACCTCAACCCAATCCGGCTGACTCTTATAAGTGTTGTTGCATCTAGCGTTTTCTAGTGTTCAGAAATTGTACTATAATTTGGTATTAAGCGACAGCAAATAATACTTTTTAATGAGGCCAATTTTTAATAATGAAATTGCGGATAAATCGGACAGTTATGCTTTTGCTTACGCAACTTTTAACCCAAGGTAGTTTTGTGTTCCTGGCGACAGGCACAAGGCCAAACTAGTTTTTTTTTAATTTAGTGGTTCAGTTCGAGATAAGCATTAGACAGGCTGAAACACAATGGAGTTTATCAGCAGCGGCGCGACTCACGCCGAACAACGCCTGCTCGACTTGTTGCTTTCGGCGCGGTTCACCTTCAAGTTTCGCCTGTTTCGATCGTTTTTAGTGAAAATATTTCTGTCCTCTATTTTGGGGGGGGGGGGGGGGTTAAATCTAACCATAAGCACGGTTTAGCGATCGTTAAAAGGGAAGTATCCTTGCTATTTTGGATTTGCATATTTTCCTCATTAACTTAATTTTCGGAGTAAATATTAAAAAGCCAAGCTAGTTATGACATAGGGAACATTTTAACAGTTATTTCTAAATCCCACTTATTTTTCTTACATGATTAGTGTCACATTTGTAACCGTAATCAAATATTAACTAATTAATTAATAATTGCAGTCCCACATGGGGAAATACAGGCATATTTGAAACCCTGCAAATTGAAGAAAAAAATCGTTAAGTAGTCGTCCATGTCATGTCTAGCTTTGATTTTTTATTTCTGGTCATACATTTTCATTACGAAAATTTGTAAGAAAATTCAAAGATGGAATGGATTCTACCCCCTTAACGTCAGTTTTTGGCAGGGTATTTTCTGGGACATGTTGGTTATTGCTCTCGCGTTATAAGCAACCGAGAACTGAGTGAGTGAAGAGATTTGGGTGGCTCTTAACAGAGAGGTCTTGATAGCCGATGAGGGTGATTGAAGTGAATATGGAGCGGCGCCGGAAGTAAGAGGCGGGGAAAACAGGGGATCCCCGAGAAAACCCGCTGACCAATGGCATCGTCTGGCACGATTCCCATTTGCGAAATTCTGGTGGTCCGGCCGGGGATTGAACCCGGTTCGCCTTGGTGGGAGGCGGCAGCCGAAAACTGTTTTGCGTCACTAATCTTGGAAAAACAGTTGTATTTTCTCACGAAGTTGTCTCATATCAGCGTGAAATACACCATTGTATAGGCTGTTCACGGTAAAATGAGCACTTTCGAAAGCCCTGCTGAAGATCTATCTGTATACACGTAGTGTGTTCTTCCGCGTTATGTAAAATTATTTTTGCCATGGGCTTCATCACTTTATTCATGCATCGGTCATGGAAACTGTGCAATTATTAGAAAAGTAAATATGTTAACAAATCTGCTAATTTTTACACTTCGGGGCATTAATAAAAACAGAATGCGATGTAAATAATTTCGGTTGTCACGAAAGGTTACCTAACACTTTTAATTTGACCTTAAGACATGGAACTATTTTCTCTCTATCGTTACCAACTTTACTAGGCACATATCACTCAGTGCGCCCGGTTAAAGTGTATGCATTTAGGAGCAGTGACTTTTTTAAAATGTTGATTTCAAGAGTGCTCACTTTATCGTGAAAGGTATTTAAACATATTGTGAATAACTTTAATATATTCAGAATTATTTAAGTTTAACGAATTATTGCTTTAAATAGCTAGCATAGTTAGTTATAATGTAAATATAATTATTATAATTTTAATGTTAGGACTGCCTTCTAAAATTTTAATGAATTTGGTGTTTATTTAAATTGTTGTGAAACAATCTCATAGATTATATTTTGCTGAAAATAATTGTTTTGTTTCTCCTTGCTGCTCAATATCTTGCAGTAAGTTATTGTACCCGAAGGTAAGATCTATGATATTTTCCGGATGAGATATTCCAGAGCACATTTTATACTAGGCCTATGTGAAGATATGGGATGTCGCTTGATTTGCTTATTTTTGCTGTCGTGGAGAGATAAAGCAGGACGAGAGGTATATGTATATTGTTGCGATGTCATTACATATTGTAGCCCTGAAGAATGGAACCGTTTGTCGCCGTCGACTTCAATACTGCGATGTAATGGTCGTAAGAGTTGTCAAAATTTTCTGCATGCGCTCTACGTATAAATTTATTTTCCTATGATTTTGTTCAGGGGCCATGATAATTCCGGTTCACCTCAGTGGTTTAAGAAGTAAGATAATCTATGTTTTGGTGACTGCTAGCCAAGGAAATCTAATTTTTTTAAATGTTTGGACAGTTCTGATGAACCTTTATTTTAATTCGAGACCAAGCAACGTATTTTCCAACAGTAATGAATATAGATATTTATTTATTTTTTTTTATTTTTCCCCCATTATAAAATATGTTTGTAACGAAGGCTGTAGTATATACGTATTCCTAAACTATTTGACAATCAACATAAATTTCCTTTCTATTTAATTTTTCTTCAAATTATTTCCATTTCATTATTTTTTTTTTTTTGAATATGCAGTCTTTTTTCACCCAGTAGTTACTGTGCACAACATTTTTTTTCTCGTGTTTGAATTTTACTTGTGTAGATATACCGGGCGAGTCTCCCGCGCCTACTTGTCCGCATCTATGCAACCCGCAAACAATACAACCCATCTAACATAACATCGATCGTAGCAGGTGCGCGTTGATTCGTTGTCAGTGCAGTAAGCTGTGAACGGATGGTTTTATCAGCAATGCGTTGAGAAGAAGTCACTTTTCAACGACTGCACATCAGTTTATTGTGTTGAAACAGATTATTGCGATGTTTACCGAATACGTTGGTACCTGACGATTGCGTCCTTCGTAAAAAAAATATCCGCCTCGCTTTGAGCCAATGTGTTTCTTCGTGTGATATACAAATACAGTCACCGCTTACTGTACTGACGGATAGACATCAACACGTACGTGCTCTTTTGTAGCGATTCTCTATTTTCATGCCGCTGAACGGTGCAAGCGGACAACGGCGTCGAATGTTCAAATAACGAACGAGGCGCCGTAACGAGTACGTACAAGGCATGGCATGGGACTCGGCTTCACAAGAGATTATTTTACTACGGCGGAGACGTTTTGTAGATGGGTAGTATTGTGTGCGGGTTGCATAGATGCGGAAAAATAGGCGTGGGCGACTCACCTGGTATAATCGTAAATTACATGCTTGACTTTAATGTTAATGTTATTATCTACAGTAAGAAAGGCGCCCAATAACACATTTTATATATTAACTTTTGCCATTACATACATCTTTCCGTACATTATATTACATCATACAGAAATATAAAAAGAGTTATGGAGCAATAAACCTCGCGCGGGATGACCAACAACAAGGAATATAGTCTATTCGCGGCTTCTTCACACTTTTTGAATCAAGCAGCTCTTCAGAAAAGCTGGAAGTAACCGTGAATTTACTATACTATCTTGAAGAAGAAAATCATGTGAAGTCCCTAAACAAGTATTCGGAAGATAATCAGAAGACTTTGCTTCAGTTCATGTATTAAACCACCGATTTCCAAAAATCGTCTTCTTCCATGAACTTGGGTTTAAGACCAGAGTACCTAGACAAAATTCCTTCATTGGCAAGAAAAATAAAGCTGCAGCTGGAATTTGCCCAAGTTTTCATAAATAAATCGCGATTACTGTGAGAAAAAGTGCCTTTTATTTATGAAATTAAACGTAATTTTTTGGTTCCTGTGGACTGCAGTTGTATGGCGCAAGCGAAGTACCAAACGCAAAAAAAAAAAAAAATATATTGTACCCACAGCGAAGCCTGATTCAGGAAATTTTGGGATATATAAACCACGCTGGCGTTGAACTAGCAAGTATTGTTTTTATATTAAATTCAGATGACGGAATAAACATTCGTCGGGCAATCACTAAATAATATGCAAAACTTGGAATCAGGGGATTTTTTTTTCCACCTAGGGCCCGTAAAACTTGAGACGAGAATCGCTACTGTACATTGCACATCACCCATTAAACACACTTCCGAAAGCCCCTGACATCAATCCAGTTAAAATGTACTATTTTTATTGAAGAAATAAATTAGGAAGAAGGCGCATTCCACCCAGCAAATCACCTGCCTACAGAGCGGAAGGGGTGAAATGGCTCCTGAAGCAACCGATGATATTTTGAACATCACAGACGATTATAGAGGTGAAAGGCCTCCACAGATAATATTGTATTAATTTTCAAATATTTTTAAAGTGAAACTTTGAAGGCATATAAGTATTTTTGAGTATAACTTGCATTATTTTGTATTTATTTCATGTTGTATTGTAATAATTATGCTCCTGTCATTGTCATATGTTCGCCTTGTGCACGATACAATATCACTACTTAGCCTTTGGGTTAAGGGTTAAACCACCGTGATATTTCGTGTGAAGACACACACTAGACTAAGTTCAAGGCGACGTCCAACGTGCGTTGGTTGTCGGCAGTGCAATGGGTCTAAGCAATATGCACTCGAGATTTGTTTTTTAACATAACTGCATACAAACACGAGTTTACCGACTATCCGTCAACAGTAGGCATAGAAAAAAAGAGGCAGCGACATATAGTACGTTAACTACATCGTGGCAATTATTAATTATGCATTGATCCTTTTGGGCCTCATCTTTGTGGAACTCGATTGTCTTAAGTAAGAGTAATTTATTTAACTATAATTATGTTGTATGTTATCGTATTCCAGGGCAACAGGCGTATCTTACAGCTTTTGCATTTTTCTCAGCGTAATATACGAATGCTGAGCGACCATTTCGATGGCTGGGAGGTATATTAGAATGCGGGCAAAGGCCAATGGTCAACGCCCCAGACAGCGAACTGCTACTGGTTATCGTGGGCGGTGCAGTTGCAGGGTGTTGCACAGCCGAGTTGAAGTTGAAGCAACACCCGGCTCTTAGTCACGGGCGGCATCGTGTCGCCAGACGACAGCTGCGTGTGGTCCTGCGAGGTCGACCCTTCACAGACACTCGCCGCCCTGGTCACTCCATACGTATCGTCCCTTAAGCCTGCTTCTCGACTGTTTGGTAGCGGCTTCGCGTCTGCCCTCTCGCCTAGTTTCACAGTTTCCTAGTGATGCAGGTAACATCTTTTTAAAATAATCAGTTTTTCGCAATGTTTTTCATTCCATTTTGCCGACATAACATTTACACGAACGTCACTTATTTTAGAACATTCACGGTTACTGCCAACTATTCTGAAGCCCTGCTAATGTTCTACTTACAGGATATGCCGCCGGCTCATGCAAGCAAAGCATAACCGAGTATGGAAAATTACACCGTATTCGTACCCACTTAGTGTAATAATATTTTGCATAATAATTATTTCTTACTAAGCATTACCAACATACATATTTTCTCTTTGTTTTATTCTTTTTAACTAGAAATGAAATTATATATTTTATAGATAAAATATAAACAAAAATCAATGTAACCAAAAATGTGGTACTTTCATGTTTACACAAGTACAAGGAACTTGTGATAGATGCCACGTTTAGGAAACATCCAAATACGTCTTATATTGGATTATTTTTCAAAAGGTTTTTTTTTTTTTAAACTTGAAGATTTTGTAAATTGACTATAAATTTTACTGCCTCGTGTCTTATTGACCGTAGCACTGACGTTTTACTGCTGAGATTGAAACGTAGTTACTATTTTATGGTGAAACATAATTATCACTTACAACTGGCCGTTTTGCAATAACTTCGGACGTCGTTAGTCACTACAGTATAAACCTACCAGAGTTAATCTGGAGCAGTTGAGTTTGGATAATCAAGGACGGGGAACGATGCATCGAAGGAAGGTTGTTTGACTCTTTCTCTATGGTCGCATATCTTGGCGAAGGTGGCTAGACAACTGGGCAGGAACCGACGTCGTTGCTGTCTTTGGCCTTTTTATTTTACTGGAAATGATTCAGATTGCAATAAGATCGAGTAAGTAAGAGTTAACGACAGTCAAACTCTTGAACAATTATTAGATGTTCTGTACAACATATTGTGCGAAAAATGTCAGTGCAAAATCTGGAACGAAAATCCATCATGATACGCGGATATTAATTTTCCATGTGCTAGGTCTTCATTATAATCTATTTCACTGATGTCCGTGATCGCGAATCAGTCGTACCCATGAAGCAGTGAACATCAAGCCGCCACGTTCAAACGGAAGCGAGTGTGGATCTGCTTTTTATCGCGACAGGAGAGACATCCTCAAAAAGCGGATAAAATCTCTTGGGTGTTATTTATTCTGTAGTATTATTTATATTGAAGGTATGCAAGAGGAGACTACGAATCATCAAATCAACGATACTGGTTCGAGCTGAACTTGTTTCATGAGTCAGTTTTAGTATCGAGTCTGTCACAAGTGCTTTAGAACCGACTACTGCCACGCAGCCCGCGAGTGCAGTTCGTCGTCTTTGATCTTTCTGTACATTACCAGACCTAACATTATTTTGATTGTCTTGTTTTACTCACGCGCTCACACGAAATCCAGTCACGATGAATGTTTATCTTTGAGAATCCCTCAGCGTGTGTCGAAAGTGGCATGACCAAACATTTAAAATAAATAGTATGCAAATGGTTGAAGTCCATCCTGTTGCTGCGGCATTGCGTGAAGCTCCAGGGTCCCAGTGACACGTTTGCTGTTGCAAGTTGTTGGGTTTCTCTGGACGTGAG
Organism: Dryococelus australis; assembly: GCA_029891345.1. Taxonomy (NCBI): domain Eukaryota; kingdom Metazoa; phylum Arthropoda; class Insecta; order Phasmatodea; family Phasmatidae; genus Dryococelus; species Dryococelus australis. The sequence continues at coordinate 129,615,538 of CM056995.1, read as the reverse complement.
ATATGTGTAAAGCCTGTTAACGATAAAGTGGGCACTTTTAAAATCAACCTTAGAAAAATGTCACTGCCCTTGTCCGCGTATATTTCAACGGACTCACTCGGTGACATGCGTCCAGTAAAGTTGGTAACGATGGATGGAAAGTAGTTCCATATTTAACGTCGCATAAAAAGTGTAATGTAACCATTTGTGATAACTTAAATTATTTCTTTCGCTTTTTTTAATGCGTTTGAAGTATAAAAATAACCAGATTTATAAAATAACTATTCTAATAATTTCGCAATTTCACTTGACCGACGCATAAATAAAGTGACGAGGTCCACGGCAATGTTAATTTTACATAAGGCGGAAAAATACACAATTTACATATAGGGGCTTTCAAAAAGTGTTCATTTTACCGCGAACAGCCTTTATGTGCAAACGCCATTCGAACTATGGGCGACCTCCGTGCGCGAAATTGCTTTGTAAGGTTATTTCCGGACCAAGAGATCTTAGTCCGATTCCCGGTTAAGCCATAGATGCTTGCGAGTTTATGTATGTATGTTGGTTAGTTTAGATTGTAATGCTACCTCCCTCCTCCCTATAACACCATTAGATAGTATTCCTGAGTAATAGTGGTTGGCATTAAAAAAGCCCAACAAAATAAATGCTTGACAATGCATATTAAAATTTATCGGCCTTTACGCATTTCATTCTATGGTGGCCACCAACATTGTATATGAGTTCCGACCAAGGATTAAATTTATTCCTGGAACATGTAAGTACCAATCAAACCTTCTCAGACGTTTATTTATCTAAACTGTGAAAGTCATAACACATACTCCATTTATGGTGAATTATTTTTAATTAATTGATCTTGCAACCAAATAGATCTTTTCTCCTTCTTCCATACGTACATATTTTTTTTTTTACAAAGACTACAGCAGTAGGCACTATATTAATAATACCTTTCTCATCACTCACAGAAACTGTTACATTGAAGCACTTATGTAGTGGAATGGCATAACGATTGGATACAGTCTGGTTACACTCATAAAAATAAGCAACTTTATTTGTGTAGGTAAAACTAGTTGTAATAGGATTCTTCAGGGAGCCAGAATATTTTATCCTGATGTCTAGAAATTCGCCTTTCAGGATTCTGATGACAGATATGATGTATTAGTTTTTGAAGAATATTCGCATGAATTTAACTGTGACAGCTTTATTAAAATATTATGTGAAGGTATATCTGTTCGGACTCCCTGTTAAGAGTTAATTGGATATTGTGATAGCAAGGACACACTCCGATACATTACTAAAGAAGATTATCTAGCTCTACATAATGCAAGTGTATCACACTTAAATTTCAATTATCAATTATATCATTGGATTCGTAGAACTAGGCACTTCAGTTAGTTGGACCCATTTGTTACAAGGTATAAGCAATTTCACAAATATATTTATGCTTATTTCGCTTTTGCGAAGGAATGTTGGGTGTACTATCCTTTGAAATAATTCACCAAACACAAACCGCTATTGACAACACAAGCTGTGGTCTAAATAATCTCCTAGGGTGTTCGAAAATTAGTTGGCAAACCTGACTCCTATTCGAGAAATTGGTATTTTTCTTCAGGCTGTTCAGAAATGTAAGATTTCCTGCATGTTGGTTCTGTCTGGTCAGGCATATCCTGAATGTTGTTTCAGTCTGTCAGGCATATCCTGGCACAATTGTTATTGACGTACAACTGGTTTGTAGTTAATTTAACACTTTGCAAATAACATTTAAAATAAAAAGTTTTTGAATTGCATTTATTTTACTAAATGCTGACTGGAGTTTTTACAATACCATCAGATGTGGGTTAGTGACAGTTTTATGACAGCATATGTTGATAAAATATGTAATAGGCTTGAGGATTCATCCCCCCACCCCCACTTTCACTCCATTCTTTTTCCAGTCCTATTCACTTTGGAACATGATTTCTCACTGGATAAAATGATAATATTCTTGAAAGCAAGTACATTGCTACTAATTCAGTATTAATTCATACACCTAGAATAATAACAGAAAAATTGGAGAAGTATTTAGATAGCCTATACACTAACTACTGTCATTTACACTGCCGAACAATAAAAATGGCGCACATGGAAGGTAACTCCATATAGGTAGCGATACATATGAGTAATAAACACTATCACAAAAACAGAGCATCAGGACAATTACATATTAATTTGTAGTACGCCGTCCGGTCATCTTCAAGAGAGTGTGGCATCCCCTCGCACTGCGATACAAGCTGCAACATAGTGTGGCAATGTTGTCCTGAGGCAGACGGGTTCACATATGCTCTATTAGGGACATGTTTGGTCAGAGAAACGCACAGACCATGGTCGTGTTTGGACATGACGGATGCAGTCCTGGGCGACCCGTGGCGTGTGTGGTTGGGCGTTGTCCTGCTGGAATATCGCACCTGGAATCCCGGCCAGAAATGGAAGCAGCTGGGGGTGTAGGATCTCGTCCACATACTGCTGGGCCGTCAGTGCTCCACGAAACACGACGGAAGCGGATCGGCTATAGCAGGCTATGCCTCCCCAGACCATAATGTCTGCCGTGGAGAGAGATCGCCACTCCATAGCGAGATTAGGACTGTGGCGTTCATCAGGGATACTATGATCATGAGTTCCCGTAACGAAGCTGCGCTAGTCGCTAAACACCGCGCATCGCAATAGCGTTCTATGTTGCGTTGGCCTCTCACCACTGCAAACAGAGCCGCCGCTTATGCAGAATTAGTAGCAGTACATATAGTGGGTGCTGGGATCGTAGATTTGCCACCGTAAGGCGTCGGGAAACAGTTTGTTGGCAGACCACACTGGCCAGTACCGTGGACAAGGTTGCCATCGGATTCTTCTGCGCCTGGCGCACGATTCATCGATCCTCTCTACTGGTAGTCGATCTCGTCTGTCCTGAGCCGGTCCTCTGTGTGGGGGTGCCTTCGCGTATCCACTGCTCTCAACAGTATCTGGCAGTATGGTCCGAACGATCCACACGGTGGGCTATGAGGCGATACGACCAACCTGCAGTTTTCAGTCCGATTTATTAGTCCCCCTCTAAAATACGCAAATCGCATAAAGCGAAATCTTTGTTTGGCGTCTTCCCGACAAAATTTGCTTCACTCTGTATACTTGCTTGGAATCGCCTGGTGTTTTTCATAATAATGCGGCCTCGACCGCACGCCAGTAGCTACGACCGTTGGGGGTTGGTGTTTACCGCGCCACTGTCGGGTGTATGGTTAAATGCGAACGTATCAATATGAGTTCATGTGCATAAAGGCTGTTCACGGTGAAGTGAGCACTTTAGAAATCAACCTTAGGAAAAAGTCACTGCCCTCGCCTGCATATATTATACCGGGCACACTGATTGGCATACGCCCAGTAAAGTTGGTAATGCTGGATGGAAAAATGGTTCCATATTTTAACGTCGAATTAAAAGTGTTTGGTACCCATTTGTGATAATTTGAAGTATTTCTTTCGCATTGTGTGTTTTTTGACTGTATCGAAGCGTAAAAAAGAACAGATTTGCGAAATATTTACTTCTCTAATAATATCACAGTTACACTTGACTGACGCACGAATAAAGTGATAAAGTCCATGACAGTGATAAATTTACATTAGGCGGAATAATACACAACGTACATGCAAGTAGTTCTTAAGCAGGGCTTTCAAAAGTGCTCATTTTACAGCGAACAACCTTTACCAACCCGTGAATTTACGCAGTTTTGTGGTTGTTGCACGTTTTCTTCGTGGTGCGCTACTTTTATGGTCCGGAAGTGTATATGTAGCATTAAAACATAATGCGAATTGGTAACCATTTAGTTTGAAAGTAATTATCAGTATACCCCTCAATTAGCTCCCTCAATAATGGGTGTCTAACATATATGTACGTATATACGTTGTTGTCAATTCTTGGCTGCATGTTGTTGGGGCCCAAGGTAGGGAAAGCTCTTTGTTGTACAACAGGCAGAAAGAAGATCTGTGTAGACATTTGAGAAGTCCTCACTTCCACGCGCCCATTATCAACTACAGAAGTAAATATAAAAGTTTCCACTTTCAGCCAAGGTGAACGCGTATGAGAGGAGGCGATGGCCCTAACTGGATCCGGCTGCCCTGCCCTAGAGACAAACCTGTCGCTCCTGCCATCCCGAGGAATGTCTGATGTGAGAGATGTAATGGGAGATTGGAGCAGCGGTGGAATGAAGGCGCGTGAGAAAGGCAGTGCCCACCACACTCCTACATCAGAATGCCATCGTATAAAAAATTGCCTCCCGCCGAAGCAGGGGATGTAAGGGGGCCCGCAGGGGTGAGATGCTAGTTTGCCAACAGATGTCCCCGTTATTCGCTGACATGTAATATACATAAGGGAAAAAGTATATAATCATATAATATATCAGTTTGAGGCATATTGTATTGGTTGTAACCAGACTTTTTATTTTTGCTGCAACAAAAACATAAATTACAATTTTTTTTTAAATTAATGGTTGGTGGGGGGGGGGGGGGTGTCACCAGCAAGACAGTTACATTTTCCTCATGTCGTGTTTTTAATCTCAGAAATCGTATCGTATTGTGATTGTGCCAGATGACGATAGAAAATTAATAATCTGCCTTCTTAATCCGTTAAACCGGATTCACATGTACGCCGATCACGCCAAACAGACAGAGCGGAAGACTAGAGCAGCCAATCAGAAGCCGTCCTCGGTTTCCACACGAGTCGCGCGGAGAAGGTGAGCTCATGCCGATATTTTCTGCTCGCGGAAAGAGCAGACTATTTCCCAAAAGTCAACTGGTTCACATATTTTATACTACTAATGTCTTGTATAATCGACGTGCGTAGATGTAAATGTATAGAATAGTTCAATGCACGTATTTATAATGAGATTCGTGAATGTAAACGTTAATTTTATTCAACAATGAATTAAATAAACGTAGTTTGAAAATGAACAGAAAGATAGCACTAGATTATTTTTGGACGTAAAAATAAAATTACAATCTCTTGAAAATCATTTAGTAAATAAATCGCACTATAATATAATTAATAAACTAGAGTAGAAAGACGACCGCATCTAGTTTGTTATCTGCAATTTGTTTTAGAATCTTGACCTTTAAAGAAACGAATTCGACAGCAAAATGGCTACGTAGAAATCTTCTTACATGTGAACAACCACGGGTTCTGTCTGCTCTGTCTGTTTGGCGTGATCGGCGTACATGTGAATCCGGCTTTAGCCTACCTTTTGAAATGGTTAAATGTGAAAGTTGTTGTGGCAGTGTCGCCAACTACGCAAAATCATCTTTACAAATATTCCACTGTTCCTGTGATTATGTTTCTAATATTTCGTGTTTAAATACATTTCTGTTCACATGGCGATGGCGGTTTATCTTAGTATTGCGTTATTTTGTAGTTTTCGTTCAAATAAAAAAATATATAGCTTTGAGTAGTTCATTTTACAGCCTTGTTTATATCGTATATTCCCCAAGAACCGGTACCGTGTTACGAGCGAGGTTCAAGCAGCTGTGAGACGGCTGAACGACTGCAAGTAATTCCAGCATTCAGGTGACCTTAGTGGGCAAGGTTGCTAAGGCGTTGCCTCCGGACTGTCAAGTTCCGGGTTCGTATCCCGGGTAACCAATTCGTGTTTTGTGGCTTTTTAGGTGTAAGTTGTAAGTTTAGGTTTGCTTGGTATGTATGGCGTCGCTACCCTTTGCGCGTACCAGGTCGGCTTATCGGCATTAAGAGTGGGATGGACCCCGTGGGAACCCTGCCTCCAAGGCCAAGAAGCGAGGGCGCGATACGGGCCCTCTCGTCGTCCTGCACTGTATGGCGACGCAAGGTCTCTTTTCCCAAGTAACTACGACCAAACTGTCGTACATCAAACTCTTCCATATTGAAGCAGAAATTGGTTACAAAACTACAAAAAAAAAAAACACACACACAGACACGCAGACGCACATACAGAGACACGCAGACGCGCACACACACACACGCACACACAAACACACACACGCGCACACAAACACACACACACGTGTGTGTTCTTTGAAAATGTTAACAATATTTTATGCGAAAGCTACAATCATTATGGCTCAAATTAAAAATACAACATTAATAACTGAGTAAAACTACAGATGCTACATTCATTCCATTTTCATTTACCAGGTACATTTTCATGTCCATTTCAAAAAGGACTCGCAATTTAATTTAAATACTATATATAAAAGGACAATTCTTGCATTCTCTGACAGTTCTTTTAAAATACTGATATTTTAAAATACAGTTCTGAGCATAAACCACCTTAAAAATGCGGCTTTTTCAAAACTCTATCATGCCGCTACCCAGTTTTGGAAATAAAATTCCTAAAAGCATATTTAAAGAGAATTTGCCTTGACTATACATTAAAATTATATTTACTGTTTTTTTCTACAAACCGTTTTTCTGAATGACTCATGAGTTTACATTTTCCAAACTTCAAAATTACAGGCTGTAAAACCATGGAAACTCTCCAAAAGCCTTAATTTACCATTTCGGATTTAAGTGTGTTTTATTTAGCTTGTTACACAACATTCTACGTAATTTATGAATGTTCTTGTCATTACTGTAATCATTTTTGTCATGGGAAGCTAAGTGATGTTAATAGCTTTAACTGAAAAGATTCAACATTTTTAACAATTTTTTTTTATCGGTATAGCTTTAATATCCAAGCACACAAAAATTACTTTTACAAGTAATTTTAGACATCAATTGTCTAATTTTACATTATCGGCTTATGAGCCTTACATTTTGAATATACGATTACTTATCTCAGGATTGGCCTCGTCCCCAGCAGCCATCAATCTCTGCCGACACAAGCTGCTGCGGGGACTTAAATACTGAATCAAAACTAGGGGTGAACCACGAGAGGGGGTTACAATATTACCCTAGTCAGTAAGAACGAGTTCAGGTCGAGTAATTCTAGGAATTCGTGCGTGGAACCCATCTATTCTATTTAGAATTACGGCACACGCTCCCTGTAGGATCGACGACGCTAGGGCTCTAGGCGCGAGCATTACGAACTAGGGATGGCTGCCATGTTTCCCAGTCTGTTCCCAGCAGTTATACTAGTCGGATGTCCGTGTCGGAATCTGCAAGCGAACTTCACGTATTAGTTACTGCCCGTCGATTCCACACTGCTAGAACGAGTACACAATAAGTAACAGTTAGCTTAGAAGTATAAAAAAGTCTTTCATAATAATTTTGCCGTGAAACGATGATTTCGCGTCGTGCAGTTTAGCAAGCTGGCGGACTGACGGTTGACACACCACGGCGATGTCGAGACAAAGGCAGTCAACTAGGAAAATGTAGGCGGGCTGGTATTTCCCGTGCATTATGAGACGTCCTCGTCTCACTAACCCGCACGTCTAGTGCCTCATCGCTCCTACGCGCAACGCGTGCAGTGTTTCTGGCGTGACGCAGTACTGTGCAAATTAAATCTGTAACAGTGGGGTTTTATTACAGGCGATGAAAGACAACAGATTTAACTACGCCCGTGTCTTTGTACTTTCCTTTTACCGCTTGAGAAACCTGCATACGTAAGCTTAAAAAATGAGATATTTGACCGTTTTCACGATTTTTTCTCCAAAAATACACTGACTAAAGTAAAAAAAAAAAAAAAAATAGGGGCATAGATAAAGTTTTTTTTAGCTTTTCTGACAAAAAGACGTGTTTGCAGAACATTTATTTACGGAGATACGCGTATTCTCGCAAACAACTATTTAACAAAATATGCGGGGGTCCATCCCACTCTTAAAGTGAGGGCATTTATCACGCCGAAAAAGAATCATCCATGCAGACGCTCATGTAAGTTCTTACCAAGTGGCAGAGATTCCGGAAATTCTGTCGACAAGCAGCCCTGAACAACATTATTGCGTACATTTCTGTTTGGGATAATCTTTTCTCAGACATTGCTTTCTAGAATTTTCTTATGGCCGTTAAAACAAGTCCTCTGATGTAAGAAATAACTGAATTTATAAAATTCTTGCTATTACAGACCGCACACATCGTTTTGTCCCACATTGTTTGTATACCTATTTTAACAAAGACTGTAGATTACAAGGCACGTGATTTGTGCATATTTATGCATTGTAAATTTTTGACCGTAGTCTATTCGCAGTTTCTTGACACTTTTTGAATCAAAGCTTTGAAAAATACCACATGTTTGACGTTTTTGGTGTTTCCTAATCATATGAGTTATCATGAAGTGTTTTATACTTGTGTTAACATAAAAGTATCTTATTTTTGGTCGAATTGAACTTTCACTTATATTTTGCATATAAATTATAATATTGCATTTATAACTGACATGAATAAAAACAGAGAGAAAATATGTGTGTGGTAATGCCTAGTAAGAAATAGTTCGTATGCAAAATATTATTAAAATTAGTTTGCGCGATTGCGGTACGTTGTTGTTCCCATGGCGTAATTCCCTAGACTTGGTTAGGTTTTGTTTGCATGAGGCGGAGTAATTTCCTGAAAGTAGAACTTTAGCAGGGCTTCGGAAAAGTTGGAAGTAACCGTGAATGGACTATAGTGGCAATACGTGACACTTGCCTCCAAGAATTAGTCTGAAAAGGTCGCGACATCGGGCGATGCAGTGAGAAGGAAGAATGTGTGCGACGGCTTGTGTCACTGTCAAGGTCGTCCGTCCCTCAGCGATCACCTGACAACACGCTCAAGGTCTCGAGCTGTCACTGACACCGTCACCCTGAGCATTGTATAGTCGCTTCGGCGTAAAGATCAACTTCTTTCTGAATTAATGAATACCACACGGATACCGCCTTTCTATTATGCTTTTATTTCTCCGGAGCAAATGGGATGTTTATCTTTTGTGGCAATTAGACCAACAATTTGCTTTCAGAGTGAGGTTCTCGCCTCTTTCGCACGTTTTGGTGGTGATTTTTTTCTCTCCGGCGGGCATTTTCGTGTGGGTGTGACATGGACGCTGCCTTTTTCCGGCTACTCCCATTTTCACCCTCGTCTTCATTTCGCTATTCGTCGGCACCACTTCTACCCATTATTCCTCAACACCACATAAATAAGTTTTTCCTTCAGAGAATATTGAAATTACAGGCAAGACCACACGCGCTTAACTGTTGAGTTTAGCCGAGAGATTTGGGCGGTCTGGAAAGCCGATGAGGGTGAATTGAGGATTGTTACACGGTACAAACACTCCCACGGATGTGTGACATATTGACACTAGTAACAGTTAGCATAGTGTCAGTCGTCTAGAACATTCTCCACATTTCCGCAGCCATACTCACCGCTTCCCACCAACGCGAATCCGATTGGATTCCCGGCGGGGTCGCCCGGAATTTCTCAATGTGTGAAACGTGTCAGACGTTGCCGCTGTCTAGCGAGTTTTCTCGGGGCACTCAAGTTTCCCCCCGCCCTTGTGTTCCGCCGCTGCTGCTCCAGATTGGCCTCATTTCGCCCTCACCAATCAATCTCTACGATCTTCGCTACCATCAGCTCGCAGACGTTCTGCAGCGAGTTTCCTCACCCACACAACACACACCCACACACACACACACACACACACACACACACCATTATATATATATATATATATATATTATGCTAAAGAATATGAATTCGTGTACAAATAATTAAAACATTTACAGTCTTAAAAATTCCACGGTTTGACTTGTTTGGCGCATGGATAAAGTGATCAGGCGCATGGCAATGTTAATTTTGAATGGAAACACGATAAAAATGAGAAGAAAAGTAGATCCCAAACTGGGCTTTCAAATGGCCCAATTAACAGTGAACACGCTGCAACCTGGTGTGGGGCGTCTTGGCTCCTTCCGTCCTGGGCGTCGATACTGGGTCGGGCAGGTAGAACTGTCTACACTAGGTGAACGCCCGGAGGTGACAAGGAGGGGCATGTTTTCCCATAACATTTAAATCAGCTATAAGACAAGACTGTAAATTGAATTTCGGTCGTCGCTCAAATTTATTACTGTCGGTAAAAACTATGCATCGCTTTAGCGTGATACCCGAAAGATATCTTTACCTGCTCGCCTCTTTCCATCCTCATGTTTTCCAGTGTGCTGCTGACGTTAGCTGAACTTGTAGTCCTAACGACTTGGTTGTCGAGCATAGGGTGTAGGTGCAACGCATGCTCTAAGCTGTGTTACAGTGTGAAATCATGTGGTCTAATGTGCAAGCGGTGTTTGGGCGGATCGGTTCCCACCATGTTGGATTTATCTTTTTCCGCACAACACAGCATCAGTAATGGCTTATTGAAGATGACCAACTCGGTATACATAGCTTCACTGACTGTTAATTTTTAACTATTACCTCCCGGGGAGAAATAAGTGACATCCTCGCAGGTGGTTACAGAAATAATATCGGCCAAAGAAGTAAAGCAATACGGACTTTATGAAATACACAAAGCATTGACGTATGTACTGTCGATACGTACATTTTAGTATAAAATCTGTAATGCTGGTTGTTGCGAAAATTCCGCAAATCCAAAGTGTCGGCGATCGAGCCTACGTAATCGTTTTAATTTTTATAAACGCTACATCATAATGAAGTTGCCTTCCCCCTGACGCTGACTCGGGTCGACGTCCCTGCAGCGTTGTTCGTATTCAAATGCGCCCCCCCACCCACCAAACTCCTTCGTGTTCCGTTGGGAAGCTGCTGGCACTCGACCCGCGACCTTGCACATCACTCTCCCTTCCCGCGCACAAAGGCGTGTCATCGAGGGGGGGGGGGGGAGAGTCTTTCCTTCGTGAGGCCACGCCGCGCTGCCGGAGATAAGCCACACTGAGGTTTATCATACTCACGTTGGGAAAATAGTGCTAATGGCTTGGCATGCGTTGCATGTGTATAATACATCCACGGTTACTTCAGCCTTTTATGAAGCCCTGCGAATGTTCTACTTGCAGGATATTCCTTCCTCCGCCTCGTGCAAACTTAGCTTAACAAGTCTGGAGAATTAAACCAGAGGGGCAACGCACCACATTCGTGCGCACTCAGTTGTAATGATATTTTGTATAAGAACTGTTTCTCACTAGACGTTACCAACATACTTATTTTCTCCCTGTTTTTTATTCAAATTATCAGTGAAGCATTATAATTTAAAGATAAGATATTAATGACATTTCAGTTTAACAGGAAAAAAGTGACTTTTATGAACACAAGCATAAAACGCTTGTGATACAGGGCGTATTTAGGAAATAACTAAACACGTCATACATGGGGAGATTTTTCAAAGGTTTGATTTTTAAAAAAAGGCCGAAGACACCGTTAATGGACTATACTGGATTTTCTTCGTTTAACATGCAAACAAATGAGATTGTTGTAATTTTCACGAAATATGCTTTTCTTTGTTTTTTAATCTTTCTATCTTTGTTGTGTTGAAATCTATGTAAGTAATAAACTTTGTTCTTGGCACTTTAGTGGGGAAGTAACGAAATATGTCCACATCACAGAACGGAACATATTAAAATAGCACCAGTACCCAGCTGAAGGACATAACTGGACTTAGTTACTTGGATTTAAAATAAATTTGGAAAATAGTTGAAACACAAAATGTGTCGCATTATAAAAATTAAAAATAAGTCAAAATTTGAAATTACAGCGACTTAAAATTATATTTTGTAATAATCTAAAAGAAAAAGGCTAAGTTATAATTCTAAAAATATCAAAAGTTAAAATTCCTCTGCCTTTACCCATGAACCCTCACCCCGCCATCCTCTCTGGAGACAGGGGGGCTGTCGGTGGTTGTCGTGAGGTGTCCGTCGTGTGTTCGATGTTTGTGTCTGTGCTGTAATGGTGTCAATGTAATGTGGTTTGTGTAGGGTGTTGTACAGTGTAGGTGTTGTTCCTTTGGAGTACACAAGTACACAGGGAGGGGCCGCGGTGGCTGAGCAGTTAGCCTGCTCGTCTCCCACCAAGACGAACTGGGTTCAATCCCTGCCAGGTAACTCCCGGATTTTCGCATGTGGGATTCGTGCCGGACGATGCCGCTGGTCGGAGGGTTTTCTCGGGATCTCCCGATAAGTTATTACTTCATATTTCGGCTGGGGCAAGTATAATATCTCACAATTCCAGCCAAACTCGAACTACACGTAAATTTACCGCCTGCTTAAAAACAATATATTTGGAACAGCAGCGTATTTTACGGTGGAAATTTTTTCCTGTGCCATAAAAAGCACCGTTTTGTTCCTAACCTGAGCAAAATAAACTTTACGCCGACCTTGCAGCGGCGTGGCACCGGGCGTAGGGTTGCCATCATCTCCTCCCGAGGCAAGGTATGAGATGTCTGCAGAGCCTACCATCACCTGCTTGAGTCGCAAACGAAAGATGAGCTGGATCGATGTTTGTCTTCGGCGAATACCGCAAACACCGACTCATTCGTCGCCAGTACAACTGTCAATCACATACAGACCAACCTCTTTATACGATTAAAATATTTCGACTAACTTGAATACACCGTTTACATTTAAACTGTGCGCTTATTTAATTGAACGTTAGTTCATTGGTTGCTGCTACCTTCGTCAGATCAGATTCCTCTCTCACGCTTGTATTGGCATCGTGGAATTCGGCCACGCCGGCTCAGAATTCTGTGGAGCGTTTAACATGAGCCATGGGTAGCGGAAGTACAAAATAAAAAAAAAATCCCAGAAAATTGACGACAAAAAATTAGCTTTGTCGTTCATTTTCTGGGGTTTGTTTGCGTTCCACTTTCTTTGTTTTGTTCGTAGGCTTATTTCCGGCAGTAGATACGGTCCTTTATAAAATCTGTTATGCTCCGTTGCAGTGTTGTACACGATTCTCCGACTCGTGAGTATAGTATGAGTCTATACCACACTGATAATAATTCGTAACCCCACGAGGAAGTTCCGAAGCCAATTCTCGATGTTCCTGATTCGCACAGTACATTATAATGTTTTGATCGAAAAATTTTGGTTGAAATACTGATCAAGTTGTTGGCTTCGTTATAATAACGTATTACAAACGCCATGGTTACCGTATTACTGATGATTCGCATGTCTCCCATTCAATATATAGGAGCCGTTGCAAAAAATGTTTTTTTTTTTAACTGTAGAAGAAAAAAATGGGGGTGTATGTCAAAATTTTATTTTAAATGTACGTTTTTTAAATTTTGTTTTAACCCAAAGGTGGAAAGGGATACACACAGCGGTGGTGTAATCTTGCAGAAATGCACATTTTCGTCAGATTTTATCTGTGTCGTTCTTTAGTTTTTGTTTCCTGTGTTCTCTAATTCTTTTGCTCGTATTAATTTTGCTGTGTATAATTTCTCTATGTTTTATGGCTGTGTTTAATTATTTTGGAATGGTTGCTGAAATTGTGACCAGGAAATAACCTTTTCCTGGTATGTGTTTATCGCAGCTGGGTCCTTCATTTTTCTTGTTCAGTTTGTCGTCTTTAGCTAGTTCGTTCAAATTCTGTTGTCTGCTAGATTCTTCTACAGTTCCTAACTTTTTTTTGTTCATTTGTGAAAAAAAAAAACCTGTAGTTTGTGTCTTCGCATGTGCACCAACGGAATACAACCCGAAATTGTGTGTTTTCGCTATAGATGTCGAGCACCTTGGTGTGGTAGGGATCCCACGATTTTTCTTTATACATATGCAATGGACTGAACTGTATTTTTCAAGAACATTTCTCAACTGATGATGCACGGCTACAATAATAGTCTTTATCATTGATCATCGCCGAAACTGGCAGCAACACTGTACAAAGTTGCAGTGTGACAACTCTCTAGCAGAAATCATCAACCCGAGAGTAGACTTGTATTGTGAGAGACTGTTTTCACGTTGTACTAACTACCAGACGTAACTATGCTGCAAAAAAAATGGAATTATGTGAAATAATTAATATTTAAGACGATACAGATACGGAATACGTGTAAGTAAACGAGTTAAAAAAAAAAAAACTGTTTCTTGTTTAATCGCGCAGAATTGCTATTTTGTTCTCTCTAATTTTTTTGTTAATCGCTTTCTCCAGTGACGGGGCAGCATAGTGACCAACACTGTTCCGGAACAAGTAATCCCCGTTACATAATTTGCTGTACGTTGGTTGTTTTGGAATTGCGCTCCTAAATTTACTTCGTGCTACTCTTGCTTTCGCTACATGTTCTTTTCAGAAGCCGGGTGAAGGCTGTTCACGCTAATGTTAGCAATTTGAAATCAACCTTAAAAAATGTCGCTGCCCCTACCTGTATATGTTTTAACGGGCGCCCTGAGTTGACATGCGTCCAGTAAAGTTGATAACGATGGATTGGAAGTATTTCCGTACCTTAACGTCGAATAAAAAGTGTTAGGAAACCATTTCTGATAACTTGGATGATTTCTTTCGCTTTCTGGTTTTTTTCTTATGTATTGAAGTGTATGAGCATATTTGTTGAATATTTACTTATCTAATAATTTCACAGTTTCACTTCAACAACGCATGAATAAAGTGATGAGGCCCATGACAATGTTAATCTTACATAAGGCGGAATAATACACAACGAGCATACAAGTAGATCTTAAGCAGGGCTTTCGAAGGTGCTCATTTTACCGTGAATAGCCTATAATGATACACACGATGAACGCCAGGAACGTGTGAAATGTAGGCTACACAGGTTGCCAAGACTATGTATAAACAACAGGTCAATCATGTAGCACACACGATGGATCGTCGTTCTCGATCCCGCCCAGTAAGTTAACATTTGGCTGGTTCCAACTTTCCGCTCCTCAGTAAAGGGATGAAGCTACAAAATTATAGAACAAAGATTTCGTATACTATGTATTGTCATCTTATACGGGAAAGACACGTATATACGGCCGGGCCTATGTCAAGATCACTCCAGCCAACACCTACTTCCACCTATAGTGATATCTTGGTTGCTATTTACTTTGCAACTGTCATGGTGGCCTGACGTGTAGCTTATTGCACGCTGCCATAACAATATGTCACAAACGCATAGCGGCGATTTCATCTGCTGTTTGTCTCACCTGAATGCAGTGCGGCATTCCTTCACTCGGCTCTCAAGACCTCTCAACCAAATCTCTCAACTCACCTCAACATTCGTTCATCGTAAAGGAGAAAGGGTGCTAGAGTTGATAGCAGAGTTACTCATGCATACGCGTGCCAGTGACAAGTTTCGAATTCCGATCTGTTATCCGTTACGTGAAATATGCTACTTTTTTTAGAGGTATTTGTATCTTCGAAAGTTTCCTGATGTTGTTCGTAGTAAAAATGTTATTGGGGCCATGCTGTGCCTGTTTTTAAATATATTTTAGACACATGCTGCTAACCATACAAGTATCGCCTGCAAATTATTAATTATTGGCGACATATCGCAGATATTTAAGCAGTATTATATGGAAACTGAATCATTTGATATATATTTGTGTACAGTTACACGTAATATCATAAACTCGCCAGTAGTACGAAATCTGGAATTTTTGAATCTCATTAACAAATAAAAATATTTTCACTATATATTGTGCGATGTCGCATATCGCATTGTGGAGCGATACATCGAAGAAGGGCCTTCTTGAGCACAAAGGCTAGTTGTGTCGATCCACCTCGGAGGCTCCTGTTTTGTATATCACTTCCCCTCCGCGGAGCTCGCTGTGTACGGACGGGAGAGCTGAAGGTCGCCGTGTAATGGCTAATGCTCGCAACAGGTTGTTATGCCGCCCAAGGTCTCATGCAACACACGGTGTAGAAGCTTTCACATGACAGAACAAACACTGGTCGTGACCGTGTTACGAGAACACGGGTCTCAATATCGGCTGCACCAGAAGGCCCCTCTCTTCCTTGCTCATTACTCGGTACATATTAAAGGAGTTTACACAATAACAATCTTAGGCAGTAAGCAGTCTTACAAAAGTCAACCGACATGATGATACTGCGTAATTTCGACCAATAGAAAATCATTTTAATGTGTCCGGTGTTCGATAAAAATGGCAACAATTTTTTTATGTATTTTTTTTTGTTTTGTTTTCAGCAGTTGTTTCATCGAAGCTAAATCAATATTATAATGCATGATTAAAAGTAAAAAAAAAAAATGTTTATTTAAATGTATTGCTTTCGGTGATTGGCTAAACTTAAGACTTCCAAAATATTTTCACTGCAATACAGTAGCAACTCAATTGTGTAGGAATAGGTTTGAATCAGTGCGTTGGAAAAATTCATACTGCTTACTTCTTACTGCTTAAAAGTTTTTTTTTTCTGTGCAGAAAGTGCACATTTTCGTGCCACTGGAGAATGAACGCGTACTTACAGGTCCTCTCCAGCAAAGTGTTACGTGGTAGCAAATTAAGCGCTTCACTGAAAAGCGGGAAAGGGAATTTCTGATTCTTACCTCGCATCTTGGGCGTGTCGTTTCATGAGCCGAGATATTCCGGGTTTACTCTATAGTCTTTACAAATTGCCAGGTTGGCTGAGCGGCCTAAGGCGCCTGATATAAGCTCTGATTCCAGTAAAAAGGGAGCATGGGTTCGAAACCCCTCACCTTACACATTTTATTTATTTATTTTTTGTTCCTGTACCCTACTCGAATAAATATGGTATCGTATGTTTGATTCCCATTGAGAGCACATGCAGACGTGTGTTGGTCCCACTGTCCATAGAGACTAGCATTGCATTCATACTCTGTCTCCGACCTGCACTCATGTACCGAATCAGGTAATAATAATAGCAGGGAGGGTTCAGGAAGGGGTCACTCTGCTCTTTAATATGAGCCACACACACTCTCTCACACTGTGACAACCAGAGATATGAACCAAGTAAGGAGGTATCGCAACACACACACATGCACACACACATGCCTACTATCTATGTACCCTGCTCTTAGACGATGCAGAACAGAGGTTTTACCTTCATGAGTGTAGCTGTTTCAGAAGGCCTGCAGGACGCGAGCACATATCATCGTCGTGAACTCGCTGGAAGCAATGACCGCACTGCCTTTCCGTACACAATACATTGCCGATTACATGTTCGCCAGCAGACAATCGCTCGGTCGAGGGATGCAAGGGCCCACTACCATCCATTCACGGTAGATACCGACCAAGTACTGCATCTCCACAACTTCCCCATGTTAACATAATTACCGGTATACTATTGAAAGGAAACAATGCATGTTCCCTGAACCAACTTCGAGGTATCGCAGGTTCGATTCTCGTAGAGAGTGGTAATACAAGTCGACATAAAATCCGACATGTCCACAAGAGTGTTAGCAATTACAGTCAGTCCCCGACCTGTATTCGCGTACCAGCCCATATCACACACACACAACCACGAACCGCTAATACCATGCAAAGGAGAGGTTTATTTATACTTTAACTGGTGTAGCAGTGAATACCTGTAGATCGCGAGCGCATCTCGTCGTCATGACCCTACTGTAAGCTGAGACCACAATGACAGTCCCACCTCTCCGTGCATGGTATATACCGACAAAGTACTGCATCCCTACCACCACCTCCCCTTGTCAACGTGCTTATCGGTATAGTATTGAAAGGAAAAAAATTCATGTACCCTGAACCATCCTCGAGTTTCGATTTCCTTAGAGAGTGGTAATACAAGACGTCATAAAAGCTACCATTGGATATACGTTCATCGAAGGTGGGAGCAAGGGCCCCACTGCTAAAACATCAACACCCTAGAGAGTAACCACCATTGTCTACAACAGTGGTCACAAATGCAGACAGTCCCCGACCTGCATTCCCGTGCCAAGCTCATCACACTCAATTAGAGATAGTCATATGCATTGCTCTATGTGCGTTCTCCAGTAGTCTGCTAGAGTGCACGAAAGGAAAAATACCTACCAACCTGCACGTGCATATTACACAAGCGACGGCTAGACAAGACCATACAATGTATGTCATTCGACAAAAGCCATGTAAATCCTTCACTAATACAAATTGTCGGGTTGGCCAAGTGGCCTAAGGTTCCTGAATTATGCACTGGTTCCAGTAAAAAGGCGCGTTGCTTCAAATCCCTGCACCTGGCACATTTTTTTCTGTACCATACTTGATTAAATAAGGTATCGCAGGTTCGATTCCCATTGAGAGTGCATGCTGATGACAAACCTGCAGACAATTGTTCGTCGTCGGTCCCACTATCCATGACGGTGGAGGCATCGCTTGAAAATGATACCAACCACCAAGTGTGTGCCATTGGGTACGACTACATATTAAACTTCGATGATCGATCAACACCAACAACAACAGCAACTATGTGGTAAACAATGCAATTACTACTACAAGGCATTCCATATAAAGTTGCAACGCACGTCGTCATGAACAGAGCGAGTGTACAAAGGCAACCACCTCTAGACTACCACTACTAGTACTACTACTAATGTGTGATGTATGGCGCAACATTCAGTAGAGGAGATACTCTCCTTCATCACAATGGTACATGTGAAGGTAATGCACCTTTGCCTGGCACCAGGCAGCATGCATTGTCTGCTGATTCGACATGTAAACTAACGTTCGTTCGAGCGCCCATAACATTATGTAGGCCTGTATGGTGTTCCAAACCAGTGTGCGAAGAATGAACTACGAGTGGTGCAGAGCATGAACAAGACAGACAGTCAGGAGGTGTAAATATTAGACCTGCACTGCTAACATGTGAAGTGAAAGCCGAAGATGCTACCTAGGAGTAATACGAGAGTATTTAGTATAGGATTGGCCATCTCAGTTGTCATCTAGACTTCGACGAGTGAACATTGACTGTGGATAACTTGCTCTTATACATCGATGGAACAGGAAAGTTATTCGTCTCTCTTCTGTAAAAATATATTTTCTAACAAAAACATCTACAGACAGCATGAAGCTGGGTATTATCAGTATGTGGGTCGTATTATATTTGGATGTGAAAAGTGAAAATCCCAATTTGGTCATCGAAGTAACTTGAATAGACATCATGCATCATGTAAGGGCCACGCTGCACCACCACCTGACAAGCAATATCAGAAAGCAGGTCGTATTATGGTCTTATGTGAAAAGTGTAAATCTCAAATTTGTAGTCGAAGCAACTTGAAAAGACATCTTGCATCGTGTAAGGACCATGCTGCACTACCTGTCAAGTATTTTCTGAAGATATTACCAGTTCAATGTAAGGGTTCAACTGAGAGCATGTCTTTGGCCCTGCCATGGCACTTATGCACGTATTGTAACAAGACATTTACATATGCATATGACACAAGGAGACAATGCACAAAGTTCATGTAAGAAGAGCACCATCCGAATATTATATCAGTGCGATAAATGTCGAAGAATGTATATGCGTGTTGATACTTTAAATAGACATTTGAAACTGTGTAAGTCACAATCAATGGTTTAAATAGTTATTTAAAACTTTGTAACAGAAAGGATATGGGGACTGCTGACGATAATGATGAACAACCTCAAAGTTATTTTGTATCTCCAAAGTCTAATGTTAATGGTGTCTTCCTGATGGACCCTACCATAAGTAAATCATCTGGAGCTGAGAATGAGTAGGTACTGCCCACTTAACGAATAGGCACATACCGATTTCCCTCACACCACTACAGCATAGTTTTATCTCTGACCAGCAGAATTTAGGTATGAAGTACTGCAATGGCGCTGCACAGACATGTAAGAAGAGCACCATCCGTATATCATATCGATGTGATAAGTGTCGAAAAATGTATGTGTGTGTTGACGATTTAAAAAGACATTTGAAACTGTGTGAGTCCATTTAAAACTTTGTAACAGAAAGAATGCAGGGACTGCCGATGATACTGTTGCTCTCAAGCTGATACTAATAGTATGCTCGTCATGGTGCCATGACAATGTGGTATAAAACAGGTCGGAATAGGCCGGTCAGCTCAGTCGCTGGTCAGACCTCGAAGAGAGAGTACATCAGCTGCAAGTAATGTGTTCGTATTTGATGATAGAACAAGACAGTTATTTGTGCTGCTACCGTAAGAAGGCATTTTATGCAATAATCAGCTGCAGAAAACATGAAACCGGTTGTCATCAGAATCTAGACCGTACTATGTTCGCACATGAACAGTGTAAATCGCAGTTCGTCCGATATGGCAGCTTGAGATGGCATCTTGCAACCTGTAAGGGTCGCCCTGCACCGCCTGCCAGGCAAATATTAGCAAATAAACATGCAGGTTCATCTACAAATGTCAAAGTTAGTTCTTTGCTCTCACCAAAACATCCATGCAACTATCATGATAAGAGATTTATAAGTGCATATGATGCTAGGAAACACGAATACAGTACTTGTGTGAGGAACACCATTTGCAGGGCATATCAGTGTGATGAGTGTTGATGAAGGTATGTACATGATGGGGATTTAAGTAGTCATTTGAAACTTTGTAAAGGAGAGACCACTGATAAACAACCTAAAGATTATTCACCATCCATGAAGCTTAATGATAATGGATTTTTCCTGAAGCGATTGGCATTAAAGGAACTCTTGAAAGATTTGGTTGCACCGAATATGTCAACTGCACCACACAATGTTTGCTCTTTCCTGACAAGTATGATCCCTAATAAAATAAACCAACTTATCGATGAGGTAGAACAAAATGGTCCTGTCAAATTTAATATGTAGCTGGAATGTAGCTATACAAAACCAGACCCTCATGGCGATGAATATTGTACCAAAACCTTCAAGACTTCGGCTGTAGCTTTGTTACACTAATCTGCCATAGAAGACTAGATTGTTGATAGTATTCACATTATATGTCAAGAGGAAGAAGAAATGGTGGTCAAGTGTTCGGGTTGGATCCTGACTTCGTTAAATGCTCTATAGTTGAAAACTAGTGGGTACAGTTCAATTTGCAAATGGGCACATACCGATGTTCCCACACTAGGGAGAAGAAGATGACAACATAGCTTTGTCTTCAGCCGTTAGAAAGAGAGGTATAAATTACTCCAACAGTCATTCACACACAGTTGCTAAACTGACTTGTACGGCATTGGTACTGCAAGGAGTCAACCGTGAGGAGGCAGCATCGAGGAGTCATTCGTGAAGAGTCAGCACTATGTAGTAGTTGTACATGTGTGTTTGTGTTCACACATATGCTTGAAGAGGATGCAATTGAGTACAACTACATGTGAAACTTCCCCGATCGATCATCAATTACATGGTAAACAATGCAGTTACTGTGACAAGTTCTTCAGTAAATGTTGCAATGCTCGTCGTCATGAACAGAGTGACTATACAAAGGCGCCGACCTCTAGAATACAAACATGTGATATATATGGTGACATTTGGTAGAGTTGATAATCTAAAGACATACTCGTATGTGTAAAGGTACCGTACCTTCGCTGGACATGAGAAGATATGACAAGTCCAGTCTTCCTGCTGATTCGTCATGTACACTAACATTACTTTGAGTACCCATATCATTACATGGACCTGCATGGTGCTCCAAACCGGTGTGTGAAGAAAGAACTAAGAATGTTGCAGAGCATGAAACATACATATCATCAGAAGTTGTGATCAACACCCCTGCACAGCTAACATGTAAAGTGAAAAACGTAGAAGATGCTACTCAGGCTTTTGAGAACGACATTGTGATCTCCTAGTCTGCTGAGACCGATAATGTGACCTACAAGTCTGTTGGCGATGACATGCCGACATCTGCAAAGCGAAAGCATGTTGCTGAGACCTTCTCCAATGTGACCTCCAAGTGTGCAGGGTGATGGTGTGCCGGCCTCTGCAAAGCGAGAGCGTGTTGTTGAGCTACTTAATTCGGAAGAGGAACATAGATGCTGTCATGTATAGTGTGACCCACAAGTCTGCTGAGAATGGTAATGTGACCTCCAAGTCTGCTGGTGATGGCAACGTGCCGACATCTGCAAATCAAAAGTATGTTGCTGAGACCTACTCAACGTGGAAGAAGAGCATAGATGCAGACATGCATCGTAACCCCTCTGCGAAGAGTGGCATGAAGTCTGACTACTCGGAAGACCCCAATGACCTAGTTGAAGACTACGATGGTTTGTTTCATTGCAGAGAGGTGGATACCTGGCTGTCCTATGAGAGATAAATTCTATTATTGACGAAGTCAGAGTGGGAGGCTTTATTGAATGATATATATGTATGTGTGTGTGTACAACTTGGTTATGTATACAATAAATATAAACATCAACAAAATGTGTTTGTTTTTTCTTGTTTGTAATTCCTACCATCTAAGAAATGAACCTAACGCTATGTGGTAGCTCTTTGGACTACTAGAACAGTATATCATCATCATTTACACCATGTTCCATGAGAAGTGTTTTTTCATGACTATGGTACAAACCACTGCTGACCTAACAAATGATGTTTGGCGGCCAGTGAGGCTGCAAGATGGCGCTCGCGTAGGACGACTTGTAATATCATGATAGTAAGGTAAGCAAACCTATATGATGTCTATGTTATGCATTTGGCTACTATATCTTGTATAGTTCGGAACTTACAGCCAACTATGCATTTGACAGTCAAGATGGTTGCCTGGTGGTGGGGTGGCTTCGTCGTGTGGATCCTCGTAGATAGTCAGTGGTGATGTGGCCTTCGTCGTGGTCGGATGCCAAGGACATAGGTCAGTCACATGGTGTGCGAGTAGAATTTGAATTTATACTGTCCAACAGGCTGCTGGAGGAGGCAGTGTACTTGTATATCAAATAGGACATTCTGGCTCACCTGTCGTCATGCAGTGTACACAGGGATGTAGAAATAGGTCGTACTTGATCACAAGTAGATGGTAATCCTGAGTGTGCAATGGTCGGAAAGGGTGTCTGCTCTCTCTGTTACACGAGTGTTCGGGGGTTGGCGCACAGCGAGTCGCTGGCTGGGCGGTGGCGAATGCTCGCGAGGATGGTGTGGTCAGGGGTGATGTAGGCAGGCGGAGGGGGAGGACACAGGATAGAGAGATTGAGTGAAAGGACGAGTGGAGGGTCGCTGGTCGAGATGCCAAGGGGGGAGTGTGTGAGGAAGTGTGTATGGAGCCAGGTGGTGGCACCGAGGGGACAGGAGGGACAGAGGTGAGTAAAAATGGGGAGAAATGCAGGCTGATATATGTCCGCACATTCCTTCTCGCCATCGGGGATGGGGGGGGGTGAGGGTTATGCATGTTTTATGATTTTTTGATAGGTGTATCTCAAACACTTCGTAACTTACAGCCATCTATCCAGTCGTGGTTGATGCCTATGTTATGAATTTGACCACTCTAACTTAAATGGTTCGGAAATTATAGCTAACTATGCTTATAGGATGACATCATGCATACTTGACTCCACGACCCTTCTCTTAGTCGTGGTTGATGACTATGCTGTGAATTTGACAACTATAACTTAAATGGTTCGGAAATTATGGCAAATTATGCTTATAAGTGTTATGCGCACTCACAGACAGACTTAAGGAGGCTGCTGTGTTACACGAGATCCGATCGTTCGCGACACCTTGATGCCCCACTGTCGCCGCCAGCGAGGCACTGGCCGCCAAAATGGTCGCCATACTCTGCTGGTCGTCAATTGTCCTGGGTAGACATAGGTCTGTGACACCAAGATGGCCGCCGGGAACGAGAAGCTCCGACCCTTTCAGAGCCGCATTGGGCAAACCTCAGCCACAACGCACGAAATTGAACAAATGCACTTTCCGGCACTGGCCGCCGATGGCGGGAGGTAAATGAAGGACCTTCTGCGGGGAAAAAAAGGGAAAAAGTGAAAAAAGGGAAATTCTCGCACCTCCAATCCTCCCAATGACGCCTGGTGAGTCAGAACATACTATTTTACACTACTTGCGTTACCTAGTCACACAGAAATATCCACCATTCTCTTATAAGAGGCGTGGCAAAAATGCAAATATAACACTTGCAAATTCGACAGCGACCGTCCAATATCATTTCAGTGTCAGGCGAACTGCCCGAAAAATTTCTATTCAGTGTGTACAGCTCCAGGTTTTCAAAATATTTCCAGTTTCGACTAGTGCGTCGTTGGTTCGTCCAATATCAGGCGAGTTTTTTGAGTGTACATATGTGTATATCCATGTGCGGCTTTACAAGCTGAGTTTTCCGTAAAGCCACAATTCACACGGAAGAAAATAATTGCTTGTCAAACCGTAACCTTGTAAATGCCCTTGAGAATACTGGTAGTATGACACATTGTTAAATATATCAGCTGATGTTAGGTTCGGCGTTGGTGAGATATTTTGTATGCAGTTTAAATTCCTCTTTAGTAATGCACCAATATGTATATGCAAAAACTCTACACAGAACTGGTTTGCAGGAATGTATAAAATATTTCAAACACCACACCTCCTTATATATCCACTTGAAACAGGTATTGCGTATAAGGACTTACGGAAGTTTCAAACTCGGGGAAAAGAGCAGTATACTTTATTACATGACAGTAAAAAAAAAAAAAAATCTGTACAAGCGGTGTCGGAGAAAAAAAACCTTTTAAATGTATAACCGTAATAAAAAATATAGATATTATTGTAAAAATATTACTTACAATTTTATACTATATATAATTATTTAATAATTACATATAATAAATGTTCGTAATAAATATAAATACGCCAGGTGTAGGAAGCTTATACTAATAATAATGAAGTTCCATGAAGATTCGGGACACAGTCCACACAGCTCGTACCGGCATTAAAACACTGCATCGGGCTACGTTCCGAAGCTGTCTGTACAACTGGTGTCGGTGTTGTGAACACCATTAGTAATGTGTGGCGCTGTTGAGGCGGATCGAAACGAATGGATTATAAAGTGTGCGTATTTTTGACGTGCATAGGCGCGAATTCGATCCGGATGACTCGAGAGCTCATTGACCGCTGCACTCAAGAACAACCGATTATCGTGGTAATTAATTTAATGCACGTGAATTCGTCGCTGAAATGAATTAATTTTTGAAAAATATGTGTGAATATTATTACTAATTCTAATACAAACAGAGTTATTGTGAATATGATCTTGCTTAATAGTTTATTTTGCAAAATGTACTTTTTAAAGCATTCAAACACAAAATACGCTTGAAATTGAATAAATATTAGGTTCTTATTAATTTTTTAAAAACATTGAAATAAGTAAATTCCAGCGAAGTATTTTACAGTGTTACAAAATATGTATTCATTTCTTTCAATTTAAATTCTACTTTTGTTACAATCTTGGTGTACGCTATTTACGGTAAAGTGGGTGCTTCTGAAAGCCGCCTCGTTTAGAATATTCGTCAATAAATTTATCTTATTTTAGCCTTAAACATTAACTTTTGAATGCGGTGGAATCTGCACACTGTATTTATTACGTATATGCTGTTCACGGTAAAATGAGCACTTTTGAAAGACCTGCTTAAGATCTACTTGTATGCACGTTGTGTATTCTTCCATCTTATGTAAAACTAACATTGCCATGGGCCTCATCACTTTATTCACGCGTCGGTCATGTGAAACTGTGAAATTATTAGAAAAGTAAACGTGTTATAAAATGCTAATTCTTACACACTGAGGCGTAAAAAAACAAACAGTAAGCGTAAGAAATAATTTAAATTATCACACATGGTTACCTAAAACTTTTTATTTGACGTTAAAATACGGAACTACTTTCCCATCCATCGTTATCAACTTAAGTAAGCGCTTGTTACTCAGTGCGCCCATGCGGGTAGGAGCAGTGACTTTTTTCTAAGGTTGATTTCGAAAGTGATCACTATCGAGAACAGCTTTTACATGGTAATATTTATTTCAAAAGTTAGTTAAAGGTTAAAAAATGGCAGAAATAAATATGTAACTAGGGCCTCAAAAGTGCTCACTTTACCGTGAACATCTTATGGCGCGTGGACTCTGCGTGCTGTAAGTCTTATACAGTTTACATTCTCTACTTCTACGTTAAGGGGCCGCAGTGGGGTAGCGGCCAGGGCTCTCGCCTCCCACCAAGGCGAACCGGGGTCGATTGCCGGCAGTGTGGCTCCCAGAGTCTGTCTCGTGAGAGTCGTGCCGGGAGATGCCGCTGGTCGGTGGGTTTTCTCTGGGACCTCCCGTTTCTCTCGTCCTTGTATCTCATCTCGTTTTACCCTAATCGATTCTCAAGACCTCGTTATAGGCTGTTCACGGTAAAGTGGGCACTTTTGAGGGCCTAGTTACTTTTTCCATTCAGCCATTTTTTTTATCCTTTAACCTCTTTTTAAAATAAATATTGCCATGTAAGTAATAAACACAGTGTGTGTATTCCAGCGCACTTGGAAGTTAACGTCTAAGGCTAAAAGAAAATAGATTTATGAATACTACTCCAAATGAGAGGGCCTTCAAAAGTGCTCACTTTACTGTGAATAGTATATAGTAAGAACCGCCAGAATCTCTCCACTACTTCTACCTAAAGCCACGACCAGAAGGGAAAAGTTCGCGTGAACTTGCCGTCATTGAAGTCACTCCAATATTCTCAAGATATTGCTCTGAACGTAACGTATATAATGCATGTCAACATGCTGGGACGCCGAGCAGAAATATTTGTGAATCGCTTTACATACGCAGGTGAGTAACCTAATTGGTAAATACAAGCTCCCTCTTTTAATTTGCCGAAAACGATGGCCGTTTAGCAAGTCTATAATTATTCACAAGTGTGTGTTTGACATTCAACTCGCATATTCTGCATACATTACCAAGAGGTCGTTATTAAAATATCCGGTTTGTGTATCCACAAAAAATCCATAAATAGTTTGCCGGTGAAGGCAGAGTCTACAAAGATGCGATGCAGCTGTCGCTACGTTGATAGAGCTGCCTTCGTCAATGGACATGCATATTATTCCTGGCCAGCCTTTAAATCGTGAGAGGTGGGTTTAAAGCGTTGACTGATTACGAAGGGAAAGGATAAGGGGGTACACCGAGAAAACCCTTTGCCTCGGTAGTGACCGTCGTACTACGCACACGTACATGGGAAACGTGGCGTACTTTATTGGTGGCTGGTAGATATTTTCTTGGGGTATTCTTGGTTTTCCCACATGTTTCGTCGCTTCTCTATCTCACTCTTATTTCGTGCCGTGCCTGTAAGGACAACGGCCACATAAGGGTCTCAACTAAAGTGTTTTGTCACTTGAATGGGTACCACCCATGCTCTATGAGGATCCGCCATGCATATATGCTGTTCACGGTAAAGTGAGCACTTTCTAAGGCCCTACAAGCAGCCATTAACCATTAATAAATGTATTTTATTGCAGCCTTGCACATTATCTTTTGAGTGTGATGAAATGTGTACAATGTGTGTATTACTCACATAGCAAAGTTTATATTAAAAAGTGGCGGAAAGATAGAAATTGGCTGAAAGGAAAATTTTAGCAGGACCTTAAAAAGTGCTCACTTTACCCTGAACAGTCTATAGTTAATATTGTTTGTCCAAAATATTTTTGACTGGCCGGAGTCTGAGTTCGGACTGTGGATGCCGAAGCAGAAAGATCTGCGACTTATTACGCCAAACATAGACCCGTTTCGTGCATTTTAGCATGGCAATCGAATTTGTCTCCCTATTAACCAAAGTGGGCTTGACGTATAAAAACTTACTATAGGCTGTTCACAGTAAAGTAAGCAATTTTGAGGCTCTAATTACTTTTTCCTTTCAGCCATTACTTATCCTTAAACAACTTTTTAAAATAAATATTGCCACGTGAGTAATAAACACAGTGTGTATACTCCACCAGACTCGTAAGTTTACGCCCACGGATAAAATGAAATATATTTATTGAGTATTATTCGAAATTAGACGGCTTTCAAAAGTGTTCACTTTACCGTGAATGGTCTATATCAGTGAACGTTAAGCGTTTTTGTTGACGCTATACTACCGCACATTGTACCATTGTCGAAATATCCATCTAGTTGTAAGGCGAATCGATTAATTCAATCGCACTTTGAATTGAAATTAGTAATGTTAACTGATGTATATGTAGTACGTCTTCAAAAACATTGCCAGTACTATGCCGAAACTACAACTTCGTTGGCTACGAGTTTATACAATTAGACTTAATAGCAGACAAGGTTAAGTAAACATACGAAGTATTCATTTTAGTGAAGTGTGAAATACGGTAGTTTCAGGAACAGTGCACTCTGACATGCATTAATTATTGTGCAGTAGATGGGTTGATTTTCTTTAACACCGGCTGTTATTTTTAAAATTACGGAGGTTATGACGTACGGCGATTTTAAGTACAGGGCAAAAATAATATAGACTAAAGATGAGGTATATCGATCCCGCTGGCTGCGCACAACCATTATCCGTGTCCCAACATTGATCTGATTTTCTGCTAATACGTATAGCGAAAACGGCATGCTTTGGATTTTAGGGTAGAAAACTGATTTGTAAACAAATTATTTGAGATGTATGTATATAATTGTATGTATATAATTCCTCTAACCTAATGATTAAATTTAAATTGATCAAAGTATTTTATTAATATAATAATGCTAGTCATTTAAAAATTAGGATATAAACACACACTTTCATCACTGTTGACCATGTGACGCTGACAATTGTGTATGATTGGGGTAGGTCAATTCTGGGTACATGCGCAGAAGACGAATAAGCGGTCTACCTCATCTTTAGTCTATGAAAAATACATTTTACTCGTACATTGCAACTTAACTGTTAATCGCGTGTGATATTTTTGGTTTCCCAGGTGTAATATTTTTGAACTATAAACTGAGATTATTCTAATATTTCCCGAGAAGCCAGAGAGAGAGAGAGAGAGAGAGAGGAGAGAGAGATAGAGGATAGAGATAGAGATAGAGATAGAGATAGAGATAGAGATAGATATGCATGAAGCTGGAACGAATCCCCTATGCTTTTCTTACGTTTAAAATTACGGTGGACAAGGGGTTCCTATGCAATTCTCCACGGGAGCCACTGCATAATTTTTATATAAAAAACTTGAGATCGCTAATGTTGTGGCAGAGAATTTTCACGTTCTGTATTACCGTATGGTGACAATACGTGTCAGGAGCTTTAATGAGCAGAAAACGACTAGGCTGAACTACCAGCTGGAAGATGTTCCACATGATGCTAGTAGAAAATCCCCGTGGGACAAATATTAACACGCAGCCACACCACAGTTGTTGCAGTGGTAGGCAGTCAACTGTTGCAAAGTATGTAGGCTCTTTACTGTATCCTGCTGTCTTCCACTTGCATTGACCACAATTATACATAGTCCTGCAACTAGCGATACCACATGTGTAATGGATACCTCGTAGCTGAATGTGAATGATCGCAATACCGCAAGTATGTCCTGACACCAAGGTGTTTACTGGTTCTTGCTGCGAGGTTCGAGGGCTTACAGTAATAAGCAATATGCATATAAAGTCTATTCGCGGTTTCTTTACACTTTTTGAATCAAAACTTTGAAATATCACCCTATGTATGACGTGTTTGGTTGCTTACGAAATATATAATGTATCACAAAGTTGTGTACATGTATTAACATAGAAGTGCCTTATTTTTCGTTAAATTGAACATTTACTTATATTTTATTTATAAATTACAATATTTCATTTGTAACTAACATGAATAAAGACAAAGAGAAAATAGGTGTGTTCGTAATGACTTGTAAGGAATTAGTTCTTATGAAAAACGGCGTTACATTGAGTGCGCACGAATACGGTACGTTGGCCCTCTGGCGGTACTTTCTAAGATTTGTGTGCATGAGGCGGAGGCATATCCCAGAAGTATAACTGTAGCAGGACTTCAGTTAGAAGTAACCGTAAATAGACCTACTTGTAACAGTCGCCTACTGGACCGAGCGAAGTGGTGCACTGGACTTGCATGCGGGAGAACTTGCGTTAGATTCCTGTTCCGGCCGTCCTGATCTATGTTTCCCGTTGTTTCCCGAGAACACTCCAGGCGAATGCTGGGATGTTTCCTTACTACAAGACATGGCAGATTCCTTCCCCCATCCCTTCTTCTATGAGCAACTTGCTCCGTCTCTAATGACCTCGCACTGCTGTTGAAACACGTACTGTGTGTATGCTGCTGCTGTAGCCGCGAGGAGAACTTGAATGCAGGGCTCGGCACAGTCTTCGTCGCCGGCCGGACACTCGCCAATATCGCGGAGGGGTTGCTGCTCTGGTTCCTCCCACTGACCACCAGCCAACAGACTCTTGAAGGTCCTCGTGTGGGTGCATCACCGCGGTGTCGGCGTGGGTCTGCCCCAAGGCCCGCGCTATAGGCTCCAGTGGCGGCGAGAGTCGTCATTGCCTTCTAAGTGGAGATAGTAGCCTACACGTCGTGAGTTTCACACATTTTACAGCATATGCCTAATATATATATATATATATATATATATATATATATATATATATATATATATATATATATTTATGTCACCCGTATTCCTTGGGGGCGCCCACGTGCCTAATGTTTGTGAACTGTTATTGCACTGGTGAGTTTGATACATAAAATTACAATAGGCATTTTCTAATATTTCCAGTTTTCACCTTAGGAAAGGATATGCACTTCAAGAGTATCGGAAATGTCACTGTCAGAACATGCATATTATTGAAGTATTTAATATACAGATTTAAAAAAAATGCATGTTTATTTATTGAATTGTATGTGAAAGTTGTATGCATACAACTGCGCGAAACCTTATTATAAACTTTTCGCTGGTAAATTACGTAACTGTTTTTTTTTTCTGTGATTAGGCTGTTTACTAGGTCACTCCCTTGCGCACAGGGGTAATTGGACTATTGTTACGCGTGCCATGCTGTAGATTTAAATGCACTCTTATTGAGTGTCTAGTTTTCAAAAGTTTATTAACTTGACAAAAAGCCTTCGTTGCTTCCCTAGAGCTCAGATTTACAAACCAACCCCTTTATGACTTGGGGACATGAATGAAAGGTATAGGTATATACATATTTCTTACTCGGATTTTGCGATATTGTTTATTCTTGTACGTTTGCCCCTCTCCCCATAAATGCGTTGTCCACTGTTCTACTTTCCTGGTCCAATTTACCGCCCTGATCCATGGCTTAGAGTGGTTTTACGGCCCAGGACTGGTTGATGTAAGTGGATTCGTGTTAAGTGGCTTACCCTGACCAAGCCCGGCTCACTTGTACTCAAACCCACGCTGCTGCGCCTACCGGTCAGCAGACCAGTGCCGTCACCCCACCCACACTGCCGTCAGCGAGAAATACCGTGCCACAAGCCATTGTGCAAGTCTTTCTTTGCCTCGTCTGTTGTGCAGCGACGAAAAACGGCGTCTGTTTATACCCACTAGGTACGTTTAAACAAATGCTTCTAATCGACACCTGTATAGTTTAAGAGACGGAACTACTGTAGTTTCTTGTATAGTCAGGGTTGGGATAGGAAGCAGTTGTTGCCTGGGATAAGGAACTTACACGAAATTTTCTGTAGTGATTTCGTAAAACCATGGAAAACCGAAATGAGGGTGGTTGAACCGTAGATTGAACTCGGAACCTCCCAAGTTCGAGTACAGATGCGTTGCCACTGCACCGCCTTGATTGGCTATTAAAAAAAACACCACCACTACAGGACAGAGCGAACTTGTTTTGGCCCAGTCCCTGGCTCCCGCCGTTGAGTTTGTAATGTTAGAATTAAAAATAACAAACAACCATTATATCCAATATCTATACAATTATAGTCAAATCTCTAAAAATCTCCCCATGTGTGACGGGTTCGGTTCACGAACTTTTTATGGGCTACTTCTGTTAACGTAAAAGTATCATATTTTTGTTAAATTGAACTTCTAATTTAATTTATCTATAAATTGTATTTCATTTTATAATTAACACGAATGAAAACAGAGAGAAAATATGTGGCTTAGTTATTCATTTTCAAAATGATGGCCCTCTAAATATTTTAGTTTAGTAAACCCTATAATTCAAAATATGACTGATTAAATCCTAGGTTAATGCTCCGAATACGACCTCCATAATGCAGTGCATTGCACGAAACTTATTGTGCGAGGTTTTCTGGGTTCAAGTCCCGGGTAAGTCATGTGTGTATTTATAATTGTCTCACCAATGTAGCATACGTTTCTGATTTCATTTCTAATGTTATTACTTTTGAGAACTTATTTAAAAATTAATTTCACCCAGGTTCAGGAAAGTAGGCTTATTAGTTCTGGTTCTTGCATCAATTTCATTGTAAGTATTATAAAGTACAAGTTTGGAAAGTCAATATTATTTTCTTTTAAACATATGCTTGATAATTACTGCGTGTATGGCAAATACTGTTGTGTAACCATGAGAAAAAAAATCAAACGAAATGTATACCGAAGTAGAATTTGCAATGCTAAAATTATTTATATAATTAACGAATCTGAGACTCATCAGAAAATATTTCTACGATGCGCTTATTTTTTTCATTTCGTTTAAAGAAATACAAAGTCGACTGCACGTGTTTCCATTTCCGCAACGTAATTATGTTATACCACTGATAATTTACTTCCGCAATTGAATCTTGTTAAGAGCATTACAGTTCGTCTCTCTTTCTCTGTCGCGCGCTCGTGTACTTCACCTCTGTAAGGGTAAGTTGGAATAATATTACAAACGTAAATTAGATATAGTGTATACTGCATGCCAGTAAGTATTGCTACAATATTAAACATGATCGCTGTAAACGTTTAAGAGTATATTACCTAGTGCTCGGAGATACGTCCATCTTCGCGGACTCATCTGTCTACGACGTTCGTGTGTTTCGTCACGTGTCAATCGGTGGTTTCTGACCGACCAATATCTGTAGCCTCGTGCACTCGATGTGTGGAAACTGACCACTTCTTTGCGTGATCGGCGAAGTCCAGATTGCGGTATTCCGTTGTCGCCAGGGAATACTGTGACTTCGAGGCGAGGTGGACAGATGTGCGCACCAGACGTTCACGGCTACCACCTACTCGCGGCGTGCATCAGAGAATACTGCCCCAGAGAACAGTTCTTGCCAGTACCTGAAGTAAATTATAAAATAGGTTTTAATTATTTTGTAAACTATTTCAGTCGTAGGTAGGGTTGCCCTTGATGACGGATGGGCTCTGAGTTCCCCAGGGTTGCACAGTTGATGTACAGATTTTGTACAACGTGCCTGTCAATTCCACCCCAACTCCGAGTACATCTCTTTCTTTCCTCTGATATGAAATGATCAATTATAAAGTTAAATAAGGGACTGCATAATTTTTATATACGATATCAAGGGGGAAGTGTCCTCGCTATCTTGAGATTATGTATTTTTCTCCACAACTTAATTTTCGGAGTCAATATTTAAAAACTAAGCTGGCAAAGGCACAGGAAATATATTAACAGCTACTTCGACATCCAATTTTTTTTTTGTGGTTAGTTTCACATATGTGACCGTAATCAAATATTACATAATTTTTTACTAATGTAAATCCAACATGGGAAATTACAGGTATACTTGAAACTACAAATTTCAAAAGATTCGTCAAGTAGTTCCTTGTCATATCTAGTTTTTATTTTTTATGGCTGGTCATAAATTTTCATTACAAAGATTTGTAAGACAAATCGAGGATGGAGTGGCTACTACTCACTTAAGTTTCTGATACCGCCGCAACAAGGTCAAATGCTATGTGCGTACTAGTATTGCAATGATGCCCGACGGTGGTTTACGTATTTTTGTTGGCTTACTTACGTCGATGTCCCCAAAAATGTTTATGAATAAGAGGAAGACAGATGCGAGTGAGCTTTCTCTGTTGGGCTAGAGCTATGGGTACTTCGTAATTAGATACGCCATAGGAATGTTGTCACACACTAAGCAGGAGCTGTTAGTCAAGATGTTTTCCAGGAACAGTCTGAGTAATGGAAGGCCATTATCTTTGTTTTCGTTAGCGCGTTATCAGATGCCTAGTGCACACACATTCACTACATAATCTGATGCGCCTTTGTACACAAGAAATATTAATTAACCCTGTAGAAAATGAGCTATGGCTTTGGGTAATGGAGTGTGTTTGAGAAGAATGTAAGAGCATATAAATGTTTACCAACGTAGAATATCTTTTCCCTTCGTTTTTAGTTTCTGTTAAGTGATGATAATTAGGAATCAAAACAGAGCCCATTCTTTTTTAAACGTTGCGTTTACATAAGCGAACTGTCTTTGAACTTATCTTTACTATTACTGGCATTTTTAAACTTAATACACGCTTACGCTACAGCATGTCGAGAAGTTAACTTATCCCACACATTCACGCTTGCTCTTATTCGACCCGTGTCTCATACAAATAGCTGTAGATACAATTGTTACTTTAATCACAAAATATTTTATTAAATTCATTACTTAAATGACTCTCATTCTTGCAATACTTTCAGAAACAAATAATTCTCAATATAATAAGTTTAGATTGGTATTAGAAGTTTTAAATGATGATTAACATTGCTATATTCAAATCAAACTTTCTTCAAACTCTTAAGACGCGTAGAGCGAAATTAACAGATATGTTTTTAAATAGGGGACCTTGTTCAAAATTCTCCGTGCTGCAAGTAAATTAAAATCAGTTGTTTAAATGCCCCTCTTCTGGTGCTGAAAGCATCGTTGACGTGTTGTTTCATTATTTGTTCGCAGTAGCTGTTCGTTAAGCATTTCATCATACTCCACTACAAGAGCAGTCTGATGGGGCACTCAACTTCGTTTCAAACTTTGTACGTGGGAAGCATGTATCTAGTACACTCGCTCGTATTTCCCTCTGTCGTGGCCAGAATACGTGTGCAAGTGGCTCTTCCTCCAATTCGAGGACTCGAAGGAGCTTTCGAAAATACGACTCGTGTGGTTTTGCTTGTAGCGAACTATTTTTCAGGACACATGTTCCTACGCAAAGCGACATCTATTCAATATCACATAAAATGCTTGGGATTTACAACAATAATTATTTCGAAATAGCTTGTGTAGTGGAACTGCGCCGAGAGTACAACAAATCGTCATATAACTACAACCATGCAACTTTAAATTCTGCTCACGATAAAGTGAGCACTTCTGAAATGAACCTTAGAAAAAGTCACTGCCCCTGCCTGCATTATACTTTGATGGGCGCACTGTGTAACATTCATCCAGTAAAGTTGGTAACAATTCATGGAAAGTAGTTCCATATCTTAACGTTGTATAAAAAGTGTTAGGTAACAGTTAGCGATACCTTAAAGTATTTCTTTCGCTTTTTTTTAAATGCATCTAAGTGCAAAAATTAGCAGATTTTAAAAATATTTACTTCCTAAAAATTTCACAGTTTCACTTGACCGACGCCTGAATAATGCGGAGGCCCATGGCAATGTTAATTTTACACAAGGCGGAAGAAAAAACAACGTGCATGCAAATATGTATTAAGCAGGGCTTTCAAAAGTGCTAATTTTACCGTGAACAGCATAAAGTTAAGAATATTAAATTGTAAAATTGTCATACCGGAATATTTGGCTGGTCTTGTTAAATGCATCGGAAAAATCTGTTGCATTTATGCTTGTGTGACAACACGATTTCGAGATAACTGGCTTATTTCTTAATGTCGAAATATAACGCGCGTGCATACGCACTTTGATTATTTAATAAGAGTAGCTCAAGGAAAATCAGTGGCCATCAGCAGCGTCCGCCACGTTTTCCTTCATCGTTCGGCCCCGCCGGGAACGGAGCCCTCCCGGTTCGCCGTAGTGTATGGCGAGAGATCTGTCTGACCACTTGACCACCGCGGCAGAACTAACAGGCGGGCGTAGCAGACACCGCTGGCCTGGATAGACGACACCCTGGCCCGAGGGCGGACTTGAACCAGTCCTGCTTTGTGGTCGAGCAATCACTCTTGTCCTCTCGCGGTTCAAGGCCAACAGGGCCAGGATCTCTGTTCACTGTGGGCGCGAGTAGCAAGGCCGTGCAAGGCCGCTCGCTCTGCGGGGCTACACGCTGGCATTTTGGACGTCGAATGAAAATTCACCTTTTCTTAAGCTGCTTTTACACGACGAAAAAAAAAATTGCGTGAGAGCTGGGATGGAAACTCCCATATGAAAATATCACGCGAATTCCATACGAATCGTAACTTATTCACACACATCACGCACAGAAAATATGTGGCAATATTTGACCTTGCAAGAGAGAAGTTGATGATCCCGGCGAATCAATAACCACAGTATTAATTCAAACGTTCCTAAAAATTTAGTGGACGTGACCCTTTAAATGCACGATGTATTCCTATATCTCTGCTTAATACACAGATGATCACACAATCAGCTTAGGATGACTAATAGAAAATTGCTTGTTCCATGCGACTTGCATAAAAGAGAAGATGTTCTATCTTCTGATCTCGTACGAGATATGCCTTGCACGATACATTATTGGACGAAACTTATTGCAAGGTCAGCATCTTGCATCTTGCAAAAGCTGCTTTACTCTACGACTCGTGATGGAGCTAGCTACGAGCCAGGCCACGACGCAGTGATGAAAACAACATTGCAGCAAAAACTACAAGGCAGGCTGATTATGCTGTGGTTTACAATTGCCTTTCGCAGTATCGAAGTGAGCCAGACCCAACAACCAAACATCGGTGTCGGGAATAAACCCCAGATCCCCCGCTATAAGACTGGTACGGTTGATCTACAGTTCATTTCCTTTTATGCATCGGCTCTCTTGAGAGCCGGCCAAATCTCTCTACTCCACTCATTTTATGCATACTGTTATAAATGTAAAAAAATGGTTTGGCGTGAAGGAATTTATTCTTAAATTTAGGCTACACTTGTTGGCCTGGGGGGGGGGGGGGTAATTGCAACTGGGGGTTTAGAACTATCCTACAATTAAAGTAAAATCTAAATAATTTTAATCATTGAGTAATTATTAAGTTATGAGCCAACGTACTTTAAAATATCTTAGAACACTTCGGAGGAGCTAGTTGAATATGATTTTAGGATATTTAATGTTTATTATTGCATGATGCCGAAGGCTGATAATATAGGCGGACTTTGGCGGGGGGCACGTCGACGTCCTTCGGACCCTCTGGAGCATCTCACCTGACCGACGTCGAAGCGAAAACAGATGTCCTTCTAGCCGTCACGGTGTGATCTGTTCACAGTTTCTCCTGACTTTGTGAATCAAACCTCCGAAAAGAAAAACTCCCCATGTATGACGTGTGTCTGTGTTTGTCCTAAATATGTCGAGTATCACAAGCTTTTGGTACGTGTTAGTAAAGAAATACCTTAATTTTTGGTTAAATTGAACTTTTACTTATACTTTATCAATAAATTGTAATATTTCATTTAACTGATATGAATAAAGACAGAGAGAAATAATTTGTGTTGGTAATGCCCAGTAAGAAATATTTCTTATGCAAAATATTATTACACTGACTGCGCATGAATGCGGTGCGTTGTTCCTTTGGTGTAATTTTCTAATCTTTGTTTGCATGAGGCGAAGGATGTAACACATGCTTTTTGAACTGTAATAACGAGTAAAAATTAGCACGTAATTTTTTTATGTTTAACAAGCTCAATACTATTTTTAACATTATTTAGTTGGTTTTTGTGGCAACAGATATTTGTTTTAAACAAGATCCATAATATGTAATATTTTTTTTTAACAGTATTTTAATTTTGGCCGCAGATTTATCCGTCTTTCTATTTTTACATTGTGTACGTTTACGTACAAGGCCATATACCTCTATGCATTTTTTAACCTTGGGGCAGTTTTAAGTGGCAGTTCAAATGAATTTAAATTGTAACCCTCGCGTGATTGGTCATCTTTTAAAGAACATTCTTAAGTTAAGTTTACACCGAAGAAAGACGGACATCTTGTTGCGTGACTTCAGACAGCCAGCCCGGATGGGCTGTACATTAGGTGTTAAATTTATATTTTTATTATGGAAGTTCGAGTTTGCTCCCCTTAAAGTGCAGGCCGTCTGTCTACTATAGACGAAGACGCGAGGTGTTTAAAGTAATAAGTAGGCCTGTGTTAGCTCCATCCGCATAGCGTTCAGAGAGGTCAGTTAGAACTCGTGAGACGTCCGTTAAGGTGCAATTGAACTGTACGCTAGCACCGTAAGCCGTGTGCTTACATATAGGGAATACGTCACCCAAGGCTGCTGCTTATCCGGAGAGATGCCCCATCGGCGTACTTGATCATCGGGAACTTCAAGATCATCAAAAATTCTACGTTTGACTACTAATTCCAGTTAAGAAATTCCAAATAAAGTTTTTCACTGAACACCGTTTATATGACCTTCTAGAACATTTTTTTTTACGCCGCCATGTTGTTTTTCGTACGTACATGACTGTTCCGACATTTACTACGGCACTACAGTAGTGTTTCAAAGGCCACTACCCTAAGTAGGAATGTTTCAATTATATGGTTAACATTTTCGGAGCCACAATAACTTTCTAATTTGTATTGCTATCTGGAAGAATAATTTTGTTAGTTATTTTGAGTTCAGTTAAACTTCCAGATATTCTTTTCAAACACAGTCGCCTCTTGTTGTCGTCGTCGTCGTCGTCGTCGTCGTCTACGTCGTCGTCGTCGTAGTAGTAGTAGTAGTCGTAGTCGTAGTAGTAGTAGTAGGTTTTCTCCTAATGTTCCTGTTTGTGTATGTGTTTATTCAATCCCCAAGTATTTTTGCTACTAGACTGCTGTATTGCCGGGTGTACATATAGTATACGTTACTTCAGATTGGTAAGATAAGGTGTGTGTTTGTGTTTGTCTGTATTCCTACTTACAGTCTGGACGGGGCCGGGCTAAAGTAACTCGTCAGCCTTCAAGTGTCACTAAGATGAATACAATTTCCAGTTCTCACACTATTTTTGTGTTGTCAAGTAGTTAAAGCTCAATCAATTCTCAAAAAGCACACCAATTTAGTACTCAGTTTGCGCAGCTAGGGTTGGCACTCCACCCAGAAAAATCGTTACACATCCTCACGTACGCACAAGCATACAGAACCCTTTCTCCCTCAGTTACACTAGTATCTCACGTTGTTGTGTATTGTTGTGAGCAGAGTGAGTGCGAGTCAGTCGTCACGTCGCTTTACGTTTCGTTGGCATTTAACGACTATCAACATTCATGGTTTAAGGAATATCTTGGAAGTAGAACTCTAGCAGGGCTTCAGAAAAATAAAAGTTGGAAGTAACCGTGAATGGTGTTGTGGAGGAGCCGGGGGGGGGGGGGGGGAGAGTTCTGAAACGCCGGCGGGTCTGGGCAGTCGCGCGTCTTATT
Source organism: Dryococelus australis (assembly GCA_029891345.1). Lineage (NCBI taxonomy): Eukaryota > Metazoa > Arthropoda > Insecta > Phasmatodea > Phasmatidae > Dryococelus > Dryococelus australis. Next base: position 129,576,380 of record CM056995.1, on the reverse strand, counting down.
GTTGCTGAAATTCGCGGTCCGATGTCCTGGTTACATTTACATGCGATATGGAGCGTACAGGCAGGCTATAGAATTAAGGCTTGCTCACGTCATCGTAACAATACGGACCAATTAGGAAGATCCATTATATCTGCATTCAGCCGGGGTACAATACACGACTCATTACCACTCTCTCTAACAGGACTTGAGAAGTCCTCGAGTTTTGAGGTTATAATAGGAAATACCCAGTGTGACTACGAGTGAATAAGACAAGACACTACTCTTTGCTATGGAAACTGGGTTTCTAACTTTCGTTAGCATTAGCTATGCTGTAAACTTAAATGGGTAGTAGATACCAAAGGGCACAGAATATTACTGAACATGTCAGATCAAAAAATAAGCTCTCTTGTAGCATTTGTTACATGTAAAATATCTGTAACCCTCAAATTGGCAAGATGTTTGAATGGCCATTTCACTGCTGTGAAATGGGTGGAGGCCTTATAATACACCAACAAATCCTAGGCCTATGCTGGAAAATTGTTTTCAGTATGCTATATTGAATTGGCATGAAAAAAGGACGGTGATATACATGTGGGTTTCAAATCCCATTCAAGTTTTTAGACATCTCTTTACTTCGAGTTTTATTTACTTTTCTTGTCGCTGGAATTTACTGACTCGTACTTCTCAAATGTGTGAGTGTATAGCTTCAAAATTAAAATTTGAATGTTTGTTATTTACTTTGTTGGTCTTGATACTGAACTTATCAATCCCTGTTAAGTGGTTAGTTTTGCTTTACAAGGCCTTAACAGCTAAATCGGGTAGTGATTGCTGAAATGTTTGTTTTCGTCGCGTCCATAATTCGTCTGGACCTAATTATTCGTCTCCCCCCCCCCCTCCTGCTGTGTGGGGGTTAAGGTTATGGTACTCCAAAATTGAAATGGATAAACCTATTTCGGTGAAACGATAACTTCATGCATTATGCGCCATTGGTTTTTTCTTGTTAGGCAGAACCGGTCAAGGGAAGGCCGTATTTTGGATGGAAATTTTCACGTGGGACACTATCGTGGTTTTTTTTCCCCCATTCCCCCACTCCCCTATTACAACTTCCTCCCCAAAACATTCCACAGTCTGGCCAGGAACAGGCGTGCGTCTTGATTAGGACAATCTGCTTCTCTTAGCATCAGTATACATATTACCATCTCTTTCGTGTTGACCCTGCCTTTGGCGGTATGATCTCTGTATATGGTAATAATTTTCATTCTGTTGGATATTCTTACATATTTTAAGTGGTATTCTTACATAGTTTGAGTTTACGAAAACAACTCGATAGATAAAAAAAAAAAAAAAAAAACAAATCGTGAAAAAAAAGAGGGGGTGGGGGTAGCTGGAGAAAGCTTCATCACCTCCCTGTAGCTGCACGAACACGAGCCAAGGCCGTCTTGTGTGAGGCGAGCCGCGTAGCCGGTACTTTGACAAGGCCGCTATCCCACCGTGCCCGTATTGTGTAACTGCCTGCTAAATTAAATCCAGTTGGAAAATACACACACCTGACACCAGCAATGCAAACCTATCGCAAGTTCAACGTTATTGCTGCTTGGTTTCAGGCTGTGGTGCAAATCCAACTGTATTGTAGTGTATTAGGTCCGAAATTTTGAGTTCTGCACTAGGGGCTACATTAAATACAATGTATTACATTAAAAAAACTATACATTTAAACTTCTAGTTGTGCATATTCATACTTACACGTTATCTCGTGCAATAATTCTTCGACGTCGGTAGTGCTTGGTCCGTAGGCGCTGTTGAGCAGCGGTTCTACAACATTAAATTATTTGCTATTTCTTACTGAGGGATTAACTACCTTATACTAAAACGTCCCACCAGGAATAGTTGTCAAATCATATGTTAACACGTGTGTCTAAAACATTTATCATGTAAACACTCAATATATATATATATATATATTATATATATATATATATATATATATATATATATATATATATATATATATATATATATATATATATATATATATATATAATATAGTTAAATTTAAAGTGTGGAGCCTCTAAAGAAATTTTCCGTGATAGAATAAATATTGTATATTTCAGCAGTGTTTTCAGTCTCATATTAAATTTAAATCAAACAAATTTATGTACTGTGCAATATTTCAAAGCAAGAGAAGCGAAACTGTTAAGTATCTGCAAAATCAAGAAACTATATTGCCCATGGGGCTAGCGCATTGCAGTAAATACATATATTACTGAATTTTTCATTGACACAAGATCGTTTTGAAATCAGCGGTACATAATTTTCTTTGCAAAAACTATAAACAATAACAAAGTTTCTGTTTTCAAATGCAGATATTTACACCGGATGAATTCACAACCTTAGTCAGCTACGTCGGCAGCTAATAGAACTGTATTCAGTCTCCATTAAATTATTTCGCTGAAACAATGAGAAGGATTCCGTTCGCTAGTCTCGTCAAGTTATTAAATTTTCAGTACTTTTGCTAGCGGATAATAATTAGGTACGAAATGTTACTCGTTCTCTTAATATATTAGCTCTTAACTATCATAATACACAACTGGCGTGAGTTTATAAAAATGGAAAATAATATTAGTAATTTTAGAGCTTATGTTGAGGCTATCAGACGCGCATATGAGACTACACACTGACATATTGTACCTGATGACCTGGGTGACTTAAGGCGGGTGTCGGATACGTTAACACCTTTGTTGAAGCATTCTAACTGCTGTAATAGCGAAGATACTAAAAGTGGGCGGTTGACTACTAATATTACAGCTATATCACAGTCAAGTGAGCAGTTTGAAGAATGCATTCGAAATAAATCCACATCTGCGGCTGAATATAACGTAAAACAGACTGCTGTATCTGGGGTAACGTCAGAGGCGAATTATATAATTGTATAGTTACATGTCTTATCATTTTATAAAACTGTAATGTATTACGTAATAGAGGCAACTGAAACATTTTCCTTTTTGTTTTGTACGCACGAGAACATAATAGTAGCACATGGATGTTTCTAACAATTTTTTTTTCGTTGTCACCTGAATGGCGTGTGGATAAGTCATCAGGTGCACAGCAAGGTTAATTTTTATATATGGTGGAACAGCATGTGATGGACAGGAACTAAGGACTTTCTGAAGCTTTCAATTAACAATGAGAAAACTGCGTTTCAGGCAGTCCGGACGAGCTTTAATTAGAAAGAGTTTTCATGGAGTGGCTGGGTAGATTATCTCAAGCATAATAAATATGTTTATCGTAATGTAATTTAATATCAACAGGCTAACAGCTGCCACCCATTTAGTACCTCCCAATGTAATTCCCGGTCCCGTAATTATTTAGGTTTATGGACAGCGAAATACTTCCGTTTTCAATGTATACGATAAAGATATACGTCAAATGTCCTTGACATAGGTAAATGTATTTAAGATATGCATATGTTTTAAAATTCGTATTAGGGGATGGTTGCCTAAGGCATGCCATTTTTTTACATTATTGGATTAATTAAGGCCAAACTTCAATGTACAGCTCTAATATTGATTTAGAACGAAACGGCATACATATATGCATACATATCTACAATAACATATCTATTTAGCTGAAATAGCGACTCAGAAAAAATTTCTTACTGTAAGACTGCAATCTGTACGATATAGAAAACCAGTATCCAAAATCGTACCGCCAGTATCGTAAATCGTACCGCTACAAATATAAATAGTCTAATACTAAATGTTTTCCATAGAAACAGCTATAATGATGTTTTAAGTGTATACAAGTACATATTTCACCCTAAACAAGACAAAACAAATAAACAAATCATTTACATGCAACACAAATAAAACGTTTCAAGCCTGATTTAACCCTTGCGCAGGTCTCATGTACCCAGGTGTGACACTGTAAACATTGCGCCATATTTTATACGAGATTTTCCTCACATACTGAACAAAACCAATCTTCTTGCACAAGTCCTATGGTTACATTGGATACGAACGAACTAGAAGGTGCATTGTTGTCTGTAGTTGTTCTTAAACGCTTGTTTGCACATGCAGAACGTCCCTTCCCTTTTATAGATTTATAATCTACTTTGCTGGTCGTCTTCCTTCTATATTTTGCAGCCATCAAATCACTTTTGTACGAACTGCTTGTCAGTACAATAGCACGTTGAGCTCCCCGCCTTGCTGGTGTGGACACATGTTTGGGGCATGTTGGAATCTGAGAAATAGCTTCAATAGAAACATTCAACTTAGAGATTATCTCCTGCTGAGTAGGCCTATCAGTAGGGCTAATTATTTCACTACCTGTTGGATCACTGTCTTCTGTAGGCTTACAAGAAGGCGTATCCGTCTCATTTTCATCGGAGTGGCATTCGTTCTTTTTTTCAGATTTGCAGCTGCTGAAAAGTAGGAATCGTTAAAAATATTACGATCCACGGGCCAGATTCCACAAGCACGAAATCCGTTAATGACGTTCTGAATAGTTGCTGCCCTTGCATGGTCTCTGCTACAAGTTGGGTAACCTGATACTGAGTAACACACAAACCGGGATATGTTCGAAGCCATTTTTCAACTGCCTGGATGTAGTAAGTTTCTAATGGCTTGAAGAAGGACCTGTCCAGAGGTTGTAGCCGATGAGTTGTGTGGGCAAGCAACTGCTACATTAGGACGTCATTGGCTCTTGCAAGTTCCAAATCTTCTACATTTTTCGAATGTGTCAATTGACCATCTAAAATTAAGAGAACCTTGTTGTCGATGTTTGGTTTGATGACAGCAATAAAATGTTGTAACCATTTTACAGAAATATCACTGTTAATGTACCCTGTTTCCGATATGTCAACAATACCTCCAGGAGGGGCACCAACCTGCAGCTCATGCACCATTCTCATGCGTTTAAAGATTTACATAGGTGGAACATACATCCCCGACGCACTAGTACAACACACTGTTGTTGTATTGACACCTCTTATACCCACTTGCAATGGCTCCCAACTGACGCTTTCCTTCCATAGCCAACACTTTCTGGCATATTTTTTGTACAGTGCTGAAACCCGTCTCATCCACATTGAACACACGAGTAACATCAAATTTGTTTTCATCTGTAACTATTTCCAGGATATAAAAAAATCCTAACACATTCTTCTTGTTGAACCCCTTTGCACGTGCCATGGAAGTGGACTCGGGCTCACGTAGCGCTAATTCCTTATGACGGGCTTTAAAGGCATAAAACCATTTCTTCCCTGCCATTTCTGTCAATCTGTTGAATCTGTGTGGTATTTCATTGCGCTCTGCAATTTGAAATACTAACTTCCTGACATCAGTGATTCTTACCCCAAACAGAAGCTCTTCTAATCCTAAAATATGATCGAGTTGTTGCTCTACTTCGGGTGGAAGGGTGGTGGTACGGCAAATGTAAGGCGTGTTCATCTGAAACCCATTGTCCTCGTATGTTGATGTACGGCCATTAAGAAAAATGTTCCGTAAACAATGCACAGATTTAATACGGAACCTATACTGAAGTTTGTAGTAAAATTAGATCACTGATAAAACTATGCAAAAGGTATTTAGATTGTTCATAGTGTTTACACATACAGTCAGCAATAAACGGGTTTCATTGTAACTTGCCTTGTAGTAGTATCCTCAATCGTACCGGTACGATTTGCAAAACTACGACGTGGTACGACTTAGGTAACTCGTCATCAAACAAAACAAAAATATGAAACATAACCTCAAATTGTTTGTCGTCAGATATAAATTAGTTCATAATGTGAAGAAAAGCTGTCTTTACAATTTTATATATATATATAAACAATAATTACTTAACCTACTTTTCAATTTCGTACAGGCTTACAACTGAGGTTCAGAAACTACATCCAGAAGTGCAAATAATTATGAACTCCAATAACATCGCTAAACGTGGTTCCACACTTACGTTATTCTTTGGACTGGCCGGGAACTACAACAGGTTCATCTTGTAGCCTCAAGAACGCAGTGATATTCACATTTCCTAAAATACGGAGGTACGTATTACGCATTCGGCTACTTTCCACTATATATTCATATGAAGGCCATAGAAGTGAAGGTGAGAATAGGAAGAGAATCCACGGGAATACTTACATTTAAGAAGGGAAAAGTATTTATTTATGTATTCCTATGGGCACTGCTTCCCATTGCAGTTAACTAACTAGTCTCCCTGCAGCTGTAGAGTAACTCTATCTTCGGGATGGAGGTAGTCATGTGATCAGCTCGTCTGATTTTCCCACCTCGGTGACCTGGACTCCAACCCCAGCGGTCCCCACTTCGGCTTTTCCCGCGTGGAAACAAGGCAGTTGATTGCCTTCGTTCAAGAATCCAGCTCGAGAGTTTGTTTGCAATTTTTGTGACAATTAGCATAGTAACAGTGTTTGTTAGTGCATTTATTGTTGCTTAATCCATACATAGTATAAAATAGTCTCCCGACCGCGTATGTCTGTGTATTTGGCTAACACTTCAAAACTGCTTGATGGTGTTTGATGCGATTTTCACCATAATTTAGAGAATTTCTTGAGGACTCCAAATTAATGTACTACAGAATTGTATATCTGAAATAGGTCTATAAAGTTCGCGACAGCATTTATGTTCATCTTTTAAGGATGACCCACAGTAACCATTTTTGTCTTTTAAGTTCACTTACGAAGACTTCGTGAACAACACAGTATTAATCCTATGTTAGTTACCTTAAACATTTAGTGTATATACTAGCTGTAAACCTAAACAACGGCATATTTGTAAATGGCGCCCGAGCTAGGCCAGGTAGGCCAGGCCTAGTAATAATATAAATGCTTATAATAAAACATGTTTAATAAAACAAAATAAAAACTATAAAACTTAATATTCATTTACGTACGTTATTCAGTATTTAAATCGCATGTATTTAAAAACATTCCCTTTTCATGAGTTGTCACTTTCGCCGAGGTCGCAAGAGCGTAGTGATAGGGCACAAACTATCTGGGTTTGAATGTCGGTCGGTCGTTCTCTTGTTTTTATAAAACCCTTAACTGTTTAATGGGGCGTGGGACATAAATTAACATCAAGTCGTAAATTGATGTTTACTGGTTTTTGAAAGCCAACATAGAAAAAAGTAAAAATGGCAATCCTACATAATAGATTTCGTCAACTTAACGACCAAGTATTTTACAGTATTATTGTATCAGTTTAACATATTGTCTTGCGCCACGAAAAACACACAAAATTGACGGCGTCAGAAATATCTCGGCAGAATAACGTCACTCAGGTAAAATATTTTCTCTTGTAGTTAGTAAAAACTATTCTGTATGGTTGCGCTTTCTTTGTTTTCTCTATTGGCTTCCATAAACTTTGTAAAATACTATAAACCTCAATGGCATTAATTTATGTCCCGTGCCCTCTTAATGTAGCTACGTGGAGCCAAGCAACTCTTCAGTTGCACTAAACAATCCAGCACTTTGGGGCAACCAAATAAGAACAACAAAATAATTTGGTTTTAACAATTACATATTTCATTGCCGCTACACAAACAATTAATTTGGTTTAGCCAAACAAACTTTGTTTAATTCAAAGACATATTTTTCTCAGTGCACCCCCACTCTCCCTCACACGACCTATATTTCACTGCATTTCCAGTCGTTATTATTTCGCTAATTTCAAATTGATGTTCAATAAGATACACGAGTTACGTAAATGTACGTATTACAGTAAACATGGTTCAGTTCTCCGACGTCGGTTAACGTTAGTTTCGGTTCGTTTCCTTTCGCCAGCGTTAACCGTTTCTGTTTCACACCACCGCCTCCTCGCCTATGGAATCTCATTTCGCGGAAGAGCTTCTCCTTTGTGATCGTAACAGAATTCGGCACGGTATCGACGCTGGGTTTTTGTGTCAGATACTGTTCGCCGAACTCTCAAAGACTGAAGGTGCCGTAGCTAGATCTGGCCTGGTTGAGGCAAAGCCGTGAAGATGTAACCCTTCCGTTCATGGCGATCAAGATCGTAGACGCGTGGCACCATAGACTAAAGATGAGGCAGACAATCTCGCTGGCTGCGCGGAACCAATATCCGGGTCCCAATATTGAACTGCTTTTCTGTCAACACGTCTAGCAAAAACGGCATGGTTTGGATTTCAGGCTAGAATGCTAACTTGTAAACAACAGACTAGAACACTAATTTGTAAACAAGTGCTTTGAGATGTATTTGTACTTCCTCCGACAAATTTGTTATGTACTTTGATTATATTAAAACTGGTAAATGTATTTTACTAATATAATAGAGATTGTCATTTAAAACTTAAGATAGTCTATAAACAAACACGTTCATTACAGTTGACCATGTGACGTTGATATTTGTGTTCCTTTTGGGTTGGTCAATGTTGGGTACATGCGCAGAAGACGAATAAGCGGCCTACTTCATCTTTAGTCCATCCGCGGCACGCGGAAGGAAATCACCATCGACACTGCGTACAGCTAGATGTGATGCCCAGTGCAGTCAGTTTATTCTCCGTGGATAGTACGATTTGTAGACGATTCTGCGTGTCCGATTAATGAATGGCAAGTATCAATGATAAACGCGTATTTAATTGGTTTAGAGGCAAAAGGCTAACAAACAAAGACGACCTGGACCCCCACTTCTCAGTTATAGTGAACTTCGAGTCGCCTTGTACTTCGGTAGAGGTCTACTCGTTAGCTCTGTATTCTCGACACAAGATGACGGGGGGATCTAAATTCACTGGTTGAGTTGAGTGGAGGGATTTGGACGGCTCTTAACAACGAGGCCTTAAGAGCCGATGAGGGCGAAATGAGGTGAGAATGTAGCAGCTGCGGAATGCATGGGCGGGTGAAACGAGAGATCCCCGAGAAAACCCGTCGACCAGCGTCGTCATCCGGTACGATTCCCCTCTTGCGAAAATGCTGGGAGTGACCCGGCCGGAGGCTGAACCCGAACCGCCTTGGTGGGAGGCGAGTGGTCTAACCGCTAAGCCACCTCGGTCCCTAAGTTCACTGGTGATGAGAGCCAGACTATAACGATGTTTCCGAATAGTTATGCAAAGACATGCACGTGCGCAGAATATGTATACTTAGATTTAGAGAGCATGAAGTACTTTCACATCATGAAACATACAGCCGTTTGTCATTAAATTTTGTGTTTAATGCCCATAATGCAAGCGTTCGTAATACAGACATAAAGTAGGGCAGTAGATAAGATGGCTGACCATGAAAGCTGCAACATGCTTTACTTTTGGGTGGGGGTTTGATCCCATTCACATACAAATATATATATTTTACACAAAATTTTTGTTTTGCGACAAAATCAATCGTACTAAGGAATGCTCTGCTTTTTTCATCGTGGAGATTATTTACTAGCCAACTTAAAATAACTAATTTTCTACTGTTTGAAATAGTGACTGACGAATTAGTGGTATTTTTTCTCCCCGATTCCGGATGGAGCAGTTTTAACTGGCGATCCACTGATTCCGATTTAGTGTAGTACAAGATGTTTCCGAATAGTTTGTGTTAGGAATCGACATAAGTTCATCGTATTTGACGTGAAATTCTCAGATTTCTGTAAATGCGAGTGATGAAATGAAACAGTCGCCCAACAAATTGGTACATCTCCATCGTCTATTGTAATGGGAAAGCTTTTACACTCAGTTTTTGTGTGCGTATTACAATATTTTCAAATGCGGATTATCGTTCAAAAATGTTTGGCAAAGCGTTGGCAATATTTGTTTTCAATTTGATTTGGAATAAAATATTTAATTCACAGTAGAAAATTTATTTCTATCGTCGTGATTCATGGGCTATTACATTTACAGTTAGCAATTATTTAATTTAATAATTTTTAGTAATGTTTATCAATCACTCCTACGTTTGCCTTTGCCGTGGCAAAAAAAAACAACGAAAAATAGTGACGTATATGTTGTGATAGTTTATGTGTGTGTAAGAAATAATGAGTTTTGTCTTTGTGATAAGTAATGACGCGCAGCAGAAATAACTGGAGCGGCGCGGGTTCTGTACAGTCCGTGACGTGGAGTGCCAGTTGCGTTGGGCAAGTCCTGATATCCATCACGGGCCGGTACCATAACGCCAAGGGGAGCCGCCGAAGCGATTAAAACATGGCCACTTTCTCTTTGTTGTGCAAGTGGTCTTCCGGCGTCCATCATCTGCGAGAGGCAAAAAGCGGTTGCTCGGGCATCTGCAGTTCCACCTGACTAATTCCTGCCTCGTTTCTGCACGACTGGGCTTTTTTGATGGCGAGGGTACATTACCCCATTGTCGTAGTCTCTGGCGACCAATAAACGCAAATAATGATAATTTATGTTTTTATTTTGTACTTATAAACGCGCACAGCCAGCGTGATTAACCGAACATGTTTTCTTTGTTTCTTTCTAAGTAGTTGTTCTATGTTGCCCGCGAAAACCATGTATTATTTTCCACGGACAATATTGTTACGTGCAGCAACAGGCATGCTATTCTGATTGTGGTAGCACAAACATATTGCGAAGAAGTAGAGCGAAGCCTTGAGTGCTTCTAAACAAACCCCGCCAGGCAGAACGAGTGCGCAGATTATATCACGGCTGGAAACGCGGCGAACTAGGCTTTTGTCGTCATGACACTGCGCCAGCAAGACGTTCAGAGATGGGGGCGTGCCGTCAGCCTACGGCATCATGGACAAGGTGAAGTCGGGCCATAGTAAACTAATCAGTGTGGTCTTTTATATAAACAAGTAATTTAAAAACGAATCACAATATCCAACACAATGTAACCAAATAAGCTTAACGAGAGCTCCTCTAATTTAACGAGTACCTAACATATTGTAACGAGTTGTAAAACATATTGTAACGAGATGTAATTGATAGTGATGTAAATACATAGAATACAAAGACGAATATGAATATATTTGAGTTCTCCACTGAGTAAGCTTTATCCCAACATGTACGTTTAATATAAAATATAATTATCCACATTAAAGCCACACGCGTTTAAAAACGTAACAATATTCCTATCAAACTATCCTGATTGGTTAATTACGTAGGCTGAATTCGACCAACCATGCATCATAAAATAGTCAGGTTAAAAAAAAAACGTTTCTTATTAATCATTATTGTTTGATCAGTGGAGACCACGAACAGACCTCGGTTCTCGAAACTTCGTGCTGATTGCCATTTGTTGCTAAGGAGCCGCGGCGGTAATGCGGCTAGTGCATCAACTATACTTCCCCGCGATCAGGGTTTCATTCCCAGCGAAACCACACCTGGTTGTCGCATGTGGGTAACGTAGCGGGCGCTGTCGTTGGCCAGGGTGATTTCTCCGAGTGCTCTTAGTTTCCTCCTCGCTAGTATTCCGTCATCGCTCTACCTCCATAATTTTATTTTCCGTTTGTATTGTGATGAACTCGTCGTTTGGTGTCGTTCCTTCTGCGAATGGGTATCAATTTCTTGATATGTATGTTTATTGAATCTTGCATTTGTTTTCTATTTATATTGGTGGTGGGTTTCCTTGTATACTCGACTTTTGTTTTATGTATAATTTTTACCATAGTTGGAATTTAAATTCTGTTGCATAATTTCTTTTCCGTGTATTGTGCGTTTCCAATGTATAATTTTTGTTATATCTGTTGTCGATTCTCGACGACTGGGTTGCTCATTGTTTCATATATGTAAGTAGAAGTATTATTGTCTTTAATTATACGCTGCGGTCAGCATATGCAGTTGATGAAAACAAGTTTTGAATGTAATATGCGAACTGTATACCATCTTGCCCCGTCTTATGCTTGAAGACATACAACGAAATAGAAATCTGTGAGGATCTAATTAAATGAGTCGTAAAAATTACCTACTTTCTCATAAAAATTACGTAATTACCAGTGCATAAATTAATATCGCGGTGGTGGGGACATTGTATCGACTTGGATATCCGCCTATTGCATCATTTTTACCAAACAAACTAATTTACCTTCCACAACTTGAAAAATAGCATCTTAAGTACATACCGGTATCTTATACCAAATTCTAGCTTTGCCAATCACAGTATTTTAATGGGGAAGAAATCGGCCAGGACTTGTATTAATGAGCTATCATTCGCACGGAGTGATTTCGGGAGTATCTGGAAAACCGAAATCATGATAGCCGAACTGTGACTCGAACTCGGGTCCTGCAGAATATGATTGAGTTGAAAGATTTGGGCTGCTATTAACAGCGAGGTCTTGAGAGCCGATGAGAGTAAAATGAGGTGAGAATGGAGCAGCGCCGAAATGCAAGGGCGGAGGAAACGGGAGATCGGGAGGTCCCCGATAAAACCCGCCTACCATCTGCATCGCCCGGCACGATTACCACTTGCGAAAATCGATGAGTGACCGGCCGGGGACTGAACCCGGTTCGCCTTAGTGGGAGGCGCAGTCTAACCGCTCAGATACCGCGGCCCCCTGCAGAATGTGGGTCCAATGTTTTACTACTGCGCCACCTCTCTCGGTGTTGCATGTAAATAGAATATAGATGTTCGATTGCCAACGTATTGCGAATTACACCTTACATTACGCTAATACTGAGTTACCAGTCAGGATTTTTGTAATTTATTCATTTGTTGTTTGTTGGGCTAAGGTAAGGACAACTCCCTGTGGGGTTCCACCGTTCCATTGACAGTCATGACTGTAGTGAACAGTGCTACCGGACAGCTGAACTACGGGATGCTGTCGCAGAAGCACTCTGAGGAAATTTATTATCAAAATGTCTCGCCCAACATGACGTCGTTCGAGTTGTGTCACTATATCGATGGTGCTATTAGTGATACTCTGAACGTGTAATATTAAATACCTGTAATGATATAAAGCAAATGACATCCGTTGTAATTACGAAACATAAGTGTAACATACGTAACATAAGTGTTAAGCCACATATACATAGGGTGTACCAATATGTAAGGTTTCCGCGATAATAGTGCTGGCATTTGGGAAAAAAAAAGGGGGGGGGTGTTGATTCAGTTTGTCACTTCACACATTGTTTACGATGTATGATGTAGAACTTTACAACATTACGACCCAGGTGTAACGTATAAATTCATTCTACGATTCGGTTTGGCTTAACATATCTCCCATCGAAATCCACGCCAGACAAGTGATATAAGTTGGTGGTGAGCTTGCAGTTAGTGTTTAACACGTGAGAGTGGTGCAGCAGAAAGTTCGCCAGTTTCAGGATGATGGAAATGTACGTGATGCTGCTGTTTGGAGAATCATCTTCATTTCTACACAGCGGGAAACTTCTAGTTTGTGCGTTACAATAGTTAGAAAATTACGCTCTGAAAACACTGTCTTTGTTGCAACTCGTGATTCGTTGTTACAAAGAAATATCTGGTTAAATATGAGCCACTACAAGTGTAGGTTTGCCGCAAACAAAATGTTTCTTTAGTCTATACATTAACGGCAAGGATAAACTTGCATTGTCGTTACAATAGTTCAGCTGCATACTTTTTGGTTAAGTGAGTTACCGTATTTTGAAGGTTAAACCATTATGCCGAGGATTCCACGGCCGGGTTACTGGATTTTCGCACGTGGGAATCGTGCCGGATGATGCCGTTGGTCGGCGGGTTTTCTCGGGGATCTTCCTTCCCCCCCAGCCTTTTATTCCGGCGCCGCTCCATATTCACCTCAATAATCCTCATCGGCTCTCAAGATTAAGAGCCACTCATATCTCTTCACTCACATTACGTCGATGATCTGAAGAATTCGTTATTCGTTTACACAGAACTCGTTTCGTTATACAGTAAAAACTAGAATGTTCGAAAGAATAATTTTAGTATCACTTAACTCTTTCCTTTGGTATACAGGAAGATTTCTTTACTGTAAACAAATCAAGCTCAAAGAAATTTTTACGTTCGCTATAAAGAAAAATACTCTTCCCACAAAAGAATAATGTAAAAATTAAAAGTTCAGTAAGAAAAACCTGAGTTTTTTTTAGCAATATGTTGGTACTGCAAACAGAACAGTCTAAAGAACCCTAAATTGCATGATTTTTTATTTTGTCATTAAAAAATTATTTTTTAATTGTTTTGAATACATAAAGCACAGAGAAAATATAGAAAAAAATTACATTTTTTATGAAAAAAAAATTTAATTGCATGTTGCACATATGCTACATCACTTATAATTGGTCACCATTATCATATATATGAATAAATAATAAAGTATATATATTAGGAAGTGCCAACATCCCATTTTTTCGTATTAAAAGTTTTTTCTTAAGTGCACAAATATTTAAATTCACAAAATTATTAGATCCCTTCAAAAAAACATATTTTTTAAATTTACAAACTTTATGAGAGCTGGTAAAAAGTTGCATGACTATATGTCCCTTTCAAAACAAAATAAAGTAACACATTTTGTACCTTGTTCAGGTTACTGATGAAATGAACCTTACGCAGAAGTTCACAAAAAAATTAAAACTCATCAAAAACATATTTTCACAATTTTTAGTCAACTGGTAAAAAGTTACATAACTTTTCAAAACAGATGAAAACAATACATTTTGTGCTTTGTTTAGGTTACTGTTGAAAGCTTCTGTAGCAGTTTTTATCTTTGTATAAACAAAGAAAAACAGCACATTTTGCACATGACACAAAAGTGTATCCATTGCACCCAGGAAGTTTACATCGGTTACGCTTAATGTTCCAATTCGGCCAGTGATGTGTTGAATCTTGTCGTAGATCCTTTGGAGTAACAACGGTCCTAGGACAGTTCTTCTTTCTGCTTTCAAGTTGTTGTATTTCAGTGCTTGGCCTCCCTCTCTTGTACCCATTCCTTCCCATACTACAGAAGCACTGCGCAACTTCAATCCTGAATTGCCTCTGATTCAAGACTTTTGAACTAGGACCTTTTGATAGTAACACTTTTCTTGTACAGCATCCAAGCATTGATGACCGCAAGACCGAGCAAGTGATAAAACAGCTGAAAATACAATTTTTTTTTAGATTTCAGTCTAATACTGTGGCGGCACATATGACTGTTCAACAAATCTACGCCACCCATATGCTTGTTGTATGCCAATACAACTTCAGGACAGGCAACTTCTTTGTACGTTTTTGTGCTTTCATAACGTTTCAATTTCTTTTCTAGCAACTTCCCAGTGAATGTTGACAAAAAGAATCGCACACTTATTGTCTTTCCAACTACAGAAGATATGTCGACACCATCCACATTTGCAACATATTCTTCTGAAGTACCCCTTGGCAATTTATGTAGTTCTTTCCCTGTTGCTAGTTAACAATCGGGAATTCTGTTTCTGCGTGCAGTGCCCAATGATAGTATGCCCTGTATATGTACCAAGAGAGGAACTGAAGTATAAAAAGTTTCAAATTACACCTTGTGATTGACGTGTTGTGGATCTTGAAAGTCTAACTAGCTCCTAGATCTGGGGGCTTACTGTAAGTTTCGTCGGTTACTGTCCACACTGGCCCATACCGTCATGAACCTACTGTCTTGCAGCCGACTAAATTATCGTCAGATCCAAAACGGTATTCAGAGTTATCAGTCATTTAGCATGGGCGCGCAATCGGGCATCTTCGGCTTACCGACTTTCTCCACTCCAAGCTAGACAAGCGTTTCTGTCTCTCCGCACGGTCGACAATGTACCAACAAAATATTACTAGATTTGCTTGTTTTAAAATTTCATAAATCTGTAGAAAAAACATTACTTAAAGACACGAACAGTAAACTTTATATTTTTTAGCTCGTAAACAATAGTATATGACCACAAATTCGTGTTTTATAAGAAAATAATAGTGTACAGTTTTCGTTGATTTTGTGAGGAGTTTGAGAAATTGTGGTTGGTGGCCATGTCGAACAGTATTTTTTTCCCCCTTCGTGAGATGTAGATGTTTACGTGTTACGGACAAGGCCCGTGTGTTTAGCAAACTATTTGTGTATGTGGAAAAGAAAATATTTGACCAAGTCTTAAGTAGAGGAATATTAGCAGATGTTAATTATAGATTTGACGTAAATCTGTCCTGAATAACAAAGAAATCTACACGTCTTAAATCGATTATATTAATATTCGTAACCTTGGTGTCCGCCGAAGTGTACTGCAGAGCCATAGAAAACCTCGTGTTCAAGTGATTGCGAATTTTACAAACAGTAAGTTTGCGTGTTTTGTAAATGTATTTCTAAACCGTTAATATAATTATTGAAATGCACGTGGCCTGAAAAATCCGCACTTTACATATTTTTGTAGTGAGTGAATAATATTTATTTGTCTATATCGCAAATTCAACGAGTGTAAGATTAACTTCGGTCAAGTGTGTGTGTGTGTGTGTGTGTGTGTGTGTGTGTGTGTGTGTATGCGCGCGCGCGTGTGTGTGTTGCTGCATTACGAACATTGATGTATATGAATTGCGTTTTGTTTTTTATTAAAGTTAAAATTTCCGAAGTTAAATTATTTTAATATTATTTTCATACACGCAAAATTTTCCACTGACCCATCAAAATACCTAGTATGCAAAACAAAATGCCGCACGCTCGTAAGAACATCTAAATAATGTCGTCTCACGAAAGACGTGAATCCAAAGGTCCCCCCTCCCCCCAAAATCATCACTGTTTCCTTTTCCCCTCGAACCAAAATAAACAGAACCCCAACATATAAAATAAATGAATTTGTAATGCCAACCTAGCTATAATATCCTACATTAATTACTGGACGGAAGTTAGATAACGTTAGTCTTTCAGTGCCCGTCACGACAGGACACAAGAGGTAAGAGGAAAATGCCAGTATGCATTGGACTCAAACATTTCTTTACAAACGTCTTTTTCTTCACTGACTAAACAGCTGTGGTGGAAGGAAAAATTGTGGCCGTGCTACTTTTCTAGAACTGTCAAAATTGATCCCACTTACATGAAATAGACTATAACAGAGCCAGCCCCAAAACATTCCAAACTGTAGGCTATTGGGGGCAAAATACAAATGTACACAGCTTATAAACTTGCTTCTTAAAATAATGTTGTTACCGCATAACATAACATGACTATTCACGTATTTAAACAGAGTAAAAATTATGCAGGAGGGGAGTTTCGATCTCATACAATAATGACGATTATGTTACGAAGCACGCAACTTAACTGCTAGACCACCGAACACATGCTGTTTAAGGGGTGAGTAAACAGTTATTTAATATAAGGTAAGAGTAATTTATTGAATAAACATTTACAATTGTGTATTTGCACATTTACGCGCTTGTAATAACATCCCACACGTAAAATAGTCTGTATAATGTTGTACACAGTATTTAATAAGGACAGACGTGTAAGATGCACGTTTGTAATAGTTGTAACCAATCTTTTCATGCTTATTCGTATCGTAAATGTACGTGTAGAAAAATTATTACTCCATACAACACAAACACATGCTGCACTGACTTTATACTATACAATATTTATTTCCATATCATTGAAATACACGGCCACACTTAATACCGACGCCCGCCATCTTGATTTACCTACGAAATTCTAGCCTGCCAACTGCTCGTGAGCAGTTCCAACTCCATTCGTGACGCCACTCGACCTTCGTTTCAAACTTAGAATACCGAACGGTGGTCTGAGCCGATAGTTATAAAGAATCTTTCGTTTTTCGTCGGAATGAGACTTAGAATAACCCACTTGGTTCCGTTGGTAGGCGTGAGGCAGGATCACTCTTTTGTCCACTGTAGATTAAAAATTTGTATGCAAACACTGATGTAGAACAGAGAACGAAGAATTTGTAACCCCATTTGTGGGCTCTAGGGATTTCTTTTTCATTGTCGTTGAAATGGACTTGCTCGAAGTTTCTCAAATGTGTTTATTGACATTGTGTTAATCACAAGGTCATTGCCAATTATGTCACTCCAAAAATCCCGTATGTTGTCATTATGGGTAACAGGGGTAAGTAAAAAAATTCTAACATATTTTTGAAGATTATTCTTTGTTATTCGCAAGACTTTATTTGGGTCTTTTTGAGATGTGTAAAGCAAACTTCCATCCACTATTCTTTGAATCAATTCGTCTGTGAAAAAATATTTCATGAATTGAAATGGCTTGTCTAGACTCTATTTCCTCTGGATATTCTGAATTACCTTTGAATTTTTTGTCATCCTCAGACAGGGAAATAGTCTTTCTTTTCCATGTGCACTGAATGCGTTTTGTTTTTGATGTGCTACCTTTGGCTTCATGACTAGCATGAGGGATTTGTTGACTTGAACCACTGTTACCGGTAATTCTATCACTGAGGTGGATTTGTGGTGTCCCTATATAAGTATCATGTTTAGTACTTGTCTTCTTTGAGGTATCTGTAGTAACACATGATAAAGCCGCAGTTCTTTCATTACTCAAAGAGTTACTGTCACTATCAGAAGAAGAGGTGTAGGCTTCTAATTCATTGGCATTTATTGTAGGTCAGAATCACTGTCATCAGTTACTTACTTCATCCCCACTTCCAGTAGGTAGTTGCAGAAGCTGCAGTAATTTATCTTTCTTCAAAAATCCTCTGCTATCAAATAGCTTGTCCATAACCTAAAAAGGAATAGAAATATTATTAATTATATTTTTAATTGGTTCTATTATATTTAATATTAATTTCACCATAATAATGGTTCTAAAACATTATAATAGTTAACATTTTAAAATAATTACATATGGAGTCATACTAAGATGAAATGACCTAAAATTTATAAAGTTGTAACATTCACATAATGTTGCATATGTGCAACAAACATAAAAAATGTTCCAACATTGAAATATTGCTTATATTTCACATTAATTTGTAATATAGTGTGCAGGGAGCTGTGAAGAACACACACAAGGCTTCCACGTTGTGATAGCCAATATGAGACATAATAATATTTTATTCAATATTCAAATAGATATGTGCATACGCAACAATGGGACAACACATATAACAGTTGAGTGACCAGGCTGCCCAGCTGACTTGCAATAAATCAGTGGGAAAGGATGCGATCTTACCTAGGCTGCCTCTGTATAATTGCCCGGTGCAGTCCTGGGCCGGTAAGGGAACAAGTTTATTACCATTAGAATCCTCTAGAGACTAGCATTTGGCACGTACACCATTTATGCACGTACGTCAAAATTAGGCAGATAATTGAAAACTCTAATAAACACACATGTAAGACCCTGGGTAATAAATAGGTTAACTTGACACTACAGTAGAGAAAACGACAAAACAGATACGCCCTTCGAATAAATTTCATTTATTTTACTTGTCATTTCTTTTTGTAGTGTAATTTTTAAAATCAGAAATAATTAAAAACCCTGTTAGCAATATGAGAAAAACTATAAAGACAACACACTATCCTAACAATGCTAAAAGTGGTCATGCCTACCCTACTTGAACCCTTTTACGGTTACGTGACGTAGCTTGCCAGAGTCTGAATATACTGGTTTCAAAATCAAATTAATTAAACGGTTCTCTGTAGTAAATATTACGTTAAAACAAACTGTGCTCTCACTAAACAGTCTAGCTCTGGTAGAAACTACTTTTGTAGGCCGTTCACGATAAAGTGAGCACTTTTGAAGCCCTAGTTACTTTTTTCTTTCAACATATTTATATCCTTCTACTACTTATTAATGGAAACCCTGCCATGTGAGTAATAAACACAATGTATACATTCACCGCACCCAAAACCAAAAGTCCGAGGCACAATGAAATGTATTTATTGGTTATTATGCCTGATGAAACAGCTTCAAAAAGTGCTCACTTTACCGTGAACAGCCTTTATCATAGGTTTCGCAGTGGGCGTATGTGTGCTGGAAATTTACGTACTTATAAAAGTCATGATGGCGTCGCTTGTGTCATGATGGCGTCGCTTGTGCAGGATTTGGCGTAACAGGATTAAGGTGGAGATACGTGGAGCTCCGCTCTACACGTACGTATACGGCGTGTTTAAACTACCTAGCTCCTGACCACTTAACCTCGCGAATGGGCGACCATTGACACAAGCTCCATTGCTGGTTACAAATTTACTTAAAAGTTGGTTCAGGGGCACGTCTACACACCCTAAAAATAATTTAAGGCCCTACTTTTCCGTCCACTTCAGACGGGAGGTCCTACCCTACGTCTGACGTCGTTGGAAGCTTCTAGCGAAGAGAGCGTTAGTCTCTGCAGGCTGACGCTAGCTTAAGGGGGCCTATAGCGCCAGCCAATCAACAATCGGGATTTAAACCTGCGGGCCAATGGGGATCAAATATATTCAAACCACCCACGTGAACCACTTCTAACGATCTAAATGAAGAAAAACCAAAGAATACGTGATCTCGGAACTGAGATATAATGCAATAAAAAATTAAAAGACCTACAAAATTGAGATCACAAATATTGATTTTATAAAAATAAATACACAATGAAAAATGAACTAGCCTATCAAAATTACACATAATTATTATTACCACCATACATCTAAGTTTTAAAAATCTTACGTGTTAAGAAAAATAAAATCAATAAAAATAAATAAAATTCACATAGGCAGTTGAAATCATGTGTGACGTGTGTGAAAAAGTATTACATTAACTCTTTCATGACAATATATGCAGCAATAAGAACAGAAAAAATAATATAAGTTAATTGTACGTATAAAAACCATATTTTCATGGGTGATACAACATATAAAATTGTAAAATGTAAATACATAAATTACCTTACTAATGTGTAAATTTTATTAAATCCATATACTAGCTCCAAATATATTTTATATATATATATATATATATATATATATATATATATATATATATATATATAACCACACAAAATTCCACTCTACGCGAAATGGCCGACTTTCCTTGTGGTTGTCAACTGATGTTGCCAAATAGAGAACACTCCTGCCATCTGTTGGTGAACTACTTAAACTGATGTTCAGTAAACATGCTGTAGCAGATAAGCAACAAGGATGTGTTCCAAAAATTCCTTCCAGTAGTATACAACATTGTATTTGAAAGCATGTTGCAGATAGCTACACTATGCAATTAAGGGTTTAAAAAAAATATCTTCTTTGCTATTCACAAGCGTTGCACGAATTTCTCTGCAATATAGGAATTGTTTGCCGTTCAACACTTTGAATGTAAATTGTTTATACTTTACACCTACAAACCGAAACTCAATTTAATAAGGTTTTACACCGTAACCATTTCTTATAGGCTGTTCACGGTAAAGTGAATACTTTTGAAAGCCCTCTCATTTGGAATAATAGTCAATAGATATATTTTATTTTAACCTTAGATGTCATCTTACGTGTGTGGTGGAATATGCACGCTGTGCTTATTACTTACATGGCAATATTTATTTTAAAAAGGTGGTTAAAGAATAATAAATGCCTGAAAGTAACTAGGGCCTTAAAAGTTCTCACTTTACCGTGAACAGCCTATACTAAACATTACCAAAATACGCCTGTTAATAGAAATGCGTATTGAGTATGAAATAGATATTGTAGTTCATTTACCCAAATTAATAAATTACTGTTATGATAACGAAATTATAAATATAGTTCCATATCCAATTTTTGTATGAAACAACTGACGTAGGCCCTATACGTGAGCAAATTTGTCAAAGTTTTGATTAAAAAAGTGTAAGTGTGAGAAGACTATAACTAAGCGACTGGTCTCCGATGGTGCGAAGGTTGTAGTATTGAACGCCAACTGGCGAGTTACATGCTCGTGTGAAGGTGCTAGCGACTTGGCTGAGGGTCGCAAGCTGGCGCGTGGCCCGTGAAACGAGTTCGTTAGCCTGAGCCAGTACAGACGTCTAGCGTCTTGTATATAACTGTGCGCCGTCGCCTGCCCGAGCTGATTATTATCTGCGAGGAAGAGGGCGTGCCGCCACTACCGTTACCCTGACAACACTGTTGCGACAGTTCCAGGCAACTACTGCCGCGCTCCAGGGGAACGGTACACACTTATCTTTACAACATAACAAAAAAAGTTTCAACCATCGGACAGTTGCTAATGGGACTGCTCGCACATATGTACATAGTACATATAAATAAATAAATAAATAATATATATATAATCCTTATAGGCTACTCACGGGTAAAGCGAGCACTTTTTGAAGCCCTTTCATTTGGAATAATAGTCAATAAATATATTTCGTTGTAGCCTTAGACATTAACTTTTGAGTCCGGTGAAATATGTACACTCCTTATTGCTTACTTGGCAATAGTTTTTTTTTTTTTAAGTCGTGGAAGGATAAAATATGGCTGAGTGGAAAAAAAATTTACCAGGGCTTCAAAAGTGCTCACATTACCGTGAACATCCTATATCAACTTGTCGTTAGGTCAATATGGTAAAGTGTCACAATTATATTCTGTATTTTCATTCTTCTTCCTCCCGAGCGAGATTGTTCTGAGAGTAATATAATTGCTGTTACAAATTGCTGGGGGCGTATTCAAGCTCTTGAAGGATGCAGGCCTTGATGAAAATAAAACAACTGGGCTAATGTTTATTTCTTATTTTATTTGCAATGGTGTAAAGATACGCACAGCTGTAATTTACTAAATACAACTGAATGTCCATACGATCTACACTTATTATTCCTGTCAGTGAATGCAATTTTATGTCAATCTCAGTTATAATTATCACTATCTCTAGACTAACTAGAGTCACGCAATCTTCATTTAAGTTATTAGTTAGACATCTACTATCAAAATATCCTGTGTTATACATTTACATAATTTCAAATGTCCGCCATTTACGCATCAAGTCCAACTGGCCAGCCAGTTAGTCTCAGTCGGTACTCCTCCGACGAGCGCGTCTGCACTAGCTAGTCACATGGATCGTCGCCCATCCGCCCAGTGATGGCACATACTCGGCTCTACTGGTCACTCCGATACAGGCACCCTGCGGCTTATATAGCTGACATCACCTGGCCCAGATGGTTCTTCGCGCCCCGAGTCACGCTGAGGGAGGTGATGACCCGAGTCATTAATGCTTCCATAAACGGGAATGTCGTCAGTATCATTAGCGGTATGGCGGCTCCGTCTCCCATCCTCCAGGTACCGGTGATGTCATCCTGAGGAGGACTACGCTTGGCCTGGGGGGGGAGGGAGGAGGGGGGGGGGGGGCACGAAGGCGAAACTCCCGCATGTATATAAAGCCTGTTTACGATTAAGTGAGCACTTTTGAAATCAACCTTAGAAAATAGTCACTGCTGCTGCCTGCATATATTTTAACGGGAGCACTGAGTGACATGCGCCCAGTATAGTTGGTAACGATGGATGGAACGTAGTTCCATATCTTAACGTCGAATAAAAAGTGTCAGGTAACCATTCGTGATAACTTAAAAATTATTTCTTTCGCTTTCTGTTTTTTTTTTTTTTTTTTTTGCATCGAGGTGTAAACATGAACATAACTTTAAAGTATTTCCTTTCTTAATAATTTCACGGTTTCGTTTGACCGACACATGAATAAAGTGATGAGGCCCATGGCAATGTTAATTTTACATATGGTGAAATATTATACAACGTGCATACAAGTAGATCTTAAGCAGGGATTGCGAAAATGCTCATTTTACCGTGAACAGACAATAACAATATGTATGGAGAGGTGGTTGCATTCTAGAGCAAGGGTTGCGCCCACTAAAGTGAGGGTATTTTAGGTGGAGAACGCCATCGTCCTTGCAGCGCGATGTAGAATAAAAGCCTGTAAGCGGGAAATTGCGGAATGTATAGAGTTAAAGAAACGGAAGTACTCCGAGGTAACCAAACAGCAATCGCCATAGGTTGACATGTTTCCCTTATGAGAAATTTCCCACTCGGGTCGTCGTGGTGGAAAGTGGGATTGCCAACCGCAAGGCCACCGAGATATTGAGATGTTAAGTTTTAGATATGCGGTATGTGTGTGTAGAGCGAAAATGGGGCAGAGTGATCATCCTAGCTGCATAGTAGCCACTCACGGTGTTTCAGTACTGGACTGGTTTTCTCCCAATATCACTATCACTATGAGAAATGTGGGTTAGATTTGAGGGTGGGACAATGTCACTGTCGACCACGTGACTTTAACAGTCGCATTGGCGATGGGCGAGTGAATGTTGGGGGCATAGGCAGGAGACGGAAATAGTTCTACCTCATCTCTAGTCTATGTATACTGTATGTGCACTTGTTCGCTGTGCGTGTGCTCTAATTACCGTCGCCGCTGCGATGAGCGGTGATTGAAATTAATTATGGAGTGTACATCGCAATTTTCTCTCATTAGTTCATGCTGGTATGTTTGACTTGAGGCTCTGTTTAACAACTAGCAGCACGAGGGAGTATTGGCTTGTTGTCGCAGTTAGCTTCAGAGGTTACGCCTGAGCACTTATGTCAACTGTCAACAAGGGTTGCTGAACCTCTGATGAACGACTACATAAAATTGTTTCGTTTCGCTGCCTTCAACATAGGTTACTTGGAAAATGTCACGTGGACCCACTTAACCTGTACATTGCATTTAAGTATTTGGGATAACTTTTAAACTGCTACGATTTGCTCTTTTGATTATATTTGAATGAAAATAAAACAATAACGAAGCATCGATAAACATTTTCCCAGAAAAATTCATTCTGTAAATTAAAATGCATACCTAGTCTAAATAAATATTGGTTAAACATGTTCAAATTGCAACTTAATTCAATGTGCATACAAGAAATAACGCTATATCTTTGATCGTGCGTGAATGTATTTATTGTCTGTACATCACGTGGATGCCAAGAATATCGTGCATCACCAGTCGTCAATGCAAAGAAGCAGTAAAATTCTAAAACGTAAAATTTTTGCGCAATAATCTATGTAAACTGTAAGTGTGCCAAAGATGATATTAAGTTACTTATCCTCGCATGCATAAATCGTTAAATTGCCTAGTTCTTCTTTTATATATTCTACACCGTATGTATGTAAAGTTGGATGACATTTACAAGTGGTTGTTTTTACTTATATTTGAAATACATGTGAATACGCGAGATATCTTATATTACCTAAGGGTTTTACCAGTGGGAGATTTCAAGCCCTGCTTCAGGGAGGGTAAATTTAGCACGCTGTTTAGCATAAATGTGTGTGAAATCAGTGACGTCGAAAGGATAAAACACGCTTGAGAAACTGTTTCACCCTGACTATTGAGCATTATTCTTATTTATATTAGTTATTTTGGGGTAAATCATTTTGAACGGCCTGTTAACGGTTCTGCAAATAATAATAAAAGAAAATGTTTATGCATGTAATCATGATATAATAATGAAAATGTACTATAATATTTGAGAGATGAAATTGTTTATAATTTTGCGTTTCGTGAATGACAAACAATGACAATCCAAGTGAAATTAATTACTTCAAATTAATATAACTTTCAGTATTGGACTATGACGACATCCTCGAAAATTACTGTCAGAAAAATTTTCTCCATGGGGGTTTTGCAGTCTTTTTTAACTTGCGACGTGTGTGTGTGTGTGTCTGTCTCTCCCTCTCTCTCTCCTCCCCCCCCCCCCCCGGGTTCGTCCGAGAAGTGGCTGTAAGACACGCGTGATCAATATTGTCGTTACGACTACAAACCGGCAAAATGAAACTAAGCTTGTCATTGTGGGCGGAAATTCAGGTAACGTGTGGATCGTTGTCACTGAACTCCGCACAGCGCGCGCTCTATGTCTGGTCGGCGTGATCTACGAACGCGTCAATGCACTTTTAACTGCCAGGTATTTATCAAACTCGAACCAAAGGGACAAATGCACCCTATAATTGAGCGACGCCCCTTTAAATGTGCTTAAGTCCTTAGACGGTTACTTCCAACTTTCGTGAAACCCTGCTAAAGCTGTACTTCCAGGATATTCTTCCGCCTCATGCAAAGAGTCTTGGAATTTACATGAAACTGACGGCGCACCACATTCGTGCGCTCTCATTGGAATAATATTTTACATAAGAACTATTTATTTTTAGGTATTACCGACACTCTTATTTTCTCGTGGGTTTTATTCATATTAATTATTAATGAAATATTATAATTTATTAATAGAAAAATTTCAATTTAACCAAAAATAAGGATTATCACAAGTATAAAATGCTTGTGGTACATGACATATTTATGTAGCACTTTTACACGTACGCCATATATGGGGCGATTTTTCAAAGGTGTCGTTCAAAAGTGTGAAGGAGCCGCGAATAGACTATATAATGCACTTTTCGTAATTGAACCGTATCTACCCCGCCATTTTCTGGATATTGTTGTTTGCAATCAAGATAAAAAAACAGAAAAAAACTATTAATTATTTGGCATCGTGATATTTTCTCGCGTTTACGTTAGGACAGAACGGGCAATGGCGTTCGAAATTAAATAATAGCAGGGAACTAGAACACAAGCTAAGCGAACTTATCGAAATAATAAATACCCTAGGTCGTTGGATTAATTACAGCTGTATACTGCAAGGGTAATTTTTTCGAGGGAATCACAAGGCTTCCAGCAGTTTAATACTTTGCCACAGAATACGTGAGAATACAGAAGTGAAGTAGTCGCTTATACTACGGACACCAGCCTCAAACACATCAAAAATGTCCTCACTGACCACCAACACGCTGAAGCATCGCCTGCCAGTCAACTCTTGGTAACGCCTTCCAACCGGCCCGGTAGCCTATCCAATAGTGAGTCCTTCATATCACGCAGTAACCAATCAGTATCAAGGCCCGTCCCGCAGCCTTGGGCCAGCCAATCGGCGGGTGAGCACGCTCCCGACAAAGGAACCTTCCCGCATCTCATTTTTGTGAACTGAGTGAGGTGGTGCATTGGGGAGGACCTGGGTTCGAATGCCGGTCCGGCCATACTAATTTCGGCTTCCCGTGGATTCCCAAAACCTTCCCCCGTTCTTGCTTGTCTGAGCAACTTACCGTGATGTAGTGGTTAAACTACTCGCCTGCCACGTAGGAGTATCGAGTTCGATACCCGGCGGGGTCGCTCCCGGATTTCCGCACGTGGGATAGTGCAGGATAATGCAGCTGTTTGGCGGGTTTTCTCGGGGATCTCCAGTTTCCCCACACTTTCATTCCGGCGCTGCTCCATACCTCGCTTCACCTTCATCGGCTCTCAAGATCTCGATGTTAAGAGTGGGATGGACCCCCGCAAGTTTTGTGAAATAGTTGTTAGCGCGAATACGCGTAGGCCTATCTCGGTAAATAAATGTTCTGCAAATACGACTTTTTGTCAGAAAATACAAATAGGGACTATGTCCCTATTTTCTTTACTTTTGTCATTAGGTGTATTCTCGGAGAAATAACCCGTGAAAATGGTCAAATATTCTATTTTAAAGCTTGCCTATACAGTTAAATTAGTGAAAATGTTCAAATATTCCATTTTAAAGCTTGCCTGTACAGTTTCCCAAAGTGGAAAGAGAAAAGTACAAACATAAGGGCGTAGTTTAATCTGTGGTCTTTCATGGCTTGTAATAGTCCTACTGTTACAGATCCAATTTACACAGCAGAGCTTTACAACGGAAACACTACACGCTTTGCGCGTAGGAGCGATGAGGCACTAGGTGTGCATGTTATTGTCGCCCGTATCGCTCCCTCGCTTCTTGACCGTGGTGGCGAGGGGCCGGGCGCCGCCTACTGGGATGTTTCTAGCGCGTTTGAAGAAGGGAAGCGCGGGTGTGATAAGGGCGACACTGATACGCGTGTCTGATGCTCCTACGCGCTAGGCGCTGAACTGGCGTGCAGTGTTTCCGTTGTCCTGCGTGTACCTATGGAACTTTAAGCTGTGACATATCATTTTATTGGTGGAAAGTCTATAGCAAGGTTCAATGCATGTTCCTATAAATGTTTTGCTTGTTTCCAACCAGTATATTACGAGATACAGCAGTGTGAAAAACAGTTTTTAGCTATGTTGTAGGGCTCGGGAATAGCATTTGTAATGTACATGATGTATTGAGAGTATTATACGTACCTCACCCGAAATGTGTTTTCTTTTCTTACATTGGTATCATGAGGACATGTTTAATGGTTTCGTAAAAAAATGCAGATCTCAAACGCACTGCAACGCGTTTCCACCGCCAGGTAGGCGGCGCCCTTTAGAGCCGCCCGAATCTCTTCGCTCACTGACTTGCACTGTCTCTAAAGCAGGGATCACACGATGCAAGATGAGTACCAATCTTGCGTGAGATGCCGACCTTACACGAGAATTTATGGCACAAGTTCTTGTGCAAGGCACATCTTGCACGAAATGAGGAGATAGAGCAGGTCCTATTTTTCTCGTACAAGGCGATGTAAGTTGCAATCCTATTGGTCCTTGTATGCTGGCCATGTGACCTGTTGTAAACTCAACCATAGAGTAAAAGAAAATCATAATCTAAGGTGTGCGAAGAGGAATACAGGGAAATACAACATTGCTGGTAAATAACTTTAAAGCGTGGGTTGGATTTTAGACAGTTCGCTGAGAATAAAATTATAATTATATATTGGAGAGATAGCTTTGAAACAAATACCTTGTTGAGGTAAGCAACTTCATATTTTGTATTATGATACCTTGGCTGTTTTGTACTCACCAGCGTTATTAACTTATTTTGATGCGAGACAGTAGTAATCTTATTTATCTGCAGCGTGAACTCGTTTCGCATGCAATTTAGTTGCAATTCTCGTATGGAATATTTCGTACGAAATCTTGCGCGAAATGCATCTTGCATTGTGTGATCCCTGCTTTAATGACCTCGCTGTCGACGAGACATAAAGCCCTTGCAGCCGTTGTCACGTGGTCCTCGGCGGGCGCTAGGGCGGCCCCGCCCACCTCACAGCGCACGCGCGGACGTGTCCACAGCGAGCGACGTCGCCGGTCAGGTTGGGAGAGACGCGGACGTCGCTCGAACGGAAGAACGCCGCGGCTGGCCGGTCACTGACTCGCGCCGTCATGGCGGCTGGGTGTCGCACTGCGAGCCGTCCGTCCCACAGTCTGCCGTCGCGCTCCCCGGCGTGCGGTCCCTCGACAGCGCCACTGGTTGTCGTGCGCGCGCGTACAGGACGTGACGTACGTTGTCGATGGTTGGTGATGTTTTCGCGGTGCTCCTCCTCCTTTGAGACTCCACAGTGGGCGTCAATCCACTTCTTATCGAGGTTTGACGGACAGCCTTCGGGTGCCCACATTACAGAGAACGTCGATTATGGTATAGACTGTTCACGGTAAAGTGAGCACTTTTTAAGACCCTCCCAAAAGGCATTAGCCACTAATAAATTTATCTCATTGCCGCATCGGGCATTAAATTTGAGGGCCGTGAAATGTATACACTGTGTTTAGTGATCGCAAGGCAGTGTTTGTATTAAAAAGCAGCAGGGAGATGAAAATAAGATTAAAGGAAAAATTTAGAAGGGCCTTAAAAAGTGCTCACTTTACCGTGAACAGCCTGTAGGTGGGTAGGTAGAGGTTAACTTCTAGTCGACAGCGAGGTAGTTAGAAACGGAGCAGGTTGACCAAAGGAGCAGGAACGGAGCAGGTTTCTGGAAACCATGGAAAGACCAAATAAGTATGGCCGGATGTGGATTCGAATCCAGGCCTTCCCGAATGCGAGGCGCCACCTAGCTCGGCGTCCTTTGGAGCTTAGTTTTCTTAATACATTGAACGCCAGGTTAGTTTAACAACGCTAATTCTAAAGGCAAAAATCAACGCCTTTCTTAAAAATTGTGTTGCATGAATACAATTTAAATTTCAATGCTTGGTTGGTTTTTTAGATTACGGGGTAGAATGCTTTCTTACCAAATACTAAGCGAATTCCTGCGGATTGTAAAAGTTTTTTTTTGTTTTCATGTAGAGGTTGTCAGATAATTATTTCCCTATCAACGATAGCGTGTTGCAAAATATTTTCTTTTTATAGTACGAAAAGTGACTTGCTAGTTGGTTGTCCAAGTCCTGCGATATATTCACCCCCTTTCCTGGGAAACTTTTTTTTTTTTTTTTTTTTTTTTCCAAGCGATTTCTTTTAGAAACTTGTATTTTATATGTTGGTATAAGGTACCTGCGGCACCAGGTAGGTGTGGATGTAACTGTTGCCAGACAATATGCACTGCTATGCCTGTGTTCAACGTGTAAGTTGCCACGACTGTACTGTCTTAACTGGCACGCAACTGTATATAATTGTGAAGTCACGATTGTATCGAGTTGTGTGCTCTTACAGTAAGCATTAGCATGCCTTATTTAGGCTGATACTCGCGCCCAATCAAATCTTCATGGCTATTACAGTATGTTATGAACTAAGTAAAATCTGTTACCAAGTTTAAGAATAGAAAAAAGAAAAAAAGTTAAAAATATGAATTACATATTTCGCGAAAAGATTTCCGTATCTATACTTCTGACATTAGTTGCTTTAACTTTAAATTGCATGAAAACAGCAGCGTTATGCAGGCCGTGACAGCGTCATTACTAGGTAACTGTTTTTTATGAGGCCGTTGGGCGGGTAAGGGGGGGGGGGGGTGATGATATTCTACCGGGGGTGTATGGCATGCGGAATATCCCCTCCCTCCAAGCGGAAGGGGGATTCAGGTGTTCTTCACCGGAAAATTTCTTAAAACTTGACATCTAAATAATGCATTTAAGCCCTTTTATGACTGAATAATACCACCCGTTTAGGATAGGTGAATTTTCCGCACATTATTCTTAACAAGTATAAATAATAAAATACAGTAAATAGTAGTCACGAGTGAGTGTTGCTGAATATGCCCACTAACTGTGGTCTATGGAGCAAGGGATAGGCGGGGGAGGGGGGTTGATATTGATCACCCTTATCACCACCACTAGTTACATCACTGCCGGCCGTAAAAAAAGCCCTCTACGACCAGCTTTGCTGTCGTATGTAAATTGTTTTTTTCCGCCTGGGAGCTGGCAAACAATGAGCTTTCTCGCAGTTGTGAGACGACACAAGGAATTTCTCCAAGTACCGTTTTTCCGTCCTACTGCCAGCCGTCCTATTGTTTTTCAGGTGTGTCTGCCATCTACTAAAGTCGTCGTATTTCAATTTTTTTTTTCGTGTACTTTCGACGAAAAAATTTATCGCGTGCATACTGTGTTCAAGACCAAAGACCGCACGTTCGCATCACAGAGTAGGAAAGTACACAGACAGATGTGGGTGAAGCCATTATCTGACTAGCTATGCGCGAGGTTCTTGTGTCTGATTGGCTATGCGCAAAGTTCTTGTGTCTGAGTGGCTGCTGCGTGGAGCTAGTACTTTACCACACGCTGATCGACAGATTGCGTTCCAACATTTCGTTAGCCAGCGACGCCATTTTTCTGTCGCGTGTAATTGGATTTCGCGATAGAAGCGGCTGTTTCCCCTCTGTATAAGCTGTTCACGGTAAAATGAGCACTGGGGAACCATATCGGTCCTGTTCCTCTTCCATGCCTTGGAAATTGGGCTTTGCATAACCCCACCCATACTCGCTGTTACTACTTTTGTGTGTCTGCCTTGAAATAACACTATTCTGGTTCTGTCTAACAATGAAATATGCATTCCAAACTTTCTTACGTTCTATTCCCAAGTACGAACTTCACTATATACCTACCCTTGTACCAGGCAGGTAGTAGGGCTTAACGTCTCGTCTACAGCAAGGTCATTAGAGACAGTGCAATTTGCACAGAGAAGAGGGATTGGGAAGGAATCGGCCACGGCCTTTGTTAGAGACCCATCCGACCATTCGCCTGGAGTTATTTCGGAAAACCATGGAAAACCAAAATCAGGATGGCCGGACCGGGAATCGAACCCGGGTCGTCCCTAATGCGAGTCCAGTGAGTTACCACTGCGCCCTTGTCAAATTGCATCATTTATACTTTATATTTACGTAGGCCATTGTCAGTGAGAACCTTCGTCAGGCAAGGCAATAATAATTATTACTATGGTTTAATCTAAAAAAAGATTTGATAAATTCCGTGGCTGAAAAGGATTTATTTATACACATGGTTAGTACTGGTTATTACATACAGAGTAATTATTATCATGCTTAAATTTGATTAAAATAGGCTTATTTATTTTTTATAAAGTTTCAGCAAAAATGTTAGTATTGCAAAATACTGTGCATGCATTCTTCTCTCACATGCAGCATTGATCATACTTTTCTCACAATTCAGGTGTAGTGAGCGCTACATTTAACGAGTTCTGCATGTTGTCGGGTGCTCCATTGGGAGCCACTCCACCTCTACTTAAAGCGATAGTAAATGCACTTTCGCTGGTATCAGAGGGAGAAACGTGCTACACAGAAAGCACTGCGTTTGACGCATGTCTGCCGGGCTGCGTGCGTGCGTGGCACTTGTCGCCATGCGGAACACGCACTAGGCTGTTCCGCTTCACCCGCACTTTCCTTCCAGAGAGAGCCGGTGCCATTTCACGCCGCAGTACGCCACCACAACCATCTCCGGCAAGGACGTGCCACGGATCTTCACGGTAAACTGAGCACTGTTGAAAGCCCCGATTAAGATTTACTTGTATGCACATTGTGTATTCTTACATTATACGTGGGGCCGCGGTGGTGTAGTGGTTAGATCATGCACGTTCCCACCAAGGCAAACCTGGTTCGATTTCCGACGGGGTCGGCCTCGGAATGTGGGATCGTGCCGGACGAGGCCGCTGTTTGGCGGGTTTTCTCGGGGATCTTTTATTATCACCGCCCTTGCATTTCGGCGCTGTTCCATACTAACCTCGCTTCACACTCATCGGCTCTCAAAACCTCGGTGTTAAGATTTGTACAAATCTCTTTACTTTACTTCACCACGTAAAACTTACATTGCCATGGGCCTGATATAGGCTGTCCACGGTAAAGCGAGCACTTTATAAGGCCCTTCTAAATTTTTCCTTTAATCCAAATTCCACCTTCATGCTGCTTTTTAATATAAACATTGTAATGTGAACCATAAACACAGTGTATACATTTCACCACCATCAAAATTTAATTCCTGATGATTTAATAATATGTATTTATTAGCGATTAATGCCTATCGGGAGGGCCTTAAAAAGTGTTCACTTTATCGTGAACAGCCTATCGCTTTATTCATGCGTCGGTCGTGTGAAACCGTTCAAACTATATGAATAGTAAAATCAGAATGCAAATTAATTTAATTTCATTCTCACAGACCTGTTTACACAACAGTTTTATATATTAACGGTAAAGCAGGGAACTGCTTCCCTTCCAGCGCTACCAACTTAACTGGACGCACGCCAGTTAGAGACCGTTATAACAAACGCAGGTCGAAGCAGCGACATTTTTTAAAATGTTGATTTCAGAATTGCCCACTTTATCGTGAACAGCATAATGTATATGTAATTAATGGCACATGAATTTCGTTAATCCTGAGCGCGCACTTGTTCCGCTCGGATAGGTTCGGCTCGGAAGGGACCTTTTGGCAAAATAGAGCTTGTTTTCATTTGACAGCCCGCGCTCTACAACAGCTTGGCCCGGCCGCCGGACTGAGACGTTGTATAGGCTGTTCATGGTAAAGTGAGCACTATTGAAGCCCTAGTTACTTTTTCTTTCTGCCATTTTTTATCCTTTAACCAAATTTTCAAATAAATATTGCTATGTAAGTAATAGAAACTGTGTGTATATTCCACGCACTCGGAAGTTAACGTCTAAGACTAAAAAATATTTGACTATTATTCCAAATGAGAGAGCTTTCAAAAGTGCTCACTTTACCGTGAACAGCCTATAGTGCACGGACTACCATATGGAAACGATTTTTTTTTTTTGCCGAAAGGTCCGATCAGAGCTGAGCCAATCCGAGTGGAACAAGTGCACCCCCTTCTTAATACAAGTATTTATACTCTTGTGTTCCTTATATGACTAGACCATGATGACTGTGACACTCTATACAACTCAGTAGCGAGCGTGATTAGCAGATAAAAATAATGTGACGTATCACGTACAACCTAGTTAAATAAAAAAAAAAAAACCTTGCACCATGGCAGCAGCCAATGAATTAACAGCTGTCGCTGGAGTATGTAAAGAACTGCGAAGTCTAGGCTACTGTGAAGTGAATATGCGATATTCACGTACCTTTAACCATAACTGACACCGACAGGTAATATAGCGGTGCTTTCTCGTAGCCATTAGCATTGCCAACGTATAGTCGTTTTAAAAGTTAGCGCACTTTGCGAGGGACATATGCTATGTGTTAACAATCAAAGTAGACGTCTAGCACACAATGAGTTCGATTCGCCATCACAAGCGTCAATTTCCGTTCATTAAAACTGACAGTCATTTGACACGCCTTCACGTTGCTTTTTCACATATTCGTTTCTGTGTAAAATGAAGCATTAGAGTTACTGAGAAGGTTAACAAAAGTGAGGAAATGTTAATAGTTAAATGTAGGGTTATTCGAAAACAAAATAGGAATAGGATGGGGAAAAATATTTATGTGACAAGTTAAACAACTTAAAGGGGAAGTGTCCTTGCCATCTTGGATTACGTATTTTCCTCTTTAACTTAATTTTCGGAGTCAATATTTGAAAACCAATTTAGTCAAGGCACGGGGAACATCTCAACAGTTATTTCGACATCCAACTTATTTTTCTTGCATGATTAATTTCACATATGTAACCGTAATCAATCCCACATGGGAAAACACAGGTAAAATTGAAATCGTACAAATTTAGAAAAATTCGTCAAATGGGCCCTCTGTCATGTCTAGCTTTTTTTTTTTTTTTTTTTTTTTTTGTCTGGTCATACATTTTCATTACGAAGATCTGTAAGAAAAATTGAAGATGGTATGTATATACTATTCCCTTAAAAGCATTTTCCATAAAAGTCCTTGTTTCGGTTTGAATCCTGATTGGGAAAAAATATTTTACCGTATAAGTAGAGCGAGGAGTTATTAACAGCTATGGACATGATTATGTGTGTAGTTGTGGCTGTGGTTAGTTCAATTGTAGGGCTGTCTTTATGACTAGAGTTGCGGGAAACTGCTGGCATGAACCGTGTTACGGTCTGGAAGTTAACTGCCCATGCCACCTGCAAATTTATGTTCCTTTTTATTGCGTCTTCATGAAGGACTTGCAATTATTTGGGAACTCCTGGACATCAAAAAGCGCCGCAAAATACAAACTATGCGTTTCACCGCTACGACGCCGGCGGCAGTTAATGTGAACTCTTCAGAGTTGCATGTGCTCATACCTGCGTCGCGTTTCGATGTGCATATACGCAGTGGAGGGCAGTCTGTCGACTGTGTTCGCTGTAGCTGGGTTTACAACTGAAAGTTAACCGTGCCCGTATAAATGACGACGCGTACTAAATAAATCGCATAACCATGCTGCCACTAGTTCGCTACAGAAATTAACAGGTTTCACGCGGTTTTGAGAATTTATTAAAGATATTGATTTCGTTACGTAGTCAACCACGACACGAAGGGATGCGTTGATAGCAAAGATACTTTAATTTACTGTAAAACCAGCATTCATATTAGCAACATAAATATGTATGTGATCATGATTAGCAAATTATTTCTGGCTGGGTTCTGTTAAACGTGAAGGACGCTGAAAATATAAAAAAAGTTGGCGTTTGCAGTCATGGACACAAATGTTCGTACATCTCTACTTTAGAAATTTTAAATGATGTACGTTATAGTTGACTGCTAAATAGAGGTATAATTATTATTTCATTCTATTTTTGCTATTATTGTTCCCTGACGTTATCAACTTTACTTTATATGCGGGTCGAATAAAAATCATAGCCACCCACATTCACGGTTTTTGTTCACCAGGTATTCGAATCAAACGATTGTGGCGAAGATACAAGGGAATAAGTTATACTATGGTCGAAACCTTAGCAAGAAAAAAGTGTAAGTCCACAACATCCACTACTTTTTTCAAATATGTTTATCAGATAACAATTCGTAGCATTCAGTGGTTAGTTTAGATCTTTATTTTTGTGACCACATGATACGTTACTTACATCTGAGTAATGTCTATTAAAGAGTTTACAGCAATTTAACTCTAACAGCTTAGTATAGTGCACCATACTCTAATAGGCCTACATTAACGACTTATGATTTCAGTTTACATTCCTAACTACGGAAGTATAAAGACACAACATTTGTGGTAATACTGGAGCGCGTATAACGAATTAAGATTGTCATTATTGTTTTCCATACGACACTGGATAAAAAAACTAGTAAAGTAAGGAAATTATGTATGTGTTACGTAATATTCGTAGAATCACGACACACGTCCACAACAGAGATAACAAAACTGGCGAAATTTGTTCTCGTTTTGCAGGTATATCATTTTACCCTTAGGCCATGCATTTCATGAGAGGGTTTCAGTTACCGGGCTGGGCAACAAGACTCTTAGTCCACAACGCAATATTGGTACACTACAAGTGATTTTATAATGTAAGCCCCTTACATTTGTATTTGTTATCGTTTTATTCACAACGTATGAGCAAGGACAATATTAAAATAAGTTTCACAGCCTATAGGCACTTTGTAAACGTTTATTAGCGGAAGCACAAACGTGGGATCCTCGTAAATTTACGAGAATTCCTTTGGCGAAAAGTGTGTTCAATAGATTGCAGCACGTCTTAACATAAACACGTGTAATTTAAATATAAAAATAAGATATGTCGTTTCACCAATTTAATAAATAATATTAGAGATTGGATGTGCACTATTCGCTACAGTAATTTTATATAAGATATTTTTATAAGTAGACCTAGATAGATTAGCTAGCTACCAATGCATAGTCGGGAACGGAGATTTAATCGACTGGCTATTTCTGGTGAATGTATTATTTTTGCCTCCCTTGTTCCCCCTTACTGTCTTACGACGACCTTGATACATTCATCTTCCACTTCTGCAATGCATTGCATTACTTATACATTACCGGTCTTCCGCATCTACCGTATGTGCCACGAGTATTCACGTGTCGAAACAAAATTTTACATAAAATTAATTATAGTAAAATGACTAACGTATATTGATTTTTATAATGAAACTTAAGGGCGATGATTGCGTATAAAAAAACCAGTGAGTATCTTCCTCCTAGAGTGTTATATTGTACAGTAGCCGGCTCAGCCAGGCTCCAGGACATGTTGCTCTGGCCCTCTCCTCGCGGAAGCATTAATTACTACATCCTGCCTGGTGATGCGTGCATTCGTTGCGTCATCCTTGCACGTAGCGCGGGAGTCGTGAACGGTCATCGAGTTCCTCCTGCCCCCCCCCCCCCTTTTTTTTAACTTCTTCGACTCAACACTTGTGTGACCTGCGCCGAGCCGGCGAGAAGCACTTAAAGTCGCAATGAAGCTTGGGGCCGCCTCTTGTGCTGCTTTCCCAGCCAGCCTTTCCGGGTTGGCATCTTTCTTCTGCAGTCTACCTGCTCAGAGCACTTCCCCTTTCGGCTGCGAATCGCCAGTCGCTGTCAGCACTCCGATTCCTATCACAGCGCCGACTTTGTGTTTCCGGATGGGAACATGTTTCAAACTTTCGGACACAGTATACGCGTTCATTGAAATCATCCCTCTCTTTCTTTCCCCCAATTTCTCTCGCCCTCTCATACTGTACGTTGTATGTTTGTGCGTGCGATTACGTGCATATGAAACGTCAATTTCATGTGGACCAAGGCTTTAAATATTTAATTCATGCTGAAATATCGTTGTTTTCGGTCATGTAAATATGTACCTATAAACATAATATACCAGATGATTAAACACAATACAGACGACGCTTAGTATGTTGTGCGTGACGACAAACTGCTCGCTGGAAATTTCTTTTTTTTTTTGGGAAGGGGGGGGGGGGGAGACCTCTTTCCTCCCATACTCGGAGTCTCTTACGTGTTCGACATCTGATTTCTGACTGGCCTGTGCGCAGGCGCGTATACTTTCTTTCACTCTGCACTGATTCCTGTAATTTCAAATGATTTTTCGTGTGTATAAACGCTGTCAGGCATTAAACAAAAGCAGGGCTGTATGTTATGTGTTTGTTACATTCGATACGACTGTTATGCAAATTAACTATACCAGTTCTAACGTCCTAACAAAGATAAAGATTTCAGCCCAGTTTCTAGTATCTCGTGGATAGTCGTTTAAGTAAGTAGGTAGGTAGGGCTTAACACCTTGTCGACAGCGAGGTCATTAGGGACGGCGCAAGTTGCATAGGGAAGAGAAGATGGGGGGAAGGATTGGGGAGAAATTGGCCATGGCCTTTGTTTGGGACCCATCCCTGGAGTGATTTCGGGAAACGATGGAAAACCGAAATCAGGATGGCCGGATCGGGAATCGAACCCGGGTCCTCCCGAATGCGAGTCCAGTGTGTTACCACCTCGCTCGGCAACTTTCTGTAGTATTACGTAGCTAATGTTAGAAAGTTATCTGATTAAAATAAATAAATGTCATCGCAAGAAAATATTTTTAATGTTTCTAAAGAAATTTTGAGACCAAATCTGTTAGAAAACGATGATTACTGTTTTTTTCCTGTTCAAATAGAAAACTTTATATTTCAAAGAAAAGAGATAACATTTTCTGAATAAGCGATTGTCTCGACGGTGCACCTGCGACATAGATGTTACCATAATCATCTGGTAAATAAACTACAGCGTGTTCATGAAGAGCTGATTTAATTGAGAGTTTAGCAAGTAATTGATTTGGGGGGGGGGGGGAGCATCAAAGATCGTGCAATAATTGTTTCCCTAATGCCAGTTTTGCATGTTTAGATACCTTAAGTCAATTTTGCAACTTTAATGATCCTTTTTTTAAATAATGATTAATAATTTCAGAGTGTTTTCCTTGGGGCAGTTTTGCCACACAAATATTTTAGCATTTATCTTAATGTACTGTTATAATTTCATTTAGTATTTAGTGTTAGCTCGTTTTTCTCAATTTTCTTTATATATCGTCTAAAATTGCTTTTACTGTAGTTTCAGAGTACTGTTTGTTAACGATTCGTAGTTATTAACAGCATGATTTTAACGTCATATGTGTTATCACGTGTAGGGTTTAAAAATCGCAAGAATAGCGCATTCGAGCGAGAGCTGGCGATGGGATACTACATTGGAAGGTTGAAAACACAGCTCGACAACTTAACTCGCTGTTTTTCTTAACTCTCAGTATTTTGAGCGATGAGTATGAAATTTTAATATAATTATGTTTTCGCAAGCAGAATTTTTTTTAATTTATTAGTTTTCACATCGAAGAGATAAAGAAAAGAGCTGTTATGCTAATTTTGTTTGTCTCTGAAAAATAAATTTACATAAATTGGAATTTGTCCTCTAAATATTTTGCATTTAACTCTTGATTGGGTTCAGAGAAACTGCAATAGCCATGAAATATGGGATTGGACCGTTGTTGTGGTTAGGGAGCCCCCCCCCCCCCGGACGGCTCACGTCACGCACCTACCTTGCAAATGGACGTGTGTATTATCTCGTCCCGCTTCTTGGAGCCTGCAGTTCATATTGATGCTCTCTCCCGCATGTGCACCGGACACTCAGGACTCGTCTGGCTAGTGACATGTTAGCTGGCGCTGCCTGCGCGGCGATGGACTGACCTAGGGGCGCGAGGTCGCGCGCCATGCAAGGGGCGAGCGCCTGCCACGTCGTCTTCGGCGACGACGCCACCGTCAGGATGTTTCACCGCAGCAGCAGCAAGGTACAGAGTACAGTGCGGCTGCGCGCCGCGGTCTCCAGGCTATTCACGGTAAAATGAGCACTTCTGGAAGCCCTGCTTAAGATCTACTTGTACGGAAGTTTTGTATTCTTCCGCCTTATGTAAAGTTAAAATTAACATTTCCATCGGCCTCGTCACTTTATTCATACGTCGGTCAAGTGAAACTGAAATAACTAGAATAGTAATTATTTTTTATATCTGCTTATTTTTACACTTGGATGCATTAAAAAAACAGAAATCGAAAGAAATAATTTAATTTATCACAAATGATTACCCAACACTTTTTATTTGACGTTGAGATATGGAACTACTTACCCTCCATCATTATCAGCTTTACTGAGCGTATGTCACTCATTGCGCCCGTTAAAATATACACAGGAAGGAGCAGTGACTTTTTTCAAAGGTTGATTTCAAAAGTGCTCGCTTTACCGTGAACAGCCTTTAGCGGTCTCGAGGCATTGTGTGTGGGAATACGTGGCTGACCGGCGGGTTTTGTCCCGTTCTCTCCGCTCTCTCATTCTGCCGCTGCTCCATCTCCACCTCATCTCTCCCTCGCCGGCGGCGCTCAAGACCTCGCTGTTCAAGCGACTTAACCCTGTCAACTCGACTCCAGCACGCGCAGAAGGTGGCTAGTGCAAAGATCTGGCTCTCACTACGACGACATGGGTTCGATTCCCGACCCGGGCACGCCCGGGTTCCTGCGTGGTGAACGTTGCCGCTGGCCAGCATGTTTTGTTGTCCCCAACCTTGTCGTCCTTCGCCGCTCCATCTTACAACCTAAGAAAATAATTGCAAATACACATCGCTGTGTTCGTACACTGTGTGAGCGCGAATGGCAAAATGTTTTATTTCCCCATACAGCTATGGTAGCATTGCCACATTTGTTCAAGAAAGAGCCACTTGCGTAAGGAAGTTTCCAACTTTGTATAGTAGTCACTATTATTATACCCACACCATGCATAGGTTAAAAACTCCCATAAAGAGTTTAGGAAGTTTACAAGAAATGTTTTTACAGTTTCAGATTTCGTTTCACGTAGCCAGTCAGTGATGATGAGTACCTGCAGGTTCCACTTCAAGCTCCGTCACTTCCGCCCTAAGGCTGATGTTACCAGTAACTCAGAATAAAACACGACACTCACTCTGAAAAAATAACATTTGATTAAAGAGGAGGGCAATGGAATTTTATTGGTGCCGCAAATTATTTATACTGCAAAACCATACATAACCTAGATCACATCTTTTCCATTAATTATTTTTTTTAATTGTTATAATGCCGAAAAAATAGTTTAATCAAATTATTAGTGAACTCGTAAACTTACACAACAAAAATCTGAATGGGAAATTAAAATAAATGTAAATATTATTTATATGTCGTATCAAAGTACC
The DNA here is from genome assembly GCA_029891345.1 of Dryococelus australis. Classification (NCBI taxonomy): domain Eukaryota; kingdom Metazoa; phylum Arthropoda; class Insecta; order Phasmatodea; family Phasmatidae; genus Dryococelus; species Dryococelus australis. The sequence continues at coordinate 129,535,405 of CM056995.1, read as the reverse complement.
TACAGACGTTTTTATATGAAATTCTAATTCTTCGTTTGTAATTAATACGAATAAAAACATTGAGAAAATAGGCGTGTTGGCAATGCCTAGTAAGAAATAGTTCTTATGCAGAATATAATTAGAATGAGGACGCACGAATGCAGCGCGTTGTCCATTTGGTGTAATTTTCTATACTTGGTTAAGCTTTGTTTGCGTGAGGCGGAGGAATAATTTGGAAGTAGAACTTAGTAGGACTTCAGAAAAGTTGGAAGTAATAGCAAATTGACTTTATTGAAGAATTAAACTCTTTATGTAAAAATCGGTAGAATGTAAAAGCAAACAATATTAATTTGCAACGTAATTCCCACAAACGAATGTAGAGCCAGTACGGTATATCACCTCACTCCGCTATGGCCCTGGTGAGCGATTTTTTATCTCCTTATCGCCGTCCAACATCCGATAACACCACTTTGGGTCTACATTTCTTGTAAGGGCTGTACAGATAAGATAACTCGCGTCAAACAGCATGACGACCATGCACGAGCTGCTTGTTCCTAGAGGGGCGGTTTGCAGACTGCGAGCAGAACAGGGTACGCATAATTGCTGCTCGGGTGTGAGTGGCAGGTCAGATATCGATTATATGAATGTGTTTGCCTTATAGTTTTTAGTCCAGGACAGCAAATCAGCAAGTTAAGGAAGCGTGGCAATTTTTCTTTAAATATTGCGTAATATTAACAACTGTTTCTGGAAATGATTTATTTGGCGTTGTTCCTCTCAGGAGCCCGCTGCTCTACCTGAGGGGAGACATCTGTCATTCCGAGGACTAGACGAGATGAGCGGGGAGCAATGGCGGAATGTAGGCGGAAGAGGAAACGGGAACACCCCGAGGGAAGCACATCAAGGAGGCAGTCAGCCTCACTTATAAAGTGAAGATACAGTAATTGTCACCTGCTTCGTACACAGTATTCAGCTTCCAGACGCAGGCGTTGTGTGTGAAGTCAGTCTCGATTGGGTTGAGATTTCAGTGTGAAACAACGCTTGTACCAAGATAGTCCTTGCATACTACATAGGTGACCTCTTTATTAATACCATGATTAAAACCAGAGCATCTTGCATTGCGTAGTGTGCACTGTCATCATAAGAGAACAAAGAAAACTCTGTGTTCAGCTCCTGCCACCTGTCTTTAAGGGGAAAAAAATTCGAGGACGTTAATAATTTTGCTTGAGGATGAGTCATGTCCGTATGTAATCATAATTAAGGGGAAGATAGTGATATTGCTTGAATATGTATATATTTGGAAGAGTATCTGTATCGTGGCTGTCGAAATATCAAATAAATACAAACAACAGCAGAATTTAAAATGTTGCGGCGCTGTGTATAGGCCGTTCACGGCAAAGTGAGCACTTTTGAAGCCCTAGTTACTTTTTTTTAAACCAATTTATATCCTTCCACCACTTGTTAATGTAAACCTTGTCATGTGAGTAATAAACACAGTGTATGCATTCACTATACCCAAAACCAAAAGTCGGACTTCACAATGAAATGTATTTATAGGTTAATCTATCTGATGAAATAGCTTCAAAAAGTGCTCACTTTACCGTGGACGGCCTATACCTGTTCTCGCAAAAGCGGGAAAATATTTTCATATTATCAAGCTATTTCATGTTTCTCGCATCTTAGGAACAAAAATGTTGATTTCCTTTGAAATAAACTGTCTTGGATAGGGACGACAGGTTGAACACAGAGCTGTGACGTCATGCTCGCTGTGGTGTAGTTACTGTATGTATATTTATTGTAGTGTTGCAAGCGGCGAGGTGATGAATGGACGCGCGGTGCTGGAAGGGAAGACCGGTTGCCGCCGTCGCCGCTGATATGTGCAAGAAGGCCGCCGTCGCCGCCGCGCCGGTCGTGGAGACCTACTTGCCGACGACGCGCTACTGTCCGCTGCGAAAACATCGGCCCTTCTGTCTGCCGGCCTGAGGGCACCCCGAACCAGACTCTGCTGGCGGCTCGTATGGCGTTTCATGTCATTTACGCTTTAACAGTTTCACGTGGAACAATATCAGACTTTTCCAACTCTTCAGTCGTGAAAGTGTAACTTTTAAAATGGAAAAAGAGGAGAAATCTGGACAAGCTTTTAAAATTAAACGTATTTCACGTATAAATTTGTTTAGAGCACTACTTGTTATTAAATATCAGTAGCTTAAAATAAATTAGAGGTTAATTTTCTTTAGAAAAAAACTTAATTCTACATCTACGATTTACTTTGTGAAAAATTTATAAAAGGATAATGCGCAATTATTTCTTACCGCAAAACTGATGTCATGATACGGTAATTTGAAAACTTCCCAGCTGACAAAACGCATCGGAACAGCTGAATTGTGGCCTCAGTAAAACGGACAGAAACTGGAGTACTGGGTGCCTGAAAAGTTAAGAAGAGTTTGTGAACGGATACTTGGGGAATTCTGGGTTGTTTCTCATATTGCAGCGTCGGTTGTCGTTCCCTCATTCAGCACCCACCCGGCTGTTTCACAGTGGTTATGAAAATGCAGTTGAGATGTTGAAATATACGGTGCAGGTTTGATTAGTATAGCAGAAAATTCCGTAAGTGGGTGTTTTAAATAACGGAACGTAACTATATGAAAAAAAAGAACACTGCTTAGGATTGTGTGCGCGGTAAACGCAAATGTTTTATCTCATTCCTGTACGCAAGTGTATTGTACTGGCATAGAAGTTTGTTTGAAATAATGATTGTACTTAAGTGAAAAAGTCGATACAAAAACGTACATATCTTTGGCTTACTTTTTAAAGGAAACACAAAAAAAAACTATGTTATCTCTGACTCTCAAAATTTAATTGAAAACTGTCTCACTAAAATCTTTAAATAACGCTGAGTACACACTAACCAAATTTCTCTAATACAGAGAAAAATCTGCTAGTTGTGTTGCCAAATATTAGTTTCATTCACTATTTGGCTCTCTTCAGGGCCACAGCAGCGCATGGAAGCAATGTAGGGGCGAGGCAGCAGCTTGTTCTGCGAACTCCAGCAGCACACACAGACCAGTAAAATGGCGTCACTGGCCTACAGGCTGTCGGAACACCGCTCGCCAATAAGCGCCCTTGGTAACTTACCACCAGGCACCCGGCCAATAGGGAATCTTCCGTAGCATACGGGAACTAGCCAGTCACACACTGCGCGTCCCCAAAGCCTCGGAGAAATGGCACGCCTACGTCAAAGGGACAGCCACGGCCTCTCGTCTTTACTCTGCGGCGATGTAGCACCTCCAGGTACGCAGGTACACTGCCTGCTGGTCGAGCTCTCGCCCGCTTTCTCACAAATATCGCAAGTGATAAACAAGTTTTTTACAGTGTAGACCGTTAGCGGGCCGTTGTGGTCGTCTGTTGTTTTGGCACCGCCGATTCTCTCTGCCTTTCAATTATTTTAATTAAAAAAAAAGAATATTTGACGCATCCCTTACAAAGTACGATTGTTATTTTGAGATTGGAAATCGAATTATTTTCCTTCACATAACATTACGTTCAGTTTCTTAACAAAATTATTTAAACATTTTTTGTTCCTTAGCATTTCTAACTTTGGTTTCGAAAAACGTCTCGTATCTGGTGACACAAAACAAATTTTGGTTGCCATATTTGAATTACCAGTGGCTTAAATTTGTTAAATTCTAGTGAACGATCATTCGGCTGGCTGTAGGATATTTGATAATCAGTATCTCGACCTGGGTGATTATGTAGAAGTCATTGAAAGTCACATTTTGTGAGAGGAAAAAAAAAATGAGGGTAGGGAGTATTACAGCTGGGTGAACACATTTCGCCCTGTCTGCGCTGTTGGAAACAGAATTTCCAAAGTTTGACGTTATCATGACAATGCACCTGCCAAAACAGAGAAAGTTCCTCTTTCAGTTTCTCCAAAATCGGATTTAATTGCTTCCTGCTGTAAGTGTTCCAGAAGAACCAGTTTTGCAAAGCAATTTCCATACCCGAATGAAGTGCTGCTGAGGAGAGTCGTGGCATGTAAATTTCGAGTACTAACCGGTGTGCGAAGTCCTTGTCCAAATTATCACCGAGCTGTACTTCCGCAACCGGGGAATTGCAACGAATCAACTTTCCCTTAAGCTTTCATCTATTTATTTACGATTTGAGACCTCACTGCCACAAGTTGCACCGTCAACTTTAAAATAAATTGCAGACGGGATATGATAATGCATTGAAAGCTGGAAAATTCAAACCTGTTTGTGCCGGGAAACCACGTGATTGAAAACGAAAAAAAAATTACAGACTTTGGGAATATCTATGTAACTGTGACCTCTCTTGAAAACAAAAGTTAGAGGTGACGTGATGTCACCCCTTACGACATCGCGCATTCTTTAGAGACAAAAATATTGTGGTTACGAATCCGTCGCTTCTGTGTCTGCCTTACTTTCTTACAATGTGAAACGACTTACTCTTGCAAACGAAAATTCCATGTATGTTCACAGCTCGACGGTTACAAACAGTGACGAAACGTCGCCAACTAAGGCGGGGGTCCAGTCTTTAGGCGTAAATGCTGTGGCGGGGTGGAGGGGGCAGCCTTTACGTGCTGCTGCTCTCTTAAATTATGTCTGGTTCTCCTTTAGGCCTACATTTTATTCTGTTGCCTATGAAATCCTGAATTACATGTTGAATAATAGATAGCGAAATATCTATAACTCGAAGCTATTACAAAAACAATAAAACAATTTAACAGTAGATGTTGCAAAAAATTAATTTTAACATACAGATTTACGTATTTTATCAAGTCAGGTACGTAACTGCGAAGGCAGGTATCAGAGACTGTATAGCCTACAAATTATTGTTACAAGACGTCAGAAGGGCGTGTCTGAGATCGTGAGGGATGGAGGTATTAATAAAAATTAAATAACTAAATTTTTCTTTTTAATTTCTTTGAACTGTTATAAGTATTCCCACAACTGTTATATACAGCATTAAACTATCCATATCCACTATCCTTCTTGTTATTTTCAGTGAGCGCAGTGCTTCATGTATATTCATTTATAATTAAAGTCCTTATCACTATCTCTATATAAGGTCGTACAATCCTCCAAATTCAACACTGTCGGCTCGGAGGCCCGTCGCGGCTACAGTAGTCTCGCTGGCCCGATCTATGAAATTCTCCGCTCCCCCAGTCCCGCCGAGAGAGGCTATGGTGATGATCAAAACATTCTTGAAACGATAACCCCAGATATTCAATCCGCTCAAGGACGGAAACGCACCCGTTCCGATAGACTTATATGGCACGCGCGGTGGCAAACCTTTGTAAATCTCCGCGCTCTCCCCGGGTTACCGCTCGCCCCTGACGCTGATCGGCTCACTCGAGCGAGGATAGCGATGCAGAGCAGCAAGTATGTAACACTATCAAGGCATCCCTGTGAACGAAAACTGCTTATGGTCTCATTTACACGCCCTTTGCAAAATTCAGGGGGAGAGGCAATGTACACTCTGTCCTCTATTTCTTACGCACTGCTCTGTTCATGGTAAATGCGATGTTTGAGTCCGTTTACAAACATCAGTATGTCACCTCACATGTACAAACTTGTATCGCGCGGAAACGTTCTCGTGTGTTTGTTGCGAAAGTGAACGTGTGCACCTTGTTCTTGTTTGAAGTATAGGATCATTATAAATTACATGGATTGAACGAACAGGAACCGAACTGCTCTACCTGAGACTTTTATGACGAACTAGACGAATACGTATCTTCATGTAGGACACTTACTTTTTATTTTACTTCCACCGCAAATTTATTGTTTATATTTACTATTTACACGACGGTTCTATTGATAGAATTCTTCGTTATTTAGTTAGTCTATGTGCTTGTAATGTTTTGGAAATGTTTGTGTATTTTATTGTTTACATATTTAATTGCAGTATTAGAGTAGAGTATGACCACACATTTAGTTAATTTAACAATTCTGAAATTATTTCAATGTCTTAATGCAGTATTTTAAGATAGCAGTATTAAACAGATTGATAAATTAAATCTATTTAAATGTAAACATTAGTCAATATTTGGCAATATAGTAAAATATGTAATATTGTGCACGTGAATTTTTGGAAGTGCTTCACTATTGTGCTATGGCAAATTCAAACTGGTTGTGTTGAAAAATTATCTCTGGTTTTTGTGAACTTTTAAGTCGACATCTTGGATCCTGAAGCGCATTGAAGATGTACTGAAAAATTGTTATTTATTGTGAATTTTATAATCAAGATCTATTCAGAAGCCGGTGTGGGCGTGGCGCAAGAGAAGAATGCCCGGGCAATCAATTAGCAGAAAAGGACTCTCTAATTGCTATCCGACTGGACACGCAGCAATTCAAATTGCCATAATTAGCTAATATGATTTCTATAATATTCTATAATATAGTCCTCAAGAATTCTGCATAATCTTTTCTCTGTAGCCCTCCTTATAAAATTTGCCCACACTTACTTCAGAAGTAGAGATCTAATGCACCTACCTAAATATTTTATAAATCAGCTGAGCCGAGGCAAGAAACAGTATTAACTGATTAATGGAGTAGAACCAAGTGAGATAATTTTTTTTTTAAATTGGACATTGAATAATATTTTCACTAGAGTAAAATGACTACTTTAAGCTGCCAAATATCAACTATAATTGCAATTATATTCTGAGTTTAGCGTACAATTAAATTTGAGCTGCATGTATTCTTATATCTGAACGTTGGTTGTTTATGTATTTTCACTAAAATTTAAATGGTAATAATTAAACGCTCTTTAATGATTGAACTGCTTTCTTGGTTGGTAGTTTGCTCAGTACTAGTATTTTATATAGTGTTGATCATGATTGATCTATTGTTAATGTGATCATTCTACAATTTATTCTACTATAACTTTCACTCCAATACCTAAGATACTTATATGACAACTTGGTTCGCAAACAACTACTCACTGGTATCACATATCACATATTGTATTCGTTGCAGTGTATACTAATCGTGGGGTATTTAAAAACAACTTTTTATCTTACATTTTCCACACACACACCTGTACAGTTTCATTTCAGTGGGGCCCATTCGTGGGTCCTTTTCTCAATACTTCCACGTTATTACATTGTGCAACGTCCTAACATACCCCTTACGCCCGGTTTTCTTTACACCCCATTTTGCCTCCACTAGTTACCCGTTGTTACCTTGTAGACCAGGGGCGGCGAAAGTTGTTCCCAGAGACAGGCTCTGAAGCAGTAGCGGAACTACAGACCCATTTAGGAGGGGGGTTTAACTAAGGCGTGGTGTAGGCCCAAGCAAAGTAAGTTATTTGTGTGATGAGCTGTTTGCATGGACGAGAGCCGTATTTCCTAAGAAGCTCGCTATACAATTTACGAACACGGAAAGGCTATCAACAATTCTACAAGGAGCGTTCCCGAAACCCCTACCTATGTACAGCGAGGAAACCAGTTTTACAGTAGATGAAAATGTTACCAATGGAAGTTTTCTTCAGAATATTGTTTCTGAAAAATATAACTGAATATTGTTGCCTTTGGAAATGCTAATACCGTACCCAGTAACAGTACCCCATTGACTGGGCATTAAGTTCAAACCACATGGTTACTAATACGCATTATGTTTAAATTGTACATATAAGTGAGAGTAAGTAGTGGATGGGCCATATTTCCAAATTTCCTGTTACGATACAAATGTACGTATTAATGGCGTTGGCCACGGAAAATGCGTTTTTTTTTTTTTTTATTTTTTTTTTTTTTGCCATATGTTGTAGACATCTGACAATACCTTTTCTTTAGATAAACTATTTTTTAATCCATGGTTTCTACAAAATGACATATCAAAGTCAACATTTTGCTGGTTTTGTTATTACAAATAAAATAAACGAATCTATTTGCAGAAAATTGAAAAATGGCTTCTGAAACATCTTTCTTAATTCACTTTAAGGTTTGTCTAGCAAAGGTTATTTTCTAAAAATCTAGGGTCAGCAAAAAATTAAAAATATGTAAGAATATCCTTATTTTCAGTAAATTTTTGAAATCGCAAAAACATTCCTTTGTATAATTTTAAAGACGCCTTGAAGTAGCTTATGGCATCTTCCTTCTGTGTGAATGATCTCATTACTGTTCGTAATATGGTTTCCATTATCTTTACATTTCTAAAACAGCAAAGTTATGATTTTGACATGTAAACTGTGCGCCTTTTTTTTTTTTTTTTTTCTAGGAAAGTGTAACCACTGATTATGTTTAACAGTTGAACAGTATGCGGTACTAAATATAAAATAACACTTTTTTTTTCTTGCGGGCGACAAAAATGTCGACACTGCAAAGGCGGGGGAGCTCAAGCTACCGCTGCTCCCTCCCCCCTCCCGCCCTAGGATCCACCCACTCCTGCTCAGCACTATGGGTACAGTCGGCGGCTATGGGTACAGTCGGCGGATCATGGAGTCATTCACGTCGGTTATTGCGGGGAAAGCTGCCTGCGGGTCTCCCCAGTCTAGAGAGGCAGGAGGCACCGTTAGCTGCGCGGGCGACTTGCACAACCACAGTGGTGGGGCGCGTTCCCAAGCCGGGTCGCAGCCGGAAGCCAGCGGCACCACGGCGCGGGGCCGTAGAGTGCTCGTGCGAGGTGCGCAGTAGACACATCCGTTTTGACATGAAACTGCTTACCTGCCAACAGTGCTCACTATCACAAACAACGTCGATGGGATTTGAGGGTCGAGTACTGTGTATACATGTAGGTGTTTCGAAATATTTGTTCACTTCCTGTAACCTAGTTTTAATGAAACTAGAATATACAAGATGTTTTGTAATAACACGCCGAAATTCAGACCACAGAATCTATGGGCTAATATTAACAAAAAAAAGTCCTAGTAGCGAAATGTTTGGAGAATTCATCATAGTATTTTTTAGATATAATTTGACGTTAGGCATAACAACGCTGGAAGTCCGCAGCTTTACCTTGCCAGTGTGCATAGCAAGTTGCATACCACGAAGGCGAACGGAATTGGCGCGACTAATTTGGCCACTAAGTCATTTAGTTAAAGAACGCAGTGCATTCATGACAGCCGACATCCTCCTTATCATTCATGGAACATGTTAGGAAAACACTCAGTTTTATCTATATTTTTATTCCTGACAGATAACCTACTCCAATATATAACTTACAAATCTAGTACTGAATGAATGCCTCCATTCTCACTTCTGGCACCAGCGTTACAAGTGCCCTAGTTTGGCCAGGATCATTGAAGTTTGGAAGTCTCAGTTAAATAAAATAGCTATAATTTATTTCCTAATTAGTTTACTGTATTTAAAAAATGCGACAGCGGTTTTTAACAGTTTTTTTTTTGTCACGTTCTAAACTAACTCTAGAGCGGCCAGAATGTACCGCTTGTATTAGTATGTAATGAACTCCTTCCACCTGCGCGCCGACGTCTAGTTGGATGACAGACACTGCAGTATTCATGCTCTAGCAACCCAGTCACTCCCTGCAGTCACTTCCAGCACACAGTTCGTCCTCTTCGCTCCATAGACTAAATATGAGATAGACCGATCTCGCTGGCTGCGCGCAACCAATCTCTGTGTCCCAACATTGAACTGATTTTCTGCCTACACGGCTAGCAAAAATAGCGTGGAATGGGTTTGCCATTAGAACACCACGTAGTAAACAAATGCTATTGATATGTTTTTATGCTTCCTCTAACCAATTTGTAATGCTTTTTGATTACATTCAAAATGGTAAAAATACTATATTAATGCAACAGTGCTTGTCATTTAAAAAATTAAGATATAAACAAACACGTTCATCACTGTTGTGTGACATTGACAGTTGTGTTCCTTTGGGATAGGTCAATGTTGGATACATGCGCAGAAGACGAATAAGCGGTCTACCTCATCTTTAGTCTATGCTTCTCTCTGCCAAAAACTGCCGTTTACACTGTTCACAGTTACTTCCAACTTTTCTGAAGCCCTGCTAAAGTTATACTTCCAGGATATTCCTCAGCCCCATGCAAACAAAGCTTAGCCAAGTACAGAAAATTACACCAGAGGAACAACGCACCGTATTCGTGCGCACTCAGTGTAATATTGGTTTACGGAAGAACTATATCTTACTATATGTTACCAACGCAGCTTTTTTCTCCCTGCTTTTATTAATGTTAATTATAAATGAAAAATAATTTATAGATATAATATAAGTGAAAAAACAATTTAAGTAACAATAAGGCACTTTTATGTTGATGTATTACAATTATCTCCCTTTTACTCGTCGAGGATAGTTTTTCGTAGGGTGATGTGAACGGCAGTGTTAGGCATTTATTCTCAACGAATAGGTGAGCTATAGTTTATTCGCGGTTTCTTAACACTTTTTGTATCTCAAACCTTTTAAAAATAAATTTATATGTTATTCTGCACCCATGAATGCCCAGCTGACGCTATTCAGCAAAGAGGCTTTTCTCAGTTAGAAAGACAATCTTCAACCTCCTGGAAGAGTGGCTTTACAATCGAAAAATTATGAATTAACAGTTGTGCAGTAGCCACAGTTCCCGCACACGGAACTTCGTACACTGTATTTGCTATTCACATTTCGCCTTATCATTCTCAAGTCCAGCCAATGAAAACTCACAAGCCTGTTCTCTTTTTTTTTTGTTTATAACTATTCCTTACCTAACCTCTCATAAGAGACGATATGTGACGTGGAGAGGGGGAAGGGACCTCTTGTCGGCGAAATTAGAAAATTATTATTTTTTATTTATCTTTATAAAGTTCAAAAAGATGAACTTTTAAACACACAAATCGCCCTTATACCTCGTGGAAGCTGCAGTGGCGTAGCGGCTAGAGCGCTTGCCTTCCACCAAAGTGAACCGTTCTCGATTCCCGCCAGGGCCCTCCCGGATTTTCGCACGTGCGAACCGCGCCGGACGATTCCGCTGGCTGACTGGTTTTCTCGGGGGTGTCCAGGCCCAGCATCCTGGTTCTGCTCCATTTCCAACCTCGCCTCGCTCTTATCGGCTCACTCCACTTCGGTCCAGTCATAAAAATTACCTGAATATTTCGTCTCTTGATAAACTCGGGGAAACTATACATATATGTAAAAACTAATGGTGACCTACGGTATAAGTTGTGTGGTGTTGACAGGTTTATTGGTATAATCCATTCACAGTTCTTTCACACTTCTCTGAAGCCATGCTAAATTCCTATTTTTAGGATATTCCTCTGCTTCGTGTAAACTAAGCTTAACTAAGTCTAGAAAATTACACCAAAGGGAAAGCGCGCCGAATTCGTGCGCACTCAGTTGTATTAATATTTTGCATGAGACTTATTTTGCACTAAGCGCTACCAACACTTGTGTTTTCTCACGGTTTTGATTGATATTCATTATTAATGAAATATAATTTCTCACTTAAATATAGGAAAAAACTTCAATTTAACGAAAAATAAGATACGTACTTTTATATTGACAGAGGTATAAAACTCTTGTGATACATGGCATATTTAGGAAATAACTAAACACCTCATGCATTGTGTGATTTTTCTAAGATTTGATACAAAAATCGAAAAGATGATGAAACCGCAAATAGACTACATGTGTTATTGGTAGCTGGTTTACGCACTCTGCCCCATGTATGTCTATATGGGTTGAAGGGAAAGCAGAAATTGCACTCTGCTACATGAGGTCACCCGAATAAGCAGCCCGAGATTTACCGAGTACACCCGAAAAGAACTACTGGTCCTCGCCTGCTAAGGTGAGCATACGCTTATGGGTTTGGGGGGAGGGGGTTGTATTTTAATTAACATTTCGAGTGTAGTCTGTAAATGTAGGATTGCTTCTTCGTGTAAAACTGTGCAGCAGCGTGTATGCCGGGCGGAAGCCGCTGGTGCCGGAGCGGTGTAGAGGAGGGAAGGGGGGAGAGAGAGAGAGGAGAGAGGGGAGAGAGAGGAGAGAGAGAGAGGGGAGAAAGGCGGGCGTGTCGCACACCTCGGGTCTCGTTGGCGACGGCCCAACCGGGGGCACACGCTTTCTCTCACCTTCACCTTGCCCCTGTGCCGCTGTTACACCAGTCGCCCCGACACCTCGCCCGCGTTCCGTCCCTACATCCTCCTCCCACCTCCCTTCATCATCATGCTGGAGTAAGGATCTTTCTACTCAAGCCGTGTCCGAATTGACAAATTTCATAATTTCGATATGTTGTAAATTCGTGTTTTGTTAGGTATAGATTCGGACGTTGTCGACAGTCACTTGTTTAGCACTCGCGGCAACACATTATTACATTAACAGTGCAAAATATTTTTTTTAAAATTTAATGCTTGAAAAAGACGTAATATTTCTGCAATCGTCACTGGAATACTACGAATACGTTAATAAATAAGAAAATAAATTATGCAATAACGATTAAAAAACAGTTGCGATATATAATATATTATTGTGCTTTGTGTGTGTCTATTATATATTATATTATAATATTATATATATATATATATATATATATATATATATATAAACATTCATAGTGTATTTTATGTAGAGTTATTTGTTTTAGAACTCATTTTATTTACGCATTCGCGTATGTGTTTTTAAAATAAAAACAAACATGGTACTGATTTTGTCATTTTGTATCTTTGCTAACATCCGCTAGATACAAAATACGAAATACGTCACCATTTTTATATATAAAATCGTGTGACGTGATCATTTTGTCTACAAAATCTGCCAATTTGGACACGGCCTCAGGTTAGGGAAAATATGCTTAATATGGGAGAGTTTGATATAGGTAAAACTTCTGCCTCTAGGTGCGCAGTGTTCCAAATGGCAACTTTTAATAAAAATGTTTATTTACATGAATAATAATATTAGTAAAGGATTTTATTAAGTTAAGAAGTTATGTTTTTTGTTTAAAACACCCCAACATTATCTGTCCAACAAGTGTTAACTTGGCTGTTGGAAAACCTCGACTGGCAAGTTATTCACATAACATCCAATATATACGGCATAAAACACGCGATAAAACAAATTATTTTTTACTCGTGAGAACGTTATAATGCATGCGAAAATAGTTTTTTTTATTAACAAACCGCAAGGTGATTTTGCCGTGTAGTTAATTTGCCCATTACTTACTACAGTACGAAACATTTTTTTTTGTAAAGTTGTATTTGTGTTCTTTGTTTGCCTCGGTGAGTCCAACACCGCGGAATGCAGAAACAAGACTCCCACTTCTGTCTGCTGTCGGGGCTGCGACTTTGTCGGATTGCTCTTGCTTCTTGTAAGTTTTCCGTCGTTCCGGGGCTGTAGTATCGTATGCTCTTGTGACTCCAGTATAACGGATATGCACTGGTACTGCTTGCCCCCACGTGGTATTCCTTCCTCGTTCTCGATGTCCGTTGCCACTGCCTCTAATTATGTGCGTGCCGACCTCCGCGAGGTTGTGTGTTCGTATAAAAGGCTAGCCAAGGATATGTCGTTTTTATATGTAAGTTCATGTCAGTGTAACACCCGAGACTTTCCCCAATCAGCCTCCTGGCATTAAACCGAGAACTTCAAAAAGGAACGATTTAAAAATAAATTCTAACTATAGTCTACATATTGTTCACAAACACCGGCTCCCCACATTTTATTTCGAATTAATTTTTATGCCGGCACGTGCTATAAATGAGCTTTCCAGTATATATCCATACCTTCTGGAGACGTAAAAGTAAGCTGTACTAATGCAGCCTACGTATAGAGATATGTGCCTCTGGGCAGGAGTAACATTCACCGGAGTGACAGCTGTTTTTGTGGCTCACGTAGGCTGCCGTCGTCCCTAGCGTGCTGTGAAGTAAGTCTATACTGGAGACGCATAGGAATACAGTTGGGGGGGGGGGGGCCTTGGAGCGGGATAATCCCGAGAAAACATTACGGCCGTTAGCAACATTCGCCATGTCTTCCGTCTGCAAAAACTGGACTCTGATCCATGCCGGGTGTCGTGGTGTAGAAAAATATTTTCCCAATAGGCGTCTATCAGAAGAAGAATTTTTTTTTCTACTATGTCCCCACAGCTTTTACGCTCACGCCCATTAGTGAGCAAGGAAAGCCACGGTGGCAGAACTTTAATTCCACATTTATTACTTAAAAAAATTGTCAGGACATATAATATTGTTTTATTAATTCCATATATTATAGATGATACACTGCTGATATTTCTATTGCACACACAGTCAGCCTTAGGAAGTATTTAACAATTTTTATCACTGTTTGCACGTGACTGTTATTTAATGTACAGTACCTACTCCATTACGACTGAGTAATATTTTGCAATTATTTTCACATTGTTATAGATCAAATTAAAAGTAATATTTGGACTTAATATTCTGTACGTCGTGTAGGCCTACTGTAGCTATCAGCCAATTCTTGTAATAGTGTTGACAGGCGGGAAAAGGTTTTCGCTTTCAATAGTAGCTCTTGATTTTCGCCTCATCCCAAATCCATACTTTAAAATCAGGCCAGTACACAGGATTTGAAAACGGGAGCTGTTCTGGCAGATACAAAGCTTGTCAACTATGCCTTCAGTTTCACAATAAACATAATTTTCTAGTATATGCCGAGTTACAGAAATATTCAAGAGACAAACAAATAATATCATTTTTATAGGATAATTAAAACTGACATCGTCACAGGTTATCTATCATTTTTGCTTTTGATTTATTTCTTGCGACTTCTTGAGAGGGGTTTAACCCACAAACTCTACTTATTGCTCGTCCCTGCGTTATAAAACATGTTTGATACTGAGGTGGTAGCCATAAAATAAACTGAACTTAGTTGTGATTTTGTTTTGGGGGTTGATAAGAAGTAAGTTATAATAAAAAAGGATCTCCAATGTGAATACGATTCTGCGGTCCACGGGCCACTGTAATTCCAGTCGGGGGTCCTTATAACCCCAGTGGGGTCCGAACCCCCACGACTCCTACCGCTTATATGCTCAGGTGTAGAACCTGGGTCGCTTCGTGGGAGGCCGGCGTTCTGAGGTGAAAATACCTGTGAAATGGTTTAACGACCTGTGCATATTTTACCTCGCCCTGTCTGCGTGAGGGGAAGTCAACCAAACTCATCAGTAAATCCACACAGAACTGACACAGTGTTGCATCACGTCCCTCCGCATTGTGCGATGAAAACATGACTAGATACTTTTTTCCCAGTCGTTATTTGAGTTCTTGGTTTCGCCACGCTGTGGGTTTCCACAGCATCGTATTTTATTGGTTGCGTCGTTCGTCGTGTGAAAACAGGGTATGACCACGTAGTCAAGCAAGTTAGTTTTGTAAATCAACTTTTACAGGATTGCTAGTTTCCTTCACCATATCGAATGTTTCCTTTTCTAAACGGCAGCATTATAAATTATAAGATGTCATCTCAATAATAAGATTCCATTTTAACCAAACTCGATTATGCGTGAAACTCACTATTTAATAGCCTTCTTCGTCCCCTGTTGTGGGAGGTAGGACTAACAGAAAATACCCAATCGATTACTGCCAAAATGCTGTAGCACGCCACATATTTTTATGGAATTTTAGTCAAACATGTACTTTAACTCAAAATCATGGTCTTACAAATATTTGAGATCGCTATGCCGTACGAACTGAAAATTTTAAACATCATGTGGCGTATTGGCTGTAAGTCAAGACAGCACTAAATTCAATTTGGTTAATTTCTTTTATTGGTCATCTTGATAGTGGTACTTGAAAACTAAGGGAGAATAGCATTATTATTTTTGATAGTTATTATCGACAAAGATGATAGCGATCTCGGTGTTTTATTAAGGTTATAACGGGGTAGGTGGTCAGTCATTAGTTCTGTTCCACATTTAAATTTTGCATGTTTTGAGAATATATTATTTATAATATATTTATATATTATATTACGTACTATGCATTACATATTACATATGAAATAAAATGGGCATTATATTATTTGATTTTTCTTAAATTATTCAACCGTTTCCTACGTAATTTCTACTTCATGAGTTTCGTCAACTGAGTGCATAACGTTAAAAATGGTTCGCCTTAAATTTTTTTGGGAGAAATATGTATACCTGTAACAACTTTGGTGATTATTTTTTCCATATAAAGAGTAGTCAGTGCATTTGCTGTTTAAAAAAATTGTTTGCGAAATTAATTCTCTCTATGTTTTTTTCTCATATAACGGGACTGTTGTTTCGCCGAATTCGATAATATTCTATCTTAAATTGATTTCACTATGCAAAATGTTATTTGATAATCAATAATTCTGAAAAGTGAGTTATCTAATTGCACTGCATTATACAAAATAAGTAAAAATTGCTTAGTGTTTAAGCAAAAATATTTTCGTTAATTTATTTAAAAAAAACTAAAAGTTACTCTTTGAACCACCGGCAACACATTATTACTTAGAAAAAAAAATAGTGTAAGGGAACGTGTCCTAATGAGCAATACGACAACTTCTTGTCTTGCTGTATGACGTCACGTGGGTTAATGACTTGATCTGTATGTATAATTTGGAAACTGTGTGAAGGCGAAAGCCTGGTCTCTCCCGCCGAGTGCCTTGTCTCCCTCCCTCCCTCCCTCCCTCCCTCCCTACCTCCCTTCTCTCTCTCTCTCTGCCTGCCACATGTACGAGTAGGTTGCTCGAGTAGGCACGTACGTTGCCACCACGGCAGAGAGAACAGCGAGGAAAACATCAGCAGTCGCTGCTGAGAAAGCCGTGTGCGTGAAGGAGATGCGTACGTCGTGCGCTGGAAGTCGCCCGCTCGTAGAAAGTTGCGGTCGCACTTGCCAGGGAGGACCGGCACGATTTTCAGAGACGTGCCTGCGTGTACGCGCTGGGTCCTGGCCCTGGCCGCGCACGTCGTGTTGCTCTAGCATTGCCAGTGTGAAACCTAGAGAGTTTGTGAATGGTACACGGTTTTAAATACTATCTTTTGTATGCAGTTCCAAAACTGATGGCTGAAAATTGAAATGTGTGTGTGTGTCTATATATATATATATATATAATCTAAGCAGTAGTAGTTTTTTAGTGCCGCAATATAGGCATAATATAATCATCAATAGAATAGAATGTCAAGATATTGACCCCCAAGCTGCTAGGGGAGTCAGGGTGGAATGCAGGAAAACCGCGCCACTCTCACCTTCCTGGCAACTTGGTGTAGATAGTTATTATATAAAATTGTATTCCATAAAGGCTGTAATGGGAAATTAAAGTATCAAATACAAGAAAACAAATAAAAAGGAACACCCCATACCCCTGTATTACCCATAAAGGGCACATGTACAGGGGTGATAAGAAAAATGCGTGACCGGACTTTGGCTGGCCACGAAAAAAAAGTATGCAGTGATAAACAACTCTGATATGACGCAATACTGAGCTGCGTAACACAAGAAAGAATAGAATACATGAAAGCTCCTCAAATAATATGATAATGTTAGCGTGGCGTCGCGTCTGCCTGATGATCATAAGCCACATACACCGCATAATGTTCACACGTAGCAAACAGAAACAATGGGAAAACTCAAACCAGACTCCCAAAAATGTCGTTTTTATTATGATTTTAATGCCCCATATGTGGCACGTTGCAAACAAGTTCATGTAGAAATGTCGCATATTAAAATAATAATATGGCATTTGTTTCCCACATTTATTATTTTAATACGTTCCTAGTTTGCAAAAATCTTATAAAATGAAACAAATCCCACGTTATAAAATAACTGCAGACTCGGAAATGCAGCAACGTACATTTACACACACTAGAATTTTCGTGAATAATTGAGTACTTCTGAAAGCCCTGCTTACTTTGTTTTAGCACGTTGTGTATCCTCTCTCCACGTGTACAAGTTAACGATTCCGTGAATCTGGGTCGATGAAGAAATGCTATGAAGAAACCAGCGGTCGTAGTCACTAATATGCGAGAAACACCAGACGATACCAAGCAAGCGCACAGCGTGGAGAAGAATGCCGGTAAGACGCCAAAGACGTCGCTTTACGAAAATGACGGACTTTAAGAGAGGGTTCATAATCGTGTTGAAAACCGCAGGTGGTAGTATTGCCGTACAGCCCACTATGTGGATCGTTCGCACAGTACTGTCAGATACTGTCTGTGGGCAGTGGATACATGAAGGCACCCACACGCGGACTGGCTCAGGACGGACGAGGTCGACTACTGGTCGAGAGGATCGACGGATCGTGCGCCAGGCTCGGAGGGATCCAATGGCGACCAGGTTCACGATACTGGCCGGTGTCGAGACTGAAGAAATGTCCACGGACCATTTCTTGACGCCTTCCGCGTTTTCGAAAATTCATCGATGAGTCCACCGCAGTGGTTGATACACCGGTTTACACCAGTTGGGTCATTTTTCGAACATCAGGTTGATTTTTAGCGGTTATTTCATCTGTTTTCAGACACGCATTAATACCATTTCACTCAAATTTTAAAGTTTTCATCGGCCATTTGTTAAACTTGACGTCTGAATTATTTTGGTATATTTTGGAATGCTTGAAACTTATGAGTTGTGGGTTTTTAACTTTTATTTTTCAGAGTAAGCTTTCTAAAATTCGTCTATTGATGTTTTGTTGCATATTTACCAGATCCAACAGATGTTAAGGCTGGTGGAACCGATGGATAAACTGGTTCAACTGGACTCAACCTAACGATTAATTTTCGAACGTCTGGTGTACATCGGTGGATGCACCGGCGAATGATCGAATACGCGGCTTGCGGAGGCGAATCTGCGATCCCAGCGCCAATTACGTGTGCTGCCACTAACTCGGCAAGAGCGGCGGCTCTGTTCGCAGTCGTGCCAGACCAGAGCAACGCGAAACACCACAGAGTGGCGATGTGTGGTGTTTAGTCATGAGTGTCGCGTCGTTGTGGGCTCCGCTGACCATCGCGCCCGGGTGTGGAGGGTCCTTGGTGACCGCCACAATCCCGGTCTCGCTGTTGAGCGACTCACTTCCCCCACCTGATATAGTCTGAAATAGCCTGCCATAGCCGAGCCTCTCTCGTCGTGTTACGTGGAACACTGATGACCCATGTGTGGATGAAATCCTACGCCCCCATATGCTCCCATGTCTGGCCGGAATTCCAGATGCCATATTCCAGCAGGACAACGCCCAACCGCACACGCCACGCCGCTGGTCACCCAGGACTGCATCCGTCATGTACAACACTACCATGGCCTGCCCGCTCCCCTGACCTGACATGTTTCCAATTGAGCACATGTGGGACCATTTTAAACGCCAACCGCCGCCGAGCCACAGTATCCGGGATTGGGATCACACCCGATAACAACTGTGGATCCGTCTGCCTCAGGACAACATCCGACGTCTGCTGGACTCCATGCCAGACCGTGTTGCAGCTTGTATCGCAGTGCGAGGGGGTGTGACGCAGTGTTGAAGATGATCGCGCGGCGTATCACATACATATGTATTCGTGTATATTACTTATCTGTATCACTACCTCTATAAAGTTTCAGTACCATTAGTCATATCTTCTTTGTGCTCTATTTTTATTGTCCGGCTGTGTATATTAGTGTTACGTCAGCTCGTACTGCAAAATGTATCAAATAACTTTAATGCATGCCATGTTAAATATTGCACTTTAGTTTATATGGCCGCTAGTAATAGAATAGATTTTCCCATTTTGTTACCAACATTAGCCTACTTTAAGTTCTCCTGTTTATGTTTGCATTTGACATTGAGGTATGTGCAAGTACGTACGTGCGTGCGTGTCTGTGTTTTCAGATTGTAACATTATATTATATAATACATTTATATTATACATTATATAATATAAAATATTAACCTCGAGCTAGTTATTGGCACCGAATCTCCGTGTAATATCGCCACATGTGTTTCGAAGTTCGGAGTTTGGACATCTAGCCAACAATTTGAAATATGAGGGTCGAGTTTTGCTTTGCACGATTACACACAGACTTGAAAAGATGGGATCTCCTGATAATAGTGGGTCACGAACCACTTGGCACGTATGGCCACCGAGAACCTTAAAAAACGAATAACATTCGCACGCAGTTCCCGTTCGCTATAAGCACTATAGGCTATTCACCGTAAAGTTAGCACTTTTTAAGGCCCTGTTAACCGGCATTAACCACTAATAAATATAATCTTTTACAGCTTCAGACATTAACTTTTGGGAGTTAAACAAAATATAAACTGCGTTTGTTTGTCACAAGGCAGTGTTTATATTAAAAAGTGATAGGAACATAGAAATCTTCCAAAAGCAAAAATTCAGCAGGACCTTAAAAAGTGATCACCTTACCGTGAACAGCCTATAATGGTCAGCATGCCTGATGTGACGGACGCTTTGTACGGTCGGTCGCCCAACCCGAGGGAGGGACAAACCTGTGGTGAGATGAGATGTGAGTGGGGAGGTGACGGAGTGCAGTGGCAGGAGAAATACGAGTATCCGTAGGCAACATCCTTCACGTTTCCTACAATGCGGAAACGCCAACTCCAACTTGTAGCCATCGAGAAATCGCACCTGAATATTTCCGTGATTGGTGGCCGGCCTGCTAACCGCACAGCCTCCGAGGTCTCATAACCCCCTCCTTTTTTTTTTCCATACTCTCTCTTCAAATGGTTGATTATTAACGTCCTCGCTTGATGCGGTAAGCCAGGCGGAAGCGGTTTAGACACAAAACTAAATCTAATAAGGCACACCCCATGGATTGGAACTCGGAACTTCTCACACTGTAAGATACCGTTGCAGTCAGTTCCTCCACGGAAGGCTGCGTCCAAGATATGACAGAAATACTGGACTTCGTATGTACAGGGGAGTGGAAATGTTTGAGCGGTTCTTAACACGGTGAGAGCCGATCGCATGTAGGCCTACGGGGTGAGTCCTTTAAAAGCAGCCCCGTGGGACATGTGTGTAACGGAGCGACGGAATGAGGAAATACAGTCCAGTGTGACAACAAAATACCTAGAGTAGGTGCTGGAAGTGGTCGCCATTGACGTCGAGGCAGGTGTGCAGACGACACCAAAAGTTGTGAAAGGCACGGGCGAGGACATGCTGCGGGATGACGTAGATAGTATTGACCCTGTATAAAATGTATAATCTCACATCTATGACCTGGTGGTTTGGTGGTGAGTTTTGCGGTTTATGAATTGATTTGTTGTGTAAAACTTACTTAGAGTAAGACTACATCTAAAAGAATCAAGAAATTTTGGCTTCCCAAGTATACACTGCGCGATCTCCAGTTTGCCTGTAAACTTCCGTTTCGTGCAAGAACGGCATACAAACACGCCACTGTAAACAAATTAAGGTCACTATTACAGAAAACCTCAGTTAGCTGAATGTGTGTGTTTGTGTTTGTAAGTACAGGGTATTTCTCAATTAGACCGATAAACTCTGTAAGGCGATTCCTTATGTAAAAATAAGTAGAAAATGTGCAGGATATGTACTACCTAAACTGAATATTGAGGGAGTTATAAGCCATTGAAATGTGAGATTTTGAAATGTATTTTTGCTAAATATTGGAAACAAAGTGAAATGAAATTACAACTCTCCGATCAATGTTCTATGTTAATGGTATCAACAACTTAAGAGCAAACTCACATTAATAACTTTTCCTGTACAGGAAATAACAGGGGTGGCCACCCTCTATTTCCTGGCAACACTTTTACAGTCAGGAATGTCGAACGTTTGATGATGATTTATTGAGCAGCATGGCCTAAGTAACAAAAATTGCCCTCTTGTCGCAACTGCCCGAGGACCTACCGTTTACTAGTTGAATGCACACAAAGATACGTCTGCAACGATCCAGTGCGTAGCACATATGCAATACTATCTACAGCCGCGTATAAAACGCAGCGTGTCCACTGCACAGACGGCTGCCTATTATTTTCTGGCGACAATGTGTATGTATTCCTTGTATTGCATGTTTGAATGGTATTTTGGCAACGTATCGTAAAAGAAGTGAAATGAAATTACACTTCATTGAATAGTGTGTTATGTGACCGGGAACGTCAACCTAAGAGCAAACCCGTATTAATGCCTCCCCTCCGCAATGAAAATAAAGGTGGGGCACATTCTTGTTACTTAAAACTGTTTTTACCGTCGGGAATTGTGAATGTGTGATGCTTGTTAATTGACCAGTATGACCTAAATAACAGAACTATTGAGCGCTTGCATTTCATAGTTACGGACCTTTACTTGACAGTATATCGAGCATGGAACATGTACTCCTGATCTCAAGCAAATGATCGGAGATCTCCTGCGACCACAGTCATGTTACGAAGAAACAAACACACACACAACACTCACTCCTCCTCACTCACTCACTCACTCCTCACTCACTCACTCCTCACTCACTCACTCACTCTCACTCACTCACTCACTCACTCACTCACTCACTCACTCACTCACTCACTCACTCACTCACTCACTCACTCACTCACTCACTCACTCACTCACTCACTCACTTCACTCACTCACTCACTCACTCACTCACTCACTCACTCACCACTCACTCACTCACTCACTCACTCACCACTCACTCACTCACTCACTCTCACTCACACTCACTCCTCACTCACTCACTCACATCACTCACTCACTCACTCCACCTCACTCACTCCCTCACTCACTCACTCACTCACTCACTCACTCACTCACTCACTCACTCACCACTCACTCACTCACTCACTCATCACTCACTCACTCACTCACCTCACTCACTCACTCACTCACTCACTCACTACACCACTTCACTCACTCACACTCACTCACTCACTCACTACTCACTCACTCACTCACTCACTCACCACTCACTCACTCACTCACTCACTCACGTCACTCACTCACTCACTCACTCACACCTCACTCACTCACTCACTCACCATCACTCACCTCACTCACATCACTCCCTCACTCACTCCACTCACTCACTCACTCCTCACATCACTCCACAACCTACCACTCACTCACTCACTCACCACTCCACACATCACTCACTCACTCACTCACCACTCACCTCACTCACTCACTCACTCACACTCACTCACTCACTTCACTACACTCACTCCACTCACTCACTCACTCACTCACACTCACCCATCACGCCTCACCAATCACACTCACTCACTCACTCCATCACCATCACTCACTCACTACTCCACTCCTCACTCACTCACCATCACTCACTCACTCACTCACTCACTCACTCACTCACTCACTCACTCACTCACTCACTCACTCACTCACTCACTCACTCACTCACTCACATCACTCACTCACTCACACTCACTCACTCACTCACTCACTCACACTCACTCACTCACCACTCACCTCACTCACTCACCCCTCACTCACCTCACCACTCACTCACTCACTCACTCACTCACTCACTCACCCTCACCACTCACTCACTCACTCACTCACTCACTCACTCCTCACTCACTCACTCACCATCACCACCACCTCACTCACCACCACTCCTCACCACTCACTCACTCACTCACTCACCCACTCCCTCACTCACCTCACTCCTCCTCACCACTCACCACTCACCACACTCATCACCACTCACCACTCACCACTCACTCACCACACTCCTCACTCACTCACCATCCACCTCACTCCACTCACTCACCACTACTCACTCATCCATCACTCACTCACACTCACTCACTCACTCACTCACTCACTCACTCACTCACTCACCACTCACTCACTCACTTCACCCACTCACCCCACTCACTCACTCACTCACCACTCACCTACACTCATCACTCACTCACTCACTCACTCACTCACTCACCTCACTCACTCCCATCACTCACTCACTCACTCACTCACTCACTCCTCACTCACTCACTCACTCACTCACCATCATCACTCACTCCTCACTCACTCACTCACTCACTCACTCACCACTCACTCACCCACTCACTCACCACTCACACTCACCTCATCACTCACCACCCACACTCACCCTCACTCACCACTCCTCCTCACCTCACTCACTCACTCACCACTCACTCACTCACCACTCACTCACCCTCCCTCTCCTCACTCACTCACCCTCACTCACTCATCCACTACTCACTCATCACTCCTCACTCACTCACATCACTCCTCACACACACTCACTCACTCCTCACTCACTCACTCACACACTCCCACTCACTCACCACTCACTCACTCACTCACTCACTTCACTCACTCACCACATCACCACTCACTCACCACTCACTCCTCACTCACTCACTCCACACTCACCACTCACTCACGTCACTCACTCACTCACTCACTCACTCCTCAACACTCACTCACTCACTCACTCACTCACTCACTCACCTCACTCACTCACTCAATCACTCACCACTCATCCACTCACTCACTACTCACTCACTCACTCACTCACTACATCACTCACTCACTCCCCTCACTCACTCACTCACTCACTCACTCACTCACTCACTCACTCCTCACTCATCACCTCACTCACTCATCACCACTCACCCTCACTCACCCTCACTCATCACTCACATCACTCACTCCACTCACTCACTCACTCCACTCACTCACTCACTCACTCACCCCCTCACTCATCACTCACACTCATCACCTCACCCTCACTCACTCACTCACCACTCACTCACTCACTCACTCCTCACTCACTCACTCACTCACTCACTCCACCACTCACTCACTCACTCACTCACTCACTCATCACTCACTCACCACTCACCACTCACTCACTCACACACTCACTCCTCACTCACTCCCCACTCCCACTCACTCATCACTCATCACTCACTCACTCACTCATCACTCACTATCACTCACTCACTCACTCACTCACTCACTCACCACTCCCACTACCACACTCACTCACTCACTCACTCACTCACTCACTCACTCACTCACTCACCACATCACCCTCACTCATCACTCACACACTCACTCACCTCACTCACCCACTCTCACTCACTCACTCACTCACTCACTCACTCACTACCACTCACGTCACTCCTACTCACTCCCCTCACTCACTCACTCCCTCACTCACCACTCCTCACATCACTCACTACTCACCACTCACTCACTCACTCACTACTCACTCACATCCTCACTCACTCACTCCACTCACTCAACTCACCCTCACTCACTCACTCACTCATCACTCCTCACTCACTACTCCTCACTCCTCACCACTCACTCACCCTCACTCCACTCACTCACTCACCACTCACTCACTCCCCTCACTCCCACTCACTCACCACTCACTCACCACTTCACTCACTCACTCACTCACTCACTCACCCCCACTCACTCACTCACTCACTCACTCACTCACACACCACTCACTCACTCACCACTCACTCACTCACTCACACACTCACTCACTCACTTCACTACCACTCACTCACTCACTCACTCACTCACTCACTCCCACACTCACTTCCCACTCACTCACCACTCACTCACTCCCACCATCACTCACTCACTCACTCACTCACTCACTCCACTCACCACTCACTCACTCACCACTCATCACCACTCACTCACTCACCACTCACTCACCACTACCACTCACTCACTCACTACTCCTCACTCACCTCACTCACTCACTCACTCACTCACTCACTCACTCACTCACTCACTCACTCACTCACTCACATCACTCACTCACTCACTCACTCACTCACATCACCTCACTCACTCACTCACTCACTCACTCACTCACTCACTACACTCACTCACTCACATCACACTCACTCACCATCACTCACTCACTCACTCACTCACTCACTCACTCACTCACTCACTCACTCACTCACTCACTCACCATCACTCACTCACTCACTTCACTCACTCACTCACTCACTCACCTCACTCACTCACTCACTCACTCACTCACTTCACTCACTCACTCCTCACTCACTCCTCACTCACTCACTCACTCACTCATCACTACTCACTCACTCACTCACTCACTCACTCACTCACTCACTCACTCACTCTGTTAAATTTGATCAAATGCAACTAAGTATACTTGGGACAGACATATGTATCATTGTATAAACTTGTTTCCAATATAATTAGGTTAAAATTCTTTTAATTAGTTTTTTCATTAGATTTTCTAATTTTACTGCATGAATTAGGTTTTGGGAGGAGGCTATATTAGCAATATGGGCCGTTTTCTTAATGTGTAACATGGTCATATAATCCCAAGTTAGTGTGACATTTGTTCTGGTAATTTCATCCAGAATACAGTATTTTATGCCAAGAGTTAAGCTTGTGCAGAGAGTAGGGTTTGTTTAAACATTTGTTTGATCTTTTATAAGAAATTAAAATAAACTACCCTCCACATTATTTACAAATGTGCACGCTGTGTTTCTTCTGTGGCTGTAGCATTGAAGATCATGTGGAGGTACGTAGTTTGTTGGCAGCAGTACAGTATCGGCCAGCTGTAGTGACGTGAGGTGGTTTGTGCTGTTGGCAGGGTCAGCATGGATTCGAGGAGCTGCGCCGGTACATCAAGCAGGGAGGAGACTTCTGCAAGGACCTCAGCTCCATCCTGCAGGAAAGGTGAGCAACCGTAACTGCAGTTGCTTACCGACATTCAAGTTCTGAGGTTGCCGTTAGTAAACCGTGCACTGTTTTCCGCGCGTTTGCATTTAAAAAAGTGCTATGGCAGGCCTGCTGTTTTAACGTATTTTATAAATTTTTACGTATTTTTAACACGCAAGAAAAATCCAAACTTTTTTTTTTTTTTTTCCACACTTTGCGTAGGCCTACATGCGGCACTAGTGCCCACAGTGATCTGGATCACACTGATGCATTTGTTTGAACGATTCTTACAATGGAGGTGAATAATTGGGCGAAATATTTTGGAGATGCGCTATTGCTTCAATAATGTATGTCCAAAATATCTACATATTTCCGTTCCTAGCTGTATGATATGCCAAAGCCATTAGTAAAAAGAACTTTTCCCTCGAATTGCCGTTTTTATGCATGCAATCCGAATTTGGTGACTGTGTTTTGCTATTGGCATTTATATCACAGTTGTGAGGAAACGGAAATTATCGCCGATACGGTCGTTGTATAAACAAAAGTGTAAGAGTGGGTGGAGAAAAGAATTACCATGGTTTGTACATTCTAAACCAAAACAACTACGTTAAATATGCAAACGTCCTTCATATCTATTTTTTTTAAACTGTAATTTGCCATTTTTCCCCCAAGAATTTTACAGAATTTGACCCAATGATTCCAGGATTTTTATATACAGGAACTAGGATTTCAGCTGCAGGGCTGGTGAAAGTGCTGTGTTATGGCTGTGATTAAAATATTAATTTTCTTGTATGCGTATTTAACAGGGGACTTTACTTAACTGTCTGGGGAAATGGGAAGACGGATAAAAAGGAACTGTGTTAAGGTTCTTTGTACTAGGAACGGGAACTCGTGCAGGAACTCTAACTCACGTGCCGGTCGGAATCGAATACGCGACTCACATGGGAGGACCGTGAAAGTCGAAACGAGTCTAGTGGCTGAAACTGTACACTTATCCACCCCCCTTTTTTTCACCTTTCGATATGCGGCAATATGTTGTTTTTTTTTTTTCTCGTAAATATACCTACTTTCGTTTGGGTATGCAGGTGGCGATAATTGAAACTCTTGACATTCAAGTGGGGTTTCTTTTCAGTAGGAGCGACGTCTTTTATTTATTATTTTTAACATATTTGGAACTAGCTCTTTTGCCCCTTCCAATCTGATTCAGCCATAAACATCACTCCCTGTCAGCTGGTGGATAGGTATTTAAAGGTAAAGGGTCTCTTATTGACAGAGGGTCTTACGTGGTTGTCTTTTAAGATAGGCTGCCACAGGTTGTATTAAAAAATTAACCGGTGTTGGGGTTTGTGAAATAAATAAATAAATAAATAGTGTCTACGTAAAAAAAGTTTTGTCCTTCAACTTAATCCCCATAAGGAGTAAGATTTTTAATGAGGCTTTTTGCGGCCCTGTCTTCACGAAACATTGTATTCTTTGCATGTGGTACATAAATAACTTGAGCCGAATGGCTTCCATGGAAGCTTCAGCGACAGCCGTATATTCAGCTTCCACTAGGACTAAAACAACACAAATTTCTTCTCTAGATGCAGATGTTTAATTAAAGTATAAAAATATGTCTTAATATCTGCATATGCAACCAAGTCTGGCTCAACCATAAAAATCAAGAGT
Organism: Dryococelus australis; assembly: GCA_029891345.1. Taxonomy (NCBI): domain Eukaryota; kingdom Metazoa; phylum Arthropoda; class Insecta; order Phasmatodea; family Phasmatidae; genus Dryococelus; species Dryococelus australis. Next base: position 129,507,214 of record CM056995.1, on the reverse strand, counting down.
TCTTCACAATAATTGAAAACGAAAATTTCATCTTTTTCCTTGCAACCACATTACTCTTCTAGATGGAAACCAGTGCCTTTTCTTAGTAATATAAATTAAATTACCTCAGATTTAAGCAAATGGGATGACCTCAGAATGAATGGCTACTGAGAAGTGCATTAATTATAAAAATACCTGTTACCAAGCTTCTTTATTTAGTTTAAGACCCGATTCTATAAGACAACTGGCACCTCTTAATGTTCAGGTTTTACGTCTGGCTAGCTGATATGAAACTATCTAGATGAAAAAATTCAGTGTCCAAATATTTTCATGGTCAACATCTCAAAATTGTATTTCAGACTTTTATTTACAGAGTTTAAAACGTTTTGGTTTATCTATGCTATAATCAGGTTATCAGTATAAATCACAATATAGTTTTCCACCTACTTCAGAAAGTCCGAGTTCCATTTACCTTAATTTTCTTTTGTCTAGCCACTTAAATCACTGCCTTCCAGCTTGTTTGAAGGGGGAAATCACCTGCTCTTTCTTGGATTTTACTGACGTACAGTTCAGTTGGGATTTCAGTCCTCTTCAGAGTTGATGTCTCGAGTTTCCAAATTCTCACATTTCTACGTGAACAGGGTTTACTCCATCTCCATTGAAGAATGAAGTGTAAGACATCTTCACGTTATAATTCTCCTCTCGGAAACGCCAGGAATAGGTAAATTTTATCGAGCTAACTTGTCCACAGGAGCAAACCTTTCATTATCGTTGAGGTCAGCGTGCTGTGGAACATATCTGGAAATGAGGTCTAGTTTAAATTCTCCTCAGACGCATTAATTTTTTCATTGGTGTTTTTACAGCAGGGTGAGCAGTCCGAATCTAGTATCTTTATGGTTAGCAACATTGGGTGCTTGAGATGAGATATTCTACTTCAGATCTAAAGTGTTTTCATTACTGTATTTATTTTGTTATTTAGCCGGAAAAGAGAGTCTATTTGTGGCAACTATTGCTGCTTTTAATTTTTATTTTATTGCACTAACTTTAACGCATAGTTTTTTGTGAAGTATTCCTTGGATCTGTAGCTGTTCAAAACCAAGTCTTCTATTCTGGTATCAGATTACGTATTATTTGATTTTCTAATTTATAAGTGGTAGGTAACTTACCACGTCAGTTAATGGATGCACCTAGATAACGAATCGTGGTGAAAATAGGATGGTAGGCTTATATCACACATGCGGTTTCCCCTTAGAAGCTCCAAAATACTATCACATTTCCAGCGTGAAAAGTTACTTTTACAGTGAACCATTTCTGCCCTGAGAGCCTTTGAATTAAGCGTAACTGTCATAATAACATTAATTCATTATTAATCACGTTCACATTAGCATTTGTACATGTCAACGTTGCACAAAACATGGTTCCAGCTAGCCATAAAAACTAATTTTTCACGTAAAAGTGAGCGCGAAATGTTTTGAGTTAGGTTATAAGCAAATTGTGAGCTGCATATTAGCAGCACTTGTTGATTGTGTCTTTGAGGAGACGTTATATTCAGATACACATTCTGCTGATAGAGTACTGACATACGCCATTATGATGTGCTGTCGTTTGTTTTCATAGATATTATCTCCTAAAAATCTAGTTAAGCGAACCCATCCAGCCTAAGTTGTGAATTTGGGGCGTATCACAGGTATTCATTGTAAATCTATAAGTGACGATTGGATCAAGGGGATACAGTGTTAGCGTATGATTTACAAGCCAATCACGGGGTCCATAGAAGGCATTTTCTATTGTGACTTGTTATTAACTATGCAAATGCTTACGAGAGCGAGAGTAAGAAAAGGCGTAGTAAACTTATAAGAAAAATTATGTTTTTAAAAATTCTGAGATGCCGAGATCGACGTATTAATGCCATAGCAGAGGTCGTGGTGGTGTAGCGGTTAGACAACTCGTCTCCCACTTAGGCGAACCGGGTTTGATTCCCGGCGGTGTCGTTCCCGGATTTCGCAAGTGGGAATCGTGCCGGATGTAAGCCGCTGGTCGGCGGGTTTTCTCAGAGATCTCCCGTTTCCCCGTCCACTCCATTCCGGCGATGCTGCATATTCACCTCGCTTCACCCTCATCGGCTCTCAATATATCCATGTTAAGAGCCGCCCAAATCTCTTCACTCACTTAATGCCATAGTGTATTGTGGTTACTCCCAACTTCTCTGAAGCCATTATGAAGATCTATCTTCTCACTCACTATGTATCCTTACTACTACCACATGCAAACAAAACGTAAATAAATCAGACAGGAAACTGCAAAGAAACCAGTGCATTGTATCTGTGTGCTAAACATTCAAAAATAAATAATTCCTATAGATAACATTAAAATTGTTTCAGACAGTTTTACTTTAAAATTATAAATATATACTTTAAAATAACACACTAAAACACAGTTTAGTTATATTATGCATAAGAATTGTTTCGTACTAGCGATCTCCAACATATGTCTTTTTTCTCTGTTTTTCATCATAATTTGATTGTGAAATAAATATTTTTATAAATAACATATAAGGTAAAGTTTCATTAAAAATTAGTACCTTAATGTTGACTGAAGTATAAAACGCTTGTCATTTATTACTGATGAGGAAACACCATGAAAAACATCCATGGGGTAGTTTTTAAATAGTTTGAAGATATCGTGAACAGATTATAGTAATTATCTCCATAGCCAGTGGCGTGTAGCGAGCTGTTGCAAGGTAAGCTGGTGCTTGCTCACTGCTGTGCATTCTCGGCGCACGCAACAGGAGCCAGTAACCACCATGCAGCCTAGTAGGCCGTTCACGGTAAAGTGAGCACATTTTAAGGCCCTCCTAACATGCATTAACCATTAATGAATATGTTTTATCGCATGCTCAAACGTTAAATTCTAAGAGTGGTGAATTTTATACACTGTGTGTATTAATCACATTGCACTGTTTATATTAAAAAGAGACGGAAAAATAAAAATAGGCTTGAAGGAGAATTTTAGCAGGGCCTTAAAAAGTGCTCACTTTACCGTGAACGGCCTATAGTAATGCTAGCACTGGCTTGGGAAACGTAGTTCCATTCCATGGTTTTATCGATAGTTTAATTTGTGATTTCGTGACCACCGAAGTTGATATTGTTTTTATTTTATACAAATAAAATAAAGAATCAGTCTCGGTGACTGTACACTTAGCACGGTCTCCCTTCCCCCGCCACAGTGACCCTCGTACGTGGGGAAACACAGCCGATGCTGCCAGTGGCTTGCGAGGATCTCGTGTTGTCCCCATCTCTGTTAGAACTCCATCCCTCTTCACCACTGTGGGAGCATTAAATATGCATTATACACATTCAATGGCGGGAGGAACGACTGACGTCTGCGAGCGCTATCTCAAAAATTCCGTCACTTTGTGGCTTACCCCCGTCGTAGGGCGAGTGAGTGCAGAGATTTGGGCGGCTCTTAACAGCGAGGTCTTGAGAGCCAATGAGGGTGATTGAAGTGAATATGGAGCGGGACCGGAATTAAGGGGCGGGGGAAACGGGAGACCCCCGAGAAAACCCGCCTACTAACGGCATCGTCCGGCACGATTCCCACTTACGAAAATCCGGTGACCGGCCGGGGATTGAACCCGGTTCGCCTTGGTGGGAGGCGAGCCCCGTCCTAGGGTAACCCCCCTCCCTTTTTTTCCCATCACATTGACACATGCATGTTTACAAATAATTCTCAGTATCGCTTAATACATGACAATGTTAATTTGAACATGCGCGGAAGACAAAGCAATGAGTGGAGTCGAGAGCCGATGAGGGTGAAGCGAAGTGAGTATGGAGCGGCACCGGAATGAAAGGGTTGAGGAAACTTGAGATCCATGAAAAAACCCGCTGACCAGCCTGTTGGGTATTATTTTTTATTATTTATTTTTTATTTATTTGATATATTGTGCGTTATAATTAATCAATATCGAATTATAATTTGTTTCAATAGATAACATTTGCTTGTCTGTTAGAGTAAATATTTCCCCTACGAGGTTCTCGTTCTCGTTCGATGATGCAGGCGGCAGCTGTCGGGCCGTCACGCAACACAGGAGGCGCGACCTTGGCCTGGTCACAGACTCGCCTTTGGCAACACGTCAGCGGGTCCACATGTCGCATGTCACTTTCTTTTGCAGTTGGAAAATTGTGGTGTAACCGAAGGATTCTGACGGGTTCAGAGGAACTAAACTGAATAAAAGCTGTTCACGATTGCGTGACTGAATGTCGGAGGCAGTCGCCGATGCTAACTGTGCTACTCTATGGTATCATTTCGTTCTGTTGTGCTATAAACATCAAGTTTGCGCCTCTTGATTTACATAGATAGTGTAAACTTTCCCCTTTATGAATCAAATTAAATATTTAATACACACAAAAAACGCAAAAATCTATAAACGAAAACAACTGACAACAGAAATGTTAATTTTTTCGAAATTAAGCATGACGACGTAAGATTTATTTAATGCTATTAATTGCAGGGCATATAAGAAGAGTTTCTGCCGGAAAATTTAACCCCTTAAGAAGGATGTGACCAAACGTAGGTTTTAGTGTGTGAAGTTGAGTTAATTACCAACAAAATGTAAAGAGGACATCCAACCTTATCGGGAGATCGCGTAATCCTTAAGTAATTTTTTTCAGTCAATTTTTTTTATTGCGAATGTTCTTTATTTGGTTACTGAAAACAATGCAGCCACGTTATATAATTACTTTCTGTAGATCACTTCCCATCAGATCGCCTGACTCACCGGGGGAGCGGGGAAGGAAGGTGTCTGACAGTATTGTTACAATTTCTCTCTAGAATTTAAGCGGACTAAACAAAGTTCGTTAAAAAATGGAGGTCTTAATTAAATAAAAGAATGAATTAATTTTTAATTTTATTTACATTAACTACAAACAAAATACTCTCGACTCAACATCTCACAGTAAATTAATATCACTTACTGTTACAATTAATGACTCCAATTAATTCAATTTATAATTACCACAAAGAAATCAATGAACTTATATAGTTAAAGATCAGTCCCCATAGACAGTGTATCAACATATTCAATTACTTTATAAATTATGCTTCCAAACTTGACAGATCTAGTATTTACAATAAAATTCGTATTACATGTCCATTCAGTCCTATCTCATGTCCCGCCAGTCCGCAATGTCCTAGAGTCCTCCGAGCGCCCTCACGCACAGTAGGCTGCGCTCTCCGGGCTTCACGCCCTCTCGTCCATTCACACCAAGAACACTCGTCCGCAGTCATACCGCACTACACTTCGCGCCCGCACTCAGCTAGATGGCCTTCGCCAAAAGACTGCTGGCAGCTGAACCGCGGCAGTATATATAGTGTCGTAGGCCGTCACCTATAATTATCTCTAACTCGCCGATCGTCCTAATTTTCGGAATATTTTTGCGCCTCCTACAGGTGTCTGCCTCTTCAGTCGGGGGGGGGGGGGGGCTTTGATGCCAGCCAGTCTGACCAGAATAGTCTTGCGTCGTCGCTATATTTGTAGGAATCTTCAACAGGGGGAGGAGGGGCTGTGACGTCAGCTAGTATCGCAGCTGTCCATTCACGGGCTTCACCTTAAAAAAAAGAGGGGTGCAGGCAACGAGCACGACGTTCCGAGTAAGAGGGGAGTGTCGAGGTGAGTCACCTCCCACAGCGCCAGACAACTTCCCGGCGACAGCTGCAGCGGGTAACAGTATTCTTCTGCAAGTGTCCATAGACTGATTTACAAAAAAGTTATGTTAAAGCACACGTTTATACTTATAGGTGATGTGATAAAAAAAATCTAGAATAAATTTCGCAAATGTGTCTTGTGCGTAACGCTACGAACATTGATTGCTATTTCTACCAGTTTTGTTTTGTAATGTTGATCATTTTGAAAAATAACTATCTTGTGCTCATAATATGGGCATATGCAGTGTCATCCTGACAATTATGTTAAAGCCTAGGTACAACGAACAGTGCTGATGGCTGGTGGGCTCTGATTGGCTGAAGCCTCGCTCGTTACGTCACTCGGGTACTCCAGAGCTAATGGTGCCTGAAGATGTGCCATCGACTTCTTCGGGAGTGGTACCAGCAGTGTCGTTGACTTCTTCGGCTGCGGTACGTAAAACACCAATGCCGACGTTACCTTCTTCTTTAGATCCAGCTCCTACATCTCCAACAGGTCCGTCCGAGTCTTTGCCTGAACCACAACGTCGTAATCAGTGTCGCTTCTGTGAAAAGATCTTCAGCAACGGGAGAGAACAGCCTGTACGAATAGACCTTTTCGCGCGAAGAAGCATTACGACAATGACCACATGCAGTTTATTCAAGGTGATACCATGAAGAAACACATCAAGATCTGCAAGGGTTCGTCTACTGGGAGCCAGCAAGTGTTGCCGGGCAATACCCCCTGCTGCATCGATGGGTACAGTTTCTAAAACAGATTATGACGATACAGTTAATGCTAAAGATGGAATGAGTGCAGTGCAGTCGGTATGTGCGGAATGTAAACTTGCAAGACGTTTGCGTGAAGTCTACGAACATCAAAATAAACGACCATCAGCTCTAAATATTGATGAGCGTACACTTTCTGCTACAAAAAAAGTAAACTTGATATTGAGGTTGATCCAGTACGTGAAGACAATCACAAAGACAGCATTTATGATGTCTATGACGAGAGTGATATAGTTGAAGATGACGATGATTCCCTCGACGTTCCCACACACTTCACCTAGTTTGCTTCGAAGTGATGCGAAGAAGGCGGAATACGTCGCGAATACTGACGACATGTTTATCGAAGACCCAAATGAACTTGAAGCAGACTCATAATTTTGCTCGAGCTTAAAAAATGCGGGGATTATTCGGACATGAAAGAGGTGGTTTCGATCATTAGAGAACTTCGGGGTTATATCAGATGATATGATGAACTTCTTTGTTCTGAAGTTGTAATTACATAATAAAAAATTATTATGATAAAATATTCGTTTTTTCTTTATTTTTGAGCGTTGTATTCTTCTATAGGCCTAAACGGTTTAAATAAAAATTATGTACCTGTTTAATAAATTATGCATGTAGGTTTACTGTTGATTGAACAAAAATATATATTTTAAGTGTGATGAAAATTACAGATTCTCATATGTCTGTAAATATGAGTGTCGACATCTCACTTGAAGGCCAAATCGAGAAATTAATGTCACCTATGTGTTGAAAATAGAATCCAACATGAAGGGTGCCAACAACACAACCTGTACTTTAATTTTATTTTTTTAATTTTTTATTTATTGCATCCATTTGTTCTTTTTTCAAGTACAAGTTTGTACAGAGACATTGGACATGTCAGAACATGAATACATTATGTACAGAACATGAAAACATTATTTACAGAACAATATCAAAACATAAAAGTATTATAATACTATTTAATTCTAAAACAAATATAAAATAAATTACAAATAGTCTTGAATTTTCAATATTTAACCTTCATTCTTCAATTTTTTTTTGCTCATCTGTGCTGCATCCGAGGCCACTTCAATCTATAAAGAAATAAAAACCAAAACACAGGCGCACAATCCATTGGGCTTTACACAATACCTCATACTGAATATCCATGCGGGTTTCTAGTCTTGATTAAAATAACGCAGTGGTCCAAACTGGTTTTACAACACAAATAGTGTGTTGAGGGCACTCTGATCGTAAGTGCACCTGCACAGGTCTGCAGTCATTAGACCAAGTGTCTTATCGCAGGTCGTCTAATAACTTGACGAGTTCAGGTGGCTGGGCGATTTAATTGCTTGTCACAATGTATGTCTGCAATGTATAGAAGACAACAGTGAGCACTAATTTTACAATTGAGTGACTTTGAGAGTGGTCGTATAGTGGGACTCCGAGAGGGTGGTTCGACATTCCGTAGAATTGCCACTCACTTGACATCACATGTCAGTGGTCCATCGATGGTGGAGAAGATGGGTGATGTAGAGCCACCGTTGCCTTCCCTGTGTGTGCACGAAAAATAAAAAATTGTTTATTGGAGGTAGGTTTGCGTTCTCGTGTTCCTCTCGCACATTTACCCCTGACACTTGCTCGTCATAGTGAACATTTCCGGTGGTGTTGGAAGAGACAGAGAGATAGAGAGAGAGAGAGAGTGTGTGTGTTGTACAGGCAAATGGAGAGCAATTGTGTTCCGTGATGAGAGCAGTTTTTGCTTTGGACAAGTGGTGACAGTGTTTGCATTCGTACACGCACTGGTGAGCGGTACAATTCATAGTGTATTCGCACCAAGGAGGTTATATAAAGTAAACAAGTATTGTATAATGTATATAACCTCCTTGATTCTCACTCGCCATACTGGAATGGTATGGGGGACCATAAGCTACACATTCCGATTGCCTCTGTTATTCATTCAGGGGAGCATGACAGTGTGTTGTACATCCGTGAATTTGTCAGTCCTGCCCTATGATCATATCTCGACACACTGCAGGAACCAATCTCTCAGCTCGATAATTCACGCCCTAATGTTGATAGGTCAACATAGTGTGCTCTACATGGGTGTACACATTCTACCCTGTGGGTCGCTAGATCTCCAGACCTCAGCCTCAAGCATGTGTGGTACATGATAGGACTGCACCTAACATCCAGCCCAACCCCAGCAATGATAATCTCCCATCTACGCCAAGAAGTACTGTACATCGAGCTTGGGATACTGTAACCTAGAGAGGCATTCTGCTTTTGTACGACAGGTTACATGGCAACATTGCTACATGTGTGGTCATTTGGGGTGGTTACACTTTTTATTAAGGGCACTGCCTATCAGCTGGCCGCTGCAAAATTTAAATAGGAAATCTCATGTTGTCATTTAGAGTCATTTAGAATCTTTTGGAGACATTTTTTCATTTTGGAGTAATTTTGATGCCATTTAAGGAAATTTTTCCTCAGTGTGTTAATTTTAAAGATAGGTGTTTCAAACAAAATGTATTCTTCACAAATTTTTAGAAGTTTTTGCAGCAGAGATACATGTATTCGTATGTGGTATTCTTTAATGCATTTCCTCTAGTGTAACATAAATGGCACATAGATACCTCTAAAGTCAGGCAATACGTTTCTGGTGTAAAAAATGTTTTCATGTACTAAGAATTAGTAATTTCCACACTGAAGACTTTTTGTAGATTTATACACATGCCAAACCTGGAACATCTTGCTTTTTTTGCATTAGGTACCTTCAGTAGCATAGCATTACTGATATAGACTGTTCTGAACGTGACTATGATATTAAGCATTTAACTGTAGTGAAAATCTGACTAAAAACACAGTATGTAAACATTGTAAAAACCTCAAGTCGTAAATCACTTGGAGTTACAAACTAGGGGAGAAGAGACGAAAATGAAGGCCCGACGTGCACATGGTTTCACTTCGTTATTCCTGTCATAAATTGGATAAAATGTCTTGGCAAACAAGTCACCGTGCTTTGATGGCGCATTAATTGAACTGTTCACTGGTTTCTCATATCCCAATGGAATAGTTTTAAAATCATGTCACCTTCAGACACCTGATACCGATGCTAAACTCAGAATATGTCATAAGTAATATATAAGGTAGCCAGAAGTAAATTGCTATGGACAAATACTTATTTAGCATACATATTATAGCACATAAATTGTGTAACACGGCTTTGTCTAAGGGGCCGCGGGGGTCTAGTTGTTAGACTACTCACCTCCCACCAAGGGGAACTGGGTCCGATTCTCTGCGGAGTCGTCCCCGGATTTTCGCATGTGGGAATCGTGCTGAACTATGCTGCTGGTGTGTGGGTTTTCTCTGGGATCTCTCATTTTCCCCATCCTTGCATTCTGTACCTGCTCCAAACTGACCTCCCTTCACTCTCATCAGCTCTCAAGACCTCGGTGTTAAGAGTTACCCCAAATCTCTTCACTCACTTATTCACTGCCTTGTCTTCTAGTTCAGCAGGACTTTGTGTGTTGCTAGAAGGCAGACCCTGACTGTTATATATCAGTATGTGTGAGTGAGGAAAGAGTTATTGAAAAGTAATGAGAGGTATGGGAGGGAGGGAAGTAATGGACTGAAAGCTGGTGAAAAGGGTATATCATATCAACACTGTGTGATTTGTTTACCAGGTCGGAGGTGGAGACGCAGTATGCAAAGAGCCTCAGCAAGCTGTCTGGCAAGCTGCTGAAGGCATCTAAAGACTCTGTGGGAACTGTGAACCAGGCGTGGCAAAGAGCTGGGACCCAGATGGAGGTGCAGAGCGAAATACACAGGTACGCAATCATCCTTAAAAGTTCTTCAAAATGTGCTGTAACCAAACTGTACTTAAAAGTAAATAAAATAATGGATTGTCCTCCAAAAACCACCCATATGGGGTTTCCGCTAAAAGTCGCGAATGACTCGTAAGAGGAATCTCATGGGCAGCTCAACTGGCTACAGCCTGGAGAATAAATGCATATGAGATTATGTGGGAATGGAGAAGCTACGAAACACAGTGGGTGAGTATTTTGTGTAAACCCACAGTTCATTGGCGACGTCCGCCTTGTTTACCACATGCAACTTCTCTCAGTGGCATCGGAGTTCGAGGGGCTAAAGGAGAGGGGGGATCAGCAGGGGCAGCTCTCCCCATTCATTTTGGTGATGGGTAAGAAAAATATGTCTATTAGAAAGAAATTTCCTATCATATTTTTTTTTTTCCAATATAAATTCATTCTTTACATTATCTTTATGATAGGCTGTTCATGGTAAAGTGAGCACTTTTGGACCCTAGTTACTTTTTTCCTATCAGCCATTTATTATCCTTACATCACTTTTTGAAATAAATTTTGCCATGTAAGTAATAAACACAGTGTACATATTTCACCGGACTCAAAAGTTAATGTCTAAGGCTAAAATAAATAATATTTATTGACTATTATCCCAAATTAGATGGCATCAAAAAGGCTCACTTTACTGTGAATAGCCTTTAAGTAAACATGATGCCATTTAGGCTTGAACATTTCATGAGACAAAATAATTGTAGTACTGAAGTCATTACTACTCCTTAAGCCATCAGGAATGAACCAAAAAATAATTATGTAAGTAAGTTGGCTCAGTCCATAATGATGTCTAAAATTAATAATTGCCCCCCCCCCCCCCAACCCCCAAAACCACTTAAAATTTTGTTCCGGCACACTTGATTCCTTACAGAGAGTTGAGCTCTCATAGTCAGTCATTTGGGGCCGGCAGATACTTATCTTCTACTTTAAATACAACCTTGTGCATTTTGCAATGAGGACTTTTATGATACTTAAATGCGCTGTCGTGATTTTAGTGTTCTCCAAATTACTGTTAATATGAATATCCTAAGCACTGGCAAAGTTGTAATGCTGGTGGTCGGTATTGGACAGATGCAGGTAGATGATACACGTGGTTGTTGCAGGGCGTTCGCAGTGGTGCTGAGCGAGGAGGTGGTGAAGCCACTACGGCAACTGGTTGAGTCGCAGCACCGCATCCGCAAGTCAGTGGAGGCGGCGGTGGACAAGACAGGCAAGAGCCTGGCAGAGTGGCGCACCGCCGAGACCAAGAGCAAGAAGCAGAGCTTTGTGAGTGCACGCGAGAACGAGAAGCTGCAGGACGGGCTGCTGGACGTGCGGCTGGGGCGGTCCGCCAGCACCCACCACCTCCACCACCTCCACAGGATGCCCTCCTCTGACAAGGACTCTGCCAAGGTCTGCAACCTGCCTGCCTATTGCCCTTGTAACCTACGTCAGTAGTAACACACTGGACTCTCGTTCTGTTACGCCGCCAGGGTTCGATTCCCTTTCTGGTGACAGGTTCTCCTGGAAAACTGCATTTGTGCTGTGCTGTCTTGATTGTCTCATAAGGTTTTGAGTTTACACACTTGTCTTCACCTCAGTATTTGCCTGTGTTGTCTTCGTTGGGTCTAGACTTTTTTTGCATGTGTGTATATATATTTTCTAGTCTTTGTTGCATGTTCCTTTGTTTGTCGTGTTGTTTTTTGTTGGGTAGAACTCTTGACTGAATTCCTTGTGAAATACCTAATTTTATGTTCTAAATATCTGACAACAGCTAGTCTCGACTTGTTTTCATGCATGTTTTTAATGCAATCTTCTATTTTCCTTGGTGACGTAGCTCTGTAATAGCACATGTTCAAAGTAATTTTTCATTTAATCTGTTTGGCAATTACAATTTCTGCTTTACAGATAAATATCAGGAACGTTCTTTGACAAGCCGTAACAGATATCTTCCTAATTCTGATTTACAAGTTATTTAGATATATCTCTAGTGATTCCACTGTTAACTTCATCCTCTTTGAAACTCAACCAACATATGTTCATGTTGCTCATTTTAACCATAACATCCCAGCCTCAGAAGACAGGGATGTTCAGTGTGGGTCAATATATACTTTAAATCAAAATTAAACAGTTTGTTTTCTTTCTATACTCTTCCCACCTCCACACTGTTACATGGGTGGATCACAGTCTACATTTTGGCTGAGGCATTTTGAATAGGCCCCACCATTGTAATGCATATGCAGTCCACTGGTCCCGTGTTGCAGATATTTCTGCGTTCTATTGATATCTGCATGCATACACCCCATCATTACAGTTTCTCCCAACATACAAGATTTTGTAGCGGTCACCAGTGTCGAATCATGCTGCAGCTGAATGCTGATCTCGGCTTGTTCACCTACTAGACAGAACCCGTCTCCGTTCTCCCATTCCGAGGTATGGAAGTCCGTGTTCATAGATTCATCAAACCTCTTCACATTATTATAAACTATTGTCACCAAGATGACACGCAGCCCTGTCGAGACAGTTCTCAGAAAGGAAATGTAGGCTATTCTCAACTATTCTAGTCACACACAGTTACACAATATATTTTGCCACAAAAATGAACTTGTTCCTCAAGTTTTTCTACTTCGCTCCTCCTCTCCCTAAGGTGAGTCACTTTGCACGGAAGGGAGGAGGGAGGGTGGTCCCAAAGGCACGACGCTGTGAACGTGTGACAGTAGCTATATTAATTTTCATTCCTTTTATCACAGAGGCTCATCATAATCAGGGTCCTTATATACAATGGGAATAGGCTAGTCACGAAAAGTGAGCACTTTTGAAAGCCCTGCTTAAGATCTACTTGTACGGAAGTTGTGTATTCTTCCGCCTTATGTAAAATTAACATTGTCATTGGCCTCATCACTTAATTCATGTGTCGGTCAAGTAAAACAGAAATAACTAGAAAAGTAATTATTTTACATATCTGCTCTTTTTTACACCTTGATGCATTAAAAAAAAAAAAAAAAACCAGAAAGCGAAAGAAATAATCTGTTACCACAAATTATTGCCTAACACTTTGATTCAACGTTAAGGTATGATGGAACTACTTTCCCCTTCATCATTACCAGCTTTACTGGGCACCTGCCTTTCAGTGTGCCCGTTAAAATATATGCAGGTAGGAGCTGTGACTTTTTTCAATGGTTGATTTCGAATGTGCTCACTTTAACATGAACAGTCTTTAGGTAATTAAGGATGTTCACAATAACACACTGCATCAGTATCTACCTGTCACAGCAACAGAGAATCACCCTCCAGTGAAGTTTACCTGTTACGCTGGAAAGAATGCTCATATGAAATGGGATCCAAATGCACTATTTTCCATCTGACAAGCATATATAAACTGAGTTTCTGTTCCACTGCAGCATGTAATTTTTCATAATTAATTTTTTTTACTCAAAGGATTTCAATAATTTATCATAAATAGTTCAACTGCAGAATTTACCTTAAATAGGTCAGCAACAGATTAAAAAATATTTGAATAGTGTAAACACTGTACTCTCAGTAGGATTAACCATTTAAATACTCCCCTTTCCATTTACAACAAGAAGTTGCTATTTTTGCCTCTAGAAATATTGAGGCTATCAGCAAATGCAGGCTGATAAGATCTATTTGAAAACAAAATGCAGGATTTATTGTGTAAATAATGGAAATACCAATGCTAAAGTGTTGCGTACAACACATAAAAGTTCAGTGCATACAAGTAAATACTTTCCGGTGTACTTTTTGTAGTGTATAGTATAGAGAATTTGTAGTGTTGCAGTTAGCAGCATGACTCAGTTTAAAGGTGGCATTCCGGCAAGGAACATAACATTGGCGACGAGGTCTTTTTATTAAGTAGTGTGCGAATCAAAGTTACAATGTTATCCTTTGGAAGGATGGACGAGTTTGACAAACATTGACAATATTGTATTATATTTGAGGCAGTTGCTGCATTATTTTGATGTGAACTCTATGCAGGATAAAAAACAGGTGTCTGTGTTGTTGTTGGTAATAGGGATACATAAGTTTGGGATCTTGTGCGATTTGGTATCACCTGAGGATCCAGGTAAGTGGTAGTTTGAAGAGCTGGAAGCAATACTTAAGACTCATTATAGTCCAAATATGCTGGTGATTGCAGATGAAAATTTCATGGCCGTATGCAAAAAGAAAACAAATCCATAGCTGAATTTTTGGTGGCCATTAGACATTTGGCACAAACGTGCAATTTCGGCACGTTTTTGGCGGAGGCATTGAGTGATCATCTTGTCAGTGGTCACTGCAGCCAAAATATCCAACAAAAACTCATTTAAGGTGAATATAATTTGGAGTAGGCGTACCTTTGGCGAAAACATTAGAACAGTAGAAAAACGACAGAAGCTGTTTCAGGTGCCTCAGTCGATATCGGAAGAGGTGTGTAAAGTGCGGGTACAAAATAATCAGCTACAAGGAGCAGGATCTTCACGGAACAGTGAAGGACAGAGGGAATGTTTTCGTTGTGGCAATAAGGAACACCTGGCAGTGACATTTCCCTACTCAAATCACAATATAAGTGCCATAACTGTTTTAAAGTTGGGCGTTTGGCCAAGAAATGTCATCTGCAGAAGTAGGTAGCTGTGTGTGGAGTAAGGGAACACAAAACAGGTGAGCTGCATGAGGGATACATGGGGAGTGATAACAACAGCCGAAATGAAATTTTGGATTTGTTTGTCGTGCAGCAACTGCAAATTGTGGCTAATGTGGGTTACCAGGTGTTGGTTATGGCAGATGGTAGAACGCTTGTGATGCAGGTAGATATGGGATCTGCAGTTATTTTGGTGTCAAATGAAACCTATCAAGTGACTTGGCCAGACAGACAGTTATGGAAATCAGACATCAAGCTGTGAACATATTTAGGGGACTTCTTACCTGAGGAAGGGGGAGATTAAGGTGGAAGTGTGGTACAAGGAACAGAAAAAGCAACTGCCAATACTGGTGGTGGACTTGGGTCACCAGCAACTACCTTCTTTACTTGGACAGGATTGGCTTGGACATATACAGTTGGACTGAGGCAGTATTAGTGCAGTTTCGGTGGATCAGGGACAAAAGGAAGTAAATATTGTGGGGTATGTGATAAAGGAGAAAGTGCTCGAGAGAGGCTGTTTCATAAGTATGCGGAAATATTTAATGGAGTATTCGGGGAAATCAAACACTGAGGCTAACTTTACTCCCAAGGATAGGGTTTCGCCAGTTTTTCTCAAGGCAAGAATTTCACAGTATGCACTGAAAGAGAAAGTGGAGCAGGAGCTGCAGTACTTAGAGTGACAATGAATGTTGGAAAAGGTAAGCTACAGTAATTGAGCTAGCCCCCTGGTGGTGGTACCAAAGGCAAATGGTGAGATACAGTTGTGTGCGGATTCCAAGGTTACAGTAAATCCGAGGAGTGAACTAGCACGCCAGCCATTTCCATGTATTGATGATATTTTTGCATCCTTGGCAAATTGTCAGGTGTTTTGTGTGGTCAACCTGTCAAATGCTTAACAGCAGTTGGTGGTGGGGAAAGAGTCACAAGAAATGGTGACAGTAAATACATGGGTTTGCATCAATATCGGAGAATGCCTTTTGGGTTGTCAAGTGCTCCAAGCATTTTTCAAGCTGTGATGGAGCAGATTTTGCAGAGCATACCAAGGGTAGTGGCATATTTAGACAATATCCTCATAACAGGGTGTTCAGTAGAGGAGTGTGCAAGAAGATTGGAAGCAGTGCTGCAGAGGTTGCGAGAACATGGGGTAAGGGCCAAAAACGAGAAGTTCCATTTCCTTGAAAGGGAGGTCAAATTTCTGGGGTATAGTATCAGAGGGGATGGCATTAGGTCGGCTAATGATCTACAAGAGGCTATAAAAGAGGCTCCAGTACCAACCACAATCATATTGTTACAGGCTTATTTAAGGTTGATAAATTTCTATGCCAGATGGGTCCCAGGTGTCGACCAAGTTGAAACCACTGTACAACTTGTTGGCGCAAGGAGATCCATGGATATGGGATGTAGAGTGTCAGTAGTTGTTTGAAAAGGGTAAAGAATTGATTCTTCAGGCTCCAGTGCTAGTACCGTTTGACCCTCTCAAATAATTAATTGTAGCTAGTGATGCCTTTCAATATGGGGTGGGAGCGGTGTTGTCACACAGGATACCAGATGGCGCAGAACGGCCCATTTGCTTTGCATCGGAAACTGTGTCCAAAGCAGAGCAGGGTTATTGCCAGTTACAGTGGGAGGCCTTGAGCATTGTATTTGCTATGCAGAAATTCCAAAAATACTTATATGACTACCACTTCACACTGTACTCAGATCATAGGTCCTTGACCACCATCTTCGAAACTAAGAAGGCAGTCACCTCTAGCAGCATCACGGTTGCAGCAGTGGGCTCTTCTCCTATCAACATGTGACTGTTCACTTGAGTACAGAAAAGGGCAGGACATGGGTAATGCAAACACGCTGTCGAGGTTACCATTATCTCATGCACAGACCATAGAGCAACCAGTATTCCTAATTCAGCACTTTCAGAACTTGTAGATTAAGGCGGAAGAGATAGCAAGGGATATGGAACAGAATGAAGTACTGAGAACTGTAAAAAACTATGCTATGTATGTATGGGTGGCCAAATAAAGTCAGCGAGCCAAACATCAAACCATACACAAGCAAGAGGGAGAGTTGGCTGTGGAAGACAATTGTGTAATGTGGGCAGACAGAGTTGTAATTCCACAAGGGCTTAGAAAGGGTATGGTTGCAGCTGTTGCATGAAGGTCATCCTGGGGTGGTGCAGATGAAAATGCTGGGGAGAAGTTATGTATGGTGGCCGGGAATGGATGATGAGATTGAGGACACGGTGAAGAGGTGCACGGTTTGTCAGCTCTCTAGACATACGCGCCTCAAAGGTCAAAGGTATCTTGGCCAGCAACTTCTTGGGTGGGGGAGTGCATACATGTCAACTTTGCGGGAAAAAAAAAGGTAAAAGGCTATTGATTTTGGTGGATGCCTATCTTAAATGGGTGGAGGTATAGCCAATGCAGAGTACCACGGTGGAGAAAACAATTGAGAAGTTGCGAACAGCCTTTGCAGCGTATGGCTTGTCAGAAATGCTGGTGGCCTATAATGGGCCTCAGTTTTGTTCCGAGAAATTTGGGCAGTTTTGCAAGGCGAAGGCTATTACACTTCAGCTAATGCCACCTTTCCCCCACAATACAAAGGAGCAGTGGAGCGAACAATGTAGTCTGTGAGGACAGCACTCTTGAAGCAGGCCTTCATGAATTGTCTAACTGGGGGGACTACATCCTTGCAGCATATGATTAATAAGTGGTTGTTTTATTACCGCAGTACACCGCACATGACTTCCAGGAAGACCCCAGCAGAAATATTTTTGAGAAGGAAACCACGTATAAGGTGGTTATTGATGAAGCCAAACCTACCAGAATATCAAAATAAAGGGAGCAAGCTAAGAAGGATTCAAGATGCCAGATTCAGAGTGCAGGATCTGTGTTGGTGAAAAGTGTCAAGATGAGAACAACCCAGATGGCTACCAGGATGTAGTGTAGAAGTGGTGAGCCCAGTAACGTACAGGATCAAGGTAGGAGAAGTAGTAAGATTTTGTCATCAATATCACTTATGCAAGAGCCACCTACAAGAGGAAGTACCCTTGTGTGAAAAGAGGAATTCATCTGGGATAGCACCTAAACTACAAGCAGGGAGGAGTCTGGTGTCTTCAGGGTAAACAGGAGCAGCATCAGCACCAGAACGGCCAGTGACGGACGCAGCATCAGCACCAAAGCAGCTACTGACAGCCGCAGCCCCATCGGCACCAGAGCAACTAGTGACTGAACAACCGGAAGGCCAGGCAGCGGGAAAGCTAGGAAAGCAGCGGGCACAGAAGACAACAGAGAGGGGGAAGAACGCTTCTGTGGATTTGGTTGGGAAACTACAGCTCCACCTAGACTGGGGATTCTAAGGCACAGTGGAAGGTTGAGGCGTCCCCTAAGGTGGTGGAAGTGGTAGACAGATAGTGTTATTGTTTTTGTTATTTTCTGTGTAGGTTTAGGTCAGCACAACTACAGTAAAGACTAAATTTAGGAGAGAGAAGTGTAGTGTATAGTATAGAGAATTTGTAGTGCTGCAGTTGGCAGCACGACTCAGTGTAAAGATGGCATCTGGGCAAGGAACATAACACTTTCAACTTCAGATGATAACATAGTACTATCACAACTGAGAAAAATTTGAAAAAAAGTATGTTCACAATGTTAAACAGATGCAGGTTTCAGTTTAGGGCAATGCTGTTGTGGCTTAAAGGGGCGCGTGCGACATTTCAGAGTATGATGATGATGATGATGATGAAGGTTCTGGAGGGATATGGAGGGATTTTGCAACAGCTTACTTGTATGATATCATTGTGTGGTTAGCGAATTGGGATGAGCACATCAGACACTTACACGTGGTACTGGAAATACTTGCCACCCATCGTTTAACCTGCACACAGCAAAGTGTTTCATATAGAGATACCCGAACAGGAATTCCTGGGACATTAGTGAGCGAGCATAACAGCCAACTGTACTCCCAAGAAACTGAGGAAGATTGTGGAAGTGAAAAACCCCTGACATGTAAACAAATGCAGCAATTTATTTGACTAGTGAATTGGTTGAGACATTTTTGTCAAAATTTTGCTGTTGCTTTAGCACCCTTTACAGACTTAGTCACCTCAGAGGTCCTATAGGTAGAGCACCAGGATGCAACAAACGTTTGATGCATGTTCACACAGTGCCACACCCTAGCATGCATTGACTCGGGCTGCTGCCTGTTAGTGCAAATGGGTGCTACTTAACTAGGCATTGGAGTGGTCTTGTATCAGTTGGATGATGAGGGGAAACCTGGTGGTAGATTATGCAAGCAGGAAGTTTTGAGGAGCAGAAAGGCATTACCACAGCATCCAGCAGGAGTGTCTCGCCCTTGTCTGGGTGATGAAAAAGTACTGGCCACATCTGAAGGGGAAGCCATTCACCTTATACACAGACAACATGGCACCAAAGTGGTTTCATACCATTCAGGGACTTAAGGAAAGCTAATCCACCGGGCATTGTTCCTTCAGTCATTTGAGTTCACAGTGGAACATGTGTCGGGGCAAACCACTTACCAGACGAACTGTCATTGCAACCCAGACACAGAGCAGATGATCCTAGATGAGGATAAGTGGGAAATAATTACACTCCCTGTAAAATTGTCGGGAGGGACAGATACCACCTGCAAGTGAATTAGCTTTGATGAGTATGTAGTGGAACAGCCCCGAGCATTAGGAAAATCGAGGTGGAGGAACAAGTGTGGAAAGCCTAGAGGACATCAGTGGAGGCAGACCGAATGCCAGAAAAATGTGTGTGAGGCGTGTGAAACCTTTCAGGTGTTAGAAGGAATAGTACAGAACCCAGAAGCTGGAGAAAACGCCCAGTGGAACATGTATGTGCCGAAGGTAGTACATGACACTGTGGTGCTTATCTATCACAACAATGACGTAACGGGACACCTAGGTGCCAACCAGATTCAGAAAGCAATCGAAGACACTACCAGTAACCGGGGTTGTGAAGAACATAAGAGATTGAGGGAGTGTATCATCTGTCAACAAAAGATGGTGAGGCGACTGGATGGAAAAGAAAAGCAACACCTAAGGAACATAATGACCCATTTCAAGGATGTAGCTTTAGATGCCTGAAGGAAACTTTTATAATAGTGGTGATGGACTTGTGTAAAAGGTGAATGGAAGCCTATGCTACCAGTAACATCAAGGTGAATACAGTGGGGGCTGAGCTACAGTAGGTATATTTTCCTGGCTGGGATTACCGAAAAACAATTTTGTCAGTCAGTGGGCTACAGTTCATGGGTCAGAAGTGGAAACAGCTATGTCGGCAGTGGAGCATCAAACACATGATCCCAGGGCAAATGTGGCTGAAAAATGCAACCAAGAGGTGCAGTTATGGCTGCAGTTGGGGGATGACCACACACCATGAGATGAACAGCTTCTAGACTCCTTCCAGACATGACTGGACGGTCCCCAGTAGAAATTACACTTGGACAGAATTTGAAGCAACGATAGAGGAGAGTGGGACATAGGATAAGAGGGGGGAGAGCCTTAGGGAGAGAAGGAAGAGGACAAGGAACAAGTTATGCACCACCCTGAAATACAGGAGCATTATCACCAATTGACTACCCCAACCAGTCACTCGCCAAAGCCACTCCAGGAAGCAAAATTGATCTGCTTTCCCATCTGCATTCTGGAACTTAGAGCCATGGTGGACAGGGTCCCAATGAGTGGTAGCACGCGTCATTATAACTCTATACCTATTGAAAGATCCACACTGCAGAGTAAGTAAGCACCATAGAGATGTGTTATGTAGAGCTGCAGAGGACAAAAGTGAAGGGATGGCAGTGTCGAAAGACCGAGTAGTGGCGATGAAGAGCGAAAACACAACAGAGGAGGGAAGTGAGGGAGACTTTGGTGACAATTAGCAGTTCCCGAGGTTCGCAGATTCAACATTGATCAACACCAACAGCAAAAGGGGACCTGATGCTGAACGACCAGACAAGGGCGAGAACAGCAAAAACTCCATTCCAGAGGTTTCTGGCAGATGAACAACACCCATAAATCCACAGGCACCTATTCCAGGAAGTGGCACCAGGTGAGGTCGACATGGAGGGAATGGTGGATGATGACCCAGACCCCTGCATTCCAGGTCCAGCTCTGCTGGTGGAGGAACCTGGAGAGGTGAGCAGGGAAACCCCACCCAATACCAGGGGTGAATGTGCACTATGACACAATGCCTTGCTGGTCGATATAACATTCTTGGTGATAGAGGAGCTGGAGGAGCCTTCACCGCAGACAACTGAGACATAGCTGCCGCCAACACTGATGCTACCTGGAGAGCTGTGAGCTGGTGGAACCACCACAACCCACCTGGCCAAACAACTCGGGGACAAGGGGCGATACAACCTGTGCCCCAGGTGGGCTAGTCCAGGTGGGGGAACAAGAGTCAAACCAGGAGAGACGCAATGTCAGGTGATCAACCAACTTGAGGTTAAGGTCATCAACACAAACACACACCAGGGTCATCCAAGTTCCAGAGGGGGCACGAACCACACAACATTGCCCCAGACTCAGACAAACCACCAGGACTGTCTTCTCTATTGAGAAAAGAAGGGTAGGGGGGGGGGGGGGTTTGTCGTTCTACCTCCTCCCATAACCATTAGCCTAGTCTTAGTGGCCACCCAATAGCATCTGGAGGACACCTCATGTGTTAGTGTTTGTATGAAACTGCGAGGGAGTGCTGTAAGTGGCAGCAGAGGAAGGCAGTGGTCAGTATCAAAATGCCCAGCAGAAAAGTGTCATCACCAGGAGGTAAGTGGTAATCTGGCACTGGAATGCCACATGACATCACACACACTCGAACCCCTTAGAACAGACATTTTATACTCTGGACTACTCAAGCCAAAATATTAAAAAAATTTTATTTATTTATTTTGTTTAATGTAATGAAAAGATATTTCTGTTTGAACTGTTTTACGGAAAAGAATTGACATTACATTGCCTTCATTTTTATCAGGATTTCTGTGTTGTATGTAACAATCGGAAGGTCACCCAGTGAGGTTTCTTTCTGGCCGTCATGATGCTAGTTGAAAAGCAGCAGAGGTGAGGGACAGATGTGTGCCCTGTGGGAGGTCTTCATGTTGCGTTTAATAACTTATCTTGGTTTCTGGCTGCTGTTTAATTATTTCAGAAATTTTTGCATAGCCACAAATGGACTCATTTATATAGTTTTTGGTCCAAGTCGTAGTTCCGACCAGCTACATGTTCTAAGCATATGGGACCAGATGATTATGGAGTTTTTGTCCATTTACACCCCAGTCAGCAGAAATTGCACCGACTCAATTCTTGTTTATTTACAAGGAGCACACTTATAGACTAGCAGTGTCATTATATTGTTTTTACGTTGGGGTAATATGTTGTTTTTTGGAATTTAGAACTGTTTTGTTTCACATGGCAGCTGCAACCAATAAATCAAGCAAAAGGAATCAGTGTTTGTGTCCTTTATTTAATCAAAGTGTAACTCAGTCTGTTGTGGGTGTAAAGTGTGACCCTGATAGCACTGCATTTTGCAAGAGTGCAATTGTAAGCTGTTGACACCGTATGAATGCACTTTGAGTTAAAGTGACCACCCAGGGCACCAAAATATGTTGTAAAGAAATTGTCTGAGAATTATTTAATGGTTTTAAGAATGAAATGTGGAATAACTCTCAGCATTGATGTTTTAGTTGGAATCAAAGCGTCGAAAAGCAGAGGAATCTGTGAAGAAGGCTGATGTAGAGTACTACACGTTCTGCATCCGTGCAGAGAGAGCAAGGTACAGTAATTTTGCAGATTTAAGATTTGTGCACTGTTTAGCAATGTTGAATTATGTACATTCATTTCCAAGGACCAAATGGAAGTTAGCAAGGGGTCATTGGGTGCTAATTGTGTTGTTGAAATATTAGCCTGTTCTTATTTAGGCCTATAAGCTAAAAATAAGCTTAGTTATTAGCAATCTCTGAATAATTTACTAACAAATTGACGTGTAGGGGATTCCAGGGCTGTGTTGTGTTCGTAGCCAACCTGATATATCAGGTAGGGTGAATGCCGATGGATGATGCCTGGCGTCAGAACTCGGTAGAGCTTGTGATAAGGGTCATTCTGTCGACAGCCTAGTGGGGATCCTGGATTCCTCTGTCAGGTTGATTGCGGGTTTTTGCACTGCATGCACTTATCGTTACTGATTCTAATGTAGCAGTTTGTACTGCACACAGGAGTAAGGTTGTGGACCATCTTACACGCCATAATACTTACACTCATTTTACACTGTATAGGGTGCAGGTTCCATATATTTCCCAAGGAGTGAATTGTGGTATATGTAACAGGTTGAGGTTGGTACGAATGAGCAGAGACAGAGGACAATGGAGCAAACAGTGAGTAAGTTGTGTTGGTGGATTATTACGAATAAGCAAAGCTATTGTAATTGTGCTTGTGTATAAGTTGTATACTAAGAAGTTAATAAAGATATGAAATACAACATAAATATTGTTCACTGAAATTAATGTCCGGCCTTAAGGACGTCGTGCCCAGAATTACTATGAGGGGTAAATGCAAATAAAAGGTGAGAAATAACCTCAAGCACTTTTATTTGACATTGTACAAGAAGTTACATTGCACATGCAAAGTTAAATGTGCTCGGTACTGTAACCTGCCGGTAGCCGATACTGCAAAAAAGACTTACGCTGCGTTAAGTTTGGTGAGAACTGATGGTCGATCCCTCTGCACTAAAAATGAAAAAAAGGTTCCAGTTTATGAAGTGATTATTGATATACTAAAGGTCACACAGCTTACATTGAGAGTGCCGAGGGGGTGCACTCGGAGCACGAATCCCGTGCAGCTAGTTGCGCTGATGGCTTAGATCAGAATGCGAACATGGCCGCGGCTTCAGAGAAGAATGCTGAAATGGCGCCAAAGTGGCGAAAGTAAAAAAAGTTGACATATTGATTGTTGTTGAAAAGCAAACAACTAATTAGAAAATTATGATTGGTGATTTTACACATATTGGTGACTTACCTGTGCATGCTGATGTCCTAATTGTGGCTGAAAATGTGACATCATGGGTATGTCGAAACACTTGAAGAACAATATAAGATGAGATGAGGCCGTTTATGGTAGTTTGCTGGTGGATGAATAAATTTGCACTTTTATAATTAATACACATAATCATCACTGGTGAAATAGATTGATAATGAAACTTATCTTTATATTTCACCATTTGTGATGTCATTGCATTTCTCTCTGCATGGGGGTGATTCGTTCATGACTTCTGTGGAATTTGATGCACTTCTATGGAAAAACGAGCAGCCCCCCTAGTAAATTATGACATCACACAATGATGCAAAATACTGGGTTATATTTATTACTGCTAAATTAAAATAGACACTTCCTATGCTGATATCAGGCCTGTTTATGTCTTGCAAACTTTAAGGGTGTGGGACGTCATGGCGTCAGCTGCCCCCATGTTGCCTCCAATTGCCCTTGTGCTTTACGGCTGTTTGAGGCCGCCTACTAATTTATTATAGGCTATTCATGGTAAAATGAGCACTTTTGAAAGCCCTGCTTAAGATCTACTTGTATGCACATTGTGCATTTTCTACCTTATGTAAGATTAACATTGTCATGGGCCTCATCACTTTATTCGTGCATCGGTCAAGTAAAACTGCAAAATTATTAGAAAAGTAATTATTTATAAATTCTGCTAATTTTTACACTTAGATACGTAAAAAAAAGATGGAAAACAAAAGAAATAATTTAAGTCGTCAGAAATGTTTTCCTAACACTTTTTATTAGACGTTAAGATATAGTACTATTTCCCATCTATCGTTACCAACTCTACTGGGCGCATATCACTCAGTGCGTCCGTTAAAACATTTGCAGATAGGGCAGTGATTTTTTCTAAGGTTGATTTCAAAAGTGCTCACTTTATCGTGAACAGCCTTTACAAGAGTTACCTGTTGTAATAATTTAAAGCAGGTATGGCTCATGGACCACACGTTGCATGGCAAGAAAAGTGTAGATTTCGTTATTATCAATCCGAACCTATGCGATTAGGACCTGATGTGTGCTGGTCTGGTGTAGCTGGTGTGGATGATATGACTGCATTGGAGCAAGCGTGCATAAGGCATAACGTGGATGTCTGGTTCACATCAAAATCTGTTATTAAATGTTTGTGTTATTCTTCTGCAGCACAGGGTCGAGTTGAACCAAACAAATGTTTAAGAGCTGCATAACAACTACATTATTTTTGATAACAAATAATTTTATTTAATTTAGTGACTCCATGTAGAGTTGTTTTTAACATTTCTAGTATTTTTATTTGTCAGTCATGTCATGCCTTGTCAGTGAGTGTTGCTGTAATGTAACATTCTTGTTTTTGAGATAGTTTGATACTGTTATGCTCAAGTTCTGTATGTACTAGTGATGGTGATTAGGATTTTGTATTAATATTCTATAGCCTATGAAAGAAGATAGCATATAGATGTATATGCACTGAATGGTATTGATTCTGTGCTACATAATGCGCAACAGTGTGTGTGGACAGTCAAAATTTGTTCATGCTAGTTTAGTTTTGATCTGCTACAGCACATTGTGTCTGAAAGGAAGAAGGTGAGTTAGCTTGTTGGCTAATTATTTAGCCTCTAATCTTCTTTGACTCTATCTGTTGTTTACTTTGCCTTTAGTACACGACTAGTGTTCATTTTACGACCCAAAGATATGCAGCTTGTTGCCTTATTAAATCATTTACATTAACTGTTTGCAGAGATACTGCATAGTTTTTGATATCATAATGTCAATATTATCATTGGCTGACAACATTTTAAGATAAAGGGTTTCTGTGTTGCAGCCAATGTGCATGTGGGATACTGTTAATACATGTTTAGCAGATTGTTGGTAGAATGGTATAGGCTAATGCGAACTCGTGTGAACTGAATGTTCTATTCTGTAGCAATTCATACTACAATTGTAGTATGTATTTTTAATATTGAGAGCCAGCAGGATGTGTGACAGTATTTGAAAACATTATGTATGTATGTATGTGTGTGTGTGTGCGCGTGCATGCATGGATGGATGGATGCACGTACGTACGTACATGCACATGTGTGTGTGCATGTGTGTACGTGCATGTGCGCACGTATGCATGCTGTAGCAGTATGTAGCATGCATGTACTGCTACAGTACTGTGTATAGTGTGGTGGTGTGATGTTGACAGACTGGAGTGGGAGACTGCGGTGATCCGAGGCAGCCACTGCTTCCAGGCTCTGGAAGAGGAGCGTCTGCAACACCTCAAGGAGCTGGCCACGTGCTACCTCCAGCATCTCACCGAGATGGGCCCCAAACTGCTACAGGCAAGCACAACAAAGTATTCTCCAGTTAAAGTTTCCTGGGATGTGAGCTAGTTTCATTCATTGCATGTGTTAAGCTGTGTAGCACCTTCAAACACAATACCCAACATAAAATAGACAAATCTTCAAATTTGCTATTTTCAATAACTGTGCATTTGAATTTGTACCAGTTGTGGATGGGTAGGCTCTTATACTCCTGGGCAAGAATTCTTAACTGCATTAGTCCATTTTCCTCCTGCTTAACTGACAGCCTGATGGAGATGGTCTGCCAGGTGGGACGGTAGCAAGTGTTCTGCTGGTAGACTAGGGAGCTGTGCTACACAACCATATTAGGTTTTTTTAAAATTCACTTATTCACATAGAATGTTTGTCATGAAATTTGTATAGCTGACTTAATGTTCTCTATTGACCTAGAAACTAAAACTATAAATTTTTTCCCATGTAGTTAATGCAATACAGTTGAACCTTGTTAATCCGGAATGATCAAGACGAGACAATCATGAATTACTGAATTTCACAAATTAACAGTTAAAAGCCCAGAAGTGCTCACAAAAGACATCTCTACTGCATGCTGCAGTATATAAAGGCCAAGGTCGCATGACGTCACTGTTCCCAAGTTCTGTTAGGCACTGGCATTAGGACACATGGCAAGATTGAAAGTGATGTAGCAGATGGATGGAAAATGGTGTTTTCAAAAGTTGGGAAATTAAACTAACACCAAAAAAAATTACATAAATTTGCACGACTTGTCTCTCAGCTTGTGTGAGTTTGATTACACAAGGCATTCAAAATATTTATCATAGATAATGTTTAGCAGAAGTAATTTTAATCACAATAACTCTGAACAAACTGTTAGAAAGGAAAGAATTAATTACAGTATTTTGGCATGTATAGGCCACATTCGAGTATAGGCCACATCTTGAGCCTCTAAAACTGAAAAATCAAAAATCTTGTGTCAAGGCTGCAGAAGAGTTTTTAAAAGCTGAGATTTGATCACATGCACCTATGAAGCGAATGCAGGCATCCTTGGCCACAGCACAGTAGTTGTGGATGCATGCCACACGTGACCTTGCATGCAACCACAAAAGTGCATGACTTTGCCAGGATGTTTACAGCTGTGCAGGCATCAATCGCTTAAGTATTCACTTTTTCTCATCTTGTGCGTGCTTCCCAAATACATGAACATGAGTGAGAATGGAAAAGGAAGGAGCAAGTTATAATGCAAAATTTAAGTTGAAAGTTGTTGAGTATGCACGTGAACATGGAAAAAGGCTGATCGACAATTTGACTTTGACGATAAAAATGTACTGCATTGGTGCTGGGAAAGAAATATGTTGGAAAATTTGCCTAAAAAAATGTGGTTTGTGAGGGAAAAAGTGAAAATATCCAGAACTGGAAGAAGAGCTGTTTCAGCAAGTGCTCACTACTAGGAATAATGGATTTTCTATCACCACAGAAATGCTTCTGTTTGAAGCCAGAAAATTTCAACGCACAAATTGTTCCTGTAACAGAATTGAAAGTGAGTTACAGGTTGCTGCGCGACGTTTCGTGAAGAGGTAGGATTTAAGCATGAGGCGATAGATGTCTATTGCTCAAAAAATGCAAACACTGTTTTTTTTCGCTGAGTGCAGTAAACAAATGTGTAAGAAAAGCTTGCGACGAGAGAACATAAAAAAGACTCACTCATACTGGCGGAAATTCTCAGGAGGGATAACTCATTCCCCTCCCCTGCGAAACAGCCAGATTGGCTGCTTCGATCCACCATGCCTTGTCATTATCTTCCTTTTCACCCACACCATTCTTTCTTCCTGCCCATGGGTGATAAATATACAAGGCTGCACCGAATTGCAAAGTTTGCTTGCTGGCCCATGCACTGCAACCAATGATTGCACAGACCATGAATAATTTACGTGTGAATTTTCCTAATACTTATAAAATCGTCCCGAATTATCAGATTTCCGAATTACTGCTTCACGGATTAACGAGGTTCTACTGTACTTAAACTGACCACAAAATGTGGTGTTGGTTGCCCAAGCACTACCAACACTTTTATACTATTTGTATAGTGCTATGCAGTCTGTTTGTTATAACCAGTGAAGATTTCAATTTCCATAACAGTACATAAAAACAAATGTGTTGAATATAGTATTCAGTTGAGAAACTTGTAAAATTATCAAAAATATTTGAAGTATGCTAATAACAGATCTAAAAGATCAAAGAGCTACCGAACGAAGTTTGTGAGCTATGTCATTGTAGAGTTTTAATAGGATCAAAGAGTTACTACAGTGCTCAAGAAAAAGTTGAGCATATGCTGGATTCTAGTACATTTTATTGTGCTATGTGTGTGCAGGTGTATTATACATTAAGAATGGTACATACAAAGACCATCACAATGCCGCCCCCTTATCATAAGCATCAGGAATGCAACTTAAGCACAGTATTGGGAAAGGGGGATTTGGAACACACACATCCTGTTCGATTAGTGACAGATCAATAACTGTTATAACCACCTCGGGCCCGGAGGTATGCTTGCACACAATGAGGCATACTCGGCACCAAACAATCCAGCTTATCTTGGGGCAGAGTATCCCACTCTTGGTTGGATAGCAATGTCCGTCAGGTGCTGAATGTTCACAGGATGGGTAGGGTGGTTGGTAATTACTCTTCAGTTCACTCAATGCATGTTCCACACAGTTCACGTCCGCCGAATATGCTAGCCACACCATTCGCTGTATGCTATGTGTCGCAAGGAACTGATTGACCACTCTGGCTCGATGGAAATGAGCATTATCATCCACTAATGCAGGCCTGCCTATTTAATGGATTTTTAACACACTAGAAAAATCCAAACCCAAACTTGAGTGTTTTTTTTTATAAATATTATTATAATGGAGGTGGATAATTAAGCAAAATATTTTGGACATACGCCATTGCTTCACTGGCATGGGTATACAGTTATCTACATATTTCTGTTCTGGCTGTATGATCACATGTAAAGGCCAGTCAAGGCCATTATTGAAAAGAACCTTTGCCACGAATTGCAGTTTTTACGCTTGCAACCCGAATTTGGTGACTGTGTTTTGCATTTGGCATTGATATCACAATGGTGAGGAAACAAAAATTATCGCTGATACAGTTGTATAAACAAAAGTGTTAGTGGGATTGGAGAAAAGAATTACCATGGTTTGTACATTCCAAACCAAAACAACTACAATAAATATGTAAACGTCTTTCATATCCACTTTTTTTCTGTAATTTACAATTTTTTTAATTCCAATGAATTCACAGGATTTGACTCAATGATTTCAGGATTTTACAGGATTTTTATGTACAGGAACCAGGATTTCAGCTTCAGGGCTTGTAGCAACCCTGCACTAGTGTGAAGCCTTCACCCATTATAGCAGGAAAACCTCTAACTACAGGTTGGACTATATTGTCTCGGTATACCAGATCAATCATCTGACTGTGAATAGGAATGAGTGGCGTATGTCGACCAGACATGATCTCACCCCAAAACATGACAGAACCCCCTTCTTGCTGACGACACTCCTGGATGAAGAGCTCCAGACTTGAATACGCCTGTTGTACGGATGCAAGCTTATGGTGACCTCATCAGCAAAGAGTAAACACTTCCACTGGTAGGAATGCCACTCGCAACGTGTTGTTGCCCACCTCATGGGAGCTGCCCTGTGGTGTGGTTGAAGAGGAGCCTTTGGCAACAGCCTACCTGGTAACAGTCCTGTGTCATGACTGGTTTTGTTTTGCACCATCTGCCCTACCACAATCACTCCGGTGGCCCTCCAAAGATCCTGGTATAAAGACATAGCAGTGCTACGGGGCCGCTGACGTGCTGAAAGCACTACATAATTATCCTCCCTGTGGGTTGTTTTGCATAGGAATCCTGTCCGGTGTCAATCAGCAACACTTTCTCTCTCTTAGAACTGACGTCATACCCTGGAGACATCACTATGACTCACTTCACCACATACGGCAATATCCACTTGTCGCCAGCCTTCTTGCAACAATGTAACAATTCACATGCAGTCAGTTGTAGAAATGGGTACACGTAGCATGTTTACCGCAGTTCAACACGTGCTGTCTCTACAATGCTGACCGTACAAATGATGTTAAACCGACTGAGACACCATATGCTCCCTATCGGCCACCTGTCGAACTTGCTCTTGGGTTAGTGGTACTATGTGCCTCAGACATAGGCCTACATTGCATACGGTAAACATGTTGGAGGTTCCGCAACATTAACGGTGTGATATCGTGATATGAAAAACTTTTTGTGAGTATTGTTAATTGCTGTGATCTATGACACTGCAGAGTCTTAGAAGCATAATCCTACAGCTGAAGGATGAGTTTTGTGGCATGCACAGAGTGTGGAACATCTGGCGGAACCAGTGAACCAGTGCGACATTGGGCGAGACATCCAGACAGTGGTGTCTATCAAAGGCACGGGCCAGCCAATCCCAGAGCAGCTGCTGCCTGACTTCTATGCGGAGCATATCACCCTCGCCATGAATCGAGATCGACGCAGACAGGTAAGTTTTATCTACATACCTTCCACACTTACACGTGGACTGTCAATTGCCTATAGTTCTCTTCACTTTGACCATGTTGCAGAGGCAAGTGACATTTTGTTGCAAAGGGCTGGATAATACATTGGTGGTTGAGTGTTCAGCAGATATGTTTGAGTCCCAGTGGAGTTGTTGGAAGCCCTCAGATCTTCGTTTAAATTCCTTTAACTAAACATCAAACCACCACTGTTACCTTGCCAAAAAGCTTACAACAGTACAGGCTTCGATCAGCACCACCTATGTAGTTACAGCCAAATTAAACAATCTCTATATATACCACTACAGTATTCAAACAAAAGGGAAACCACAGAAGTACCTTGTCTGAATGTTGATAACCCCAGTGGCAATATCACCTCTGAAGAAACTGTAGCAGCATCAGACGATGGTGTGAATATACTGCTTGTATTGATGGAGGATTTGGTTGCTGCTGGCTATATTGCGAGTGGTAGCGAAGCTCCAGTGGCTACGACGACTGTGCTGGGCAGACACCGCTTTGCTCATCTGTGACACTTTTATGAATATGTCATTGAGTATGGCACTTAGGGGAGGGCAACATGCAAAGCTCTGCCACTGGGTCACAACAGGCCATTGCACTTATCAGGGGTTGGTTCTTGTAAGGGGTATAGCTAGGAACCAGTTTTGCTGGTGGAGAGGGGAAAGGGTAGTGTAGTGAATATTAAAATTTCCAACACAATGACATTTTTAAGTTTTTTCATCATTTCACTATGTAAATACTAATACATAAAGTTACAACTACTACTAACTTCATTTAAATGCATCATTTAATGTGGATCATTTTTAACATAACATAATTTTGCTGTTGTATATTTAAAAAAAAGGCGTGCAAGTTTCTGCAGCATGGTTAAGCTCTTAGTGGGAGTAAATTTTCCCCTTTTCATCCCTTGTAACCACCCTTAGTGTAGTATTGTATCTTTATTTCACTTATTAGTATACATTTTGCTACATCATTCGCTTGCTGTGTAATACATTAAATTACCTTCCAGTGCATTGCTGCCAACTGTACTAATCTACTATTCCCTTCATATCCTACAATCTTTCCCCTTAAAAATCTAGTATTCTTGCCTGTTTCCTCACATTTTCTGGATACCTCCTGCCTTTCGTACTCCCTTCGGTGTTGACAATGCTGACTGTTGGAAAACCTTTGAAATCAGGTGAAGGAGCTCTGCCTAACGTATATGCTGTGTTTTTTTTTTACCTGCACTAGGCTATCACCATGAAACCTCCTTAACTTGACTGTTTCCCTAGGCACATTCAAATGTTGAACTAGCAGTGATGTCACAAATACCATTTTCTCTCTCATTTGTGCCAACCTCTACTGCATTCCACTTTCTCACAATGATGCTCTTGCTCCTGTATCTGCATTTTCACCTTGCCTCTCGCTAACTGATCTATATGCCGTTGCCACTTCAGATCCTCGGAAGTTTCAACAAGGGACCTGTTTGTTCCCTGATGGTAGCCAGAATCCACTTCTCTTTGTTCAGTCTGTAATCCCTAGCGATGATACAGCTGCCCACTTGCAACTGCTTAATTTTCTGTTTCCCTTCACTTTGCCTACACTGTTGCTGTATCACAGTATCTGGAATACTGCTTGGTACTACCACTGATATTCTTCTGCACACAGTTCTACATAGAATTAAATTGCGTGGTGCCTCCCCTGTAGTGATCTAAGGGGTTGTTCTATAACCCAAAAAGAAACGTGGCAATGCTATCTCTAAAGGAACTTTGTCAGTTACCATCTTTTTTACCTTATCCCTGAATATTCTTACCATGTTCTCTGCAGTTCCATTTGTCACAGGGTGGTTAAAAAGTGTGCTCAATTCCATTAAACTTACAGAAATATGCAAACTACTCTGATGTAAATTATGGTCTGTTGTATGTGACCATATTCTCTGGTAAACCAAAAGTTACAAACTATCCACAAACACATACAAGTATCGACTATGAGGTTACCAAGTGTGATTTTTGTACCTCTGGCCATTTAGAATAGCTGTCTATCAAAACTATAAATATATTCCCCATGAACGGCCCTGCTAGATCAATGTGTACTCACTGCCATGGGCAGCTTGGCCTTGTCCAAGGTATAAGAGCAGATTTTGGAGGGTTGGTTCTGTTTTGTACGCATGCAGTGCACAATCCTGTTAAGCAAAGCATACAATGGTGCCATAATCATAACTAGAAAAGGAAGAAACTTATTGTAGTACTCTACTAATACTAAACAAGAACTTAACTGAGATACATTCAGTGGTTTGGGTGCATTTTGTACAACTTCAACTTTTTAAGCTTATGTGCTAATACCATTTTGGCCCACAACATGTCCTAAGAAAGAAAATACAACTGACACTTGTGTACCTAAAACTCAAATTCATGCAAACGATTTAAGACATGTTCCAGGTTCTTGAAATGGTCTTCTGCATCCTTACCTGTAACCAAAATGTCATCTTGGAAACTAACAGTACCTTCTAGACCTTGTAGCTTGATCTATAGTGTGTTGGACAATAGCGGATGCTGATGTCACCAAATGGAAGTCATTTGTAACGAAAAAGTCCCTTATGTGTTGTGATAGTGCAGATTTCCTGTGATGTCTCGTTCAACCAAAATTCTTGATAGGCATGCGACGGATCAATTTTTGAAAAAAGCTTAGCACCTTGAATTTTGGCAAAGATGTCTTCAATTCGTGGAAGCGAATATCTCTCAACCTCAATTTCCTTGTTTACTGTGACGTGTGTCGCTTAGACTAGTCAATGTTACTCTTGGTGAGCACTACTTCAGGTGTGTTCGGGTACTCAATTACTGTGATTGAGTCGGCTTTCTACTAGAGGTTAGCACTGGTCGAGTAGACTGGCAGGTTGGTAGGAAGTCTGCCATGGACAGTACCGCAGTATTTTTTACTACCACCTTATCCCGTTGAGGCAGGGCTGACTTACCAGGGTACTCACTCACAGATCTCCTGGGTTCTGGTGTAGAGGTAGGCTGGCTGGGGCCAGTAGTTTCCTGGGAGGTGCCATACAGGAAGGCCAGGTGTCTGGCTCCAGGCGGTGGCTGCACCGCTTCCGACGAACGAGTTGACTTTGCCAAACCTGGTGTCACTCCCAGTGACCAAGGCACGTACTGCAGGATGTGGCTCTATGCCACGTCTAGTGTGCGAGGGGAAATACACTGAGCACGTTCCCGTGGAGTGTCTCCACCAAGGATGGATGGTTGGTTGGTGTCCACTCGCTTAGCAGTTAAGAACTCCTTCTTTTCCTCCCTTAGAGTACAGTGCCTTATCCCAAATGGCATAGAGGTGGTATTGACACCCTACTCACTTTCCATCTGTGCAAGCAATCAATTGTATCTCTACTAAGCGTACAGTCCAACAGCATTTGATGGTGCAAACCTTGTGCTCCTACGACCCCACACCTTGATGC
Organism: Dryococelus australis; assembly: GCA_029891345.1. Taxonomy (NCBI): domain Eukaryota; kingdom Metazoa; phylum Arthropoda; class Insecta; order Phasmatodea; family Phasmatidae; genus Dryococelus; species Dryococelus australis. Next base: position 129,472,926 of record CM056995.1, on the reverse strand, counting down.
AAAAACCTAGAGCGGTAGGTTGTGTGGGCCGTTTTCCTACTACTGTCAGGATGAGTTCCAGTAACAGTCTGGCACTCCAGTCCCAGGCAAATACCCCTGACAGCACTGTCTGTGTTCTGGTAGGGATACAAACTGAGGTGGCTGTCCTGCGCCTGATGGAGGTGTTCCTAGTGGTTGGGGCTTTTCCTTTCTGTCTACCTAGGTGCACAGAACGAGTGGCCATCGAAAGTGTTGTATGTGCTGACATACAGATACCTGATGGGGATCTGTAGTCCTACACTATAGTTATTACAGTTATTACACCCGGTCACTTGCTTGCTCCGTCTAGAAGTAGTGTTCCTAGTATTGGACAGGTTTTACCTCTAAACAAACTTGCTCTCAGGATAGGATTAAAAATGGTATTTATTATAAATGTAAATACTGGTGACTTGTACATACTACTAAGCAGAGTGAGAATAGAAGTACTGTACGCTTAACAGGTGGAGGTGACCTGCACCTAGGCTGTTGTAGTTACCACTTACCAGCAAGTAGTGGTGACTGTTGATCCAGGAGGGTCAACAGCTGAAGTGTGGAGTGTAGTTGAACAGGTCTCTGGTGTTCAAGACTTCTGGAAGCAGGCGGTGCTTGAAGTCTTCGGGAGCTTCTGGACAAAGTGGTAGATGCCTCTGGTCATTGGTGGCGGCAGCCACTGTTAGTCATTGAAGAACTAGTAGCTCTTGGAGAGAGGACCGTTAGGGACTATGATCAGTAGAGAGAGCCAGCACAGAAGTGTTGAGGCGAGCTACTGGAGAACACAATTGGTGTTTTTGGCTGCGCACTGTCTTATATTGTGCGCTCAGCCGGCCCATGTCTGAGCTGGAGTGGGAGGCGTGATGTCGCTCTGTGACCTTTGCCTTGGTGCGAGCGGAGTGGGAGAACTACTCTTGCGCTCAGATATATGGCCTCGGGTGCTCAGCCTTTCTCGGGCAGCCTCGTGGCTGTGGCGACACTCTGTCTGCCGGGTGCGTTAGAGGCTGACGTGTTCCGCAGCCACTTGGATACCATGCTTGGTTCACATGCTAGATCCACCCACTAGGGTTGGATCGATCCTGTGCGCACTCGTGAATAACATGCTGGGTTTGTCCCTTCCTCGGGATACGTAGAAACTACGAGTAGTATGAGGAAGTTGGGTCTGGTACATCAGGAAAATACCACATATCTGTAACTGTCCCTTCTGTTGGAAACAATTCTGTAGCTATGCTTGTGGTTCCTGGTATATGTAACACCTTAGGATGAGTCGTAGTCGTGTTTGGTATATTCATATAAGCAGCACGCACCAACTGTTAACTTTTAGCCTCTGCAAATTTGAACATCACCATTGCTCTTGATGACTGGAATGATAGGTGTTGCTTAATCAGTGAACTCAACCGGGTGAATTATGTCCAAATGCAATAGTCTTTCCAATTCACTTTTTTTTAGTGCAAATAGCAACACACTGTGTGATAATACAATACTCATGTAATTGTTTTTCAGTTTTAATGTCAAAACCTTTTTTGAAAAATTTTCCCTAACCACAATCAAACACCTGGGAGAACTTGTTTTAGAGTTGTCGCACCCTCATATTACCATCAACACAAAAAACATCTTAATGTATCAGAAAAACTGGTTTGGGAAGATTTCGAGCTCGATACTAGTCACTGCTTAATAAAGCAGGTCCATCATTTGGCATAAGTAATGGTAGTTTTTTGCATTAGGGTCCCTCTCCTTGTGGTCGATACACATGGTGAATATGTTGGAAGCTGATCTTAAAGTCCTCAAAAGCAGCATGGTGTTCCAGTGTCCACTGCCATCGCACCTCTTTTTCCAACTAAGAATGGAGCAGTGCCATTAAGTCTGCAATGTTGGGCACAAAGTTTCGGAACCGATGCACAGTCCTAGAAATCGTTGAAGCTGTTTCTTTGTTTGGGGCTCTTTGGCTTTTTGTATTGCCCTAATTGAGCGGTCTTGTTCGAAGTAGCCTTCTGTAGACACGGCGTGGCCCAGGTACTCTATAGACGTCTTTCCAAAATGGCTCTTGGAAAGCTTGGCGGTGAGTTCATGGAGTTCCAGTTGCTCTAGTACTCGTAAGTGTGTCAGATGCTCTTCCCATGACTTGGAGTACACAATTACATTGTCTAGATATACAAAGCACAACTTGCCTATGTAGCCAGACAAGACTTCAGTAGATATGAGTCGTTGAAATGTGGCAGGGACATTCTTTTAAGGCTAAAGGGCATGACCCTGAATTGGAGTGTCTCCCCCTCTGGTGATATAAATGCCATGTATGGGTGACTGTCTGGGTGTATGGCGATTTACTAATAACGGGACAGCGTATCCAAGGTGCTGAATATTTTGGCTTCGCCTATATCTCGTAGCATGTGGACTAGGTCGAGTGCAGGAAGTGGGATCGGTAATGTGGTATCATTCAGTGCCTTGTATACACAGAACCTCAACTGCCCACATTTTTTAGGTACCAGCATGACATAGGAGTTGTATGGCGAGGTTGAGGGTTCAACAATTCCCTGGCATTTCATGTCCTCTAGATAGTCTATTATTAGGCAGTGCCACCTAGCGGAAACCTTGAAGGGTTGGTTGTATATGCCCCGCTGTGTTCAACAATATTCCATGTTGAATCATGCATGTCTGATGCAGTGTTCTCCCTATTCCGAATGCTCCGGCATACACTCTGAAAACCTCCTTCAACTGTTGGAACTGCGTGCCTGATAGCTCATGGTTGATCTCCCCTTCATAGAGCGTCTGTGGCTTCTGTTGGTCGGGTTGATGCTCCCAGTGCAAGTTGATGCGGCGCTTGTTGCCCAGGTATACTTTCCTTTGCCCATGGTCCATTATACATTGTTGCTGCTGAAGCCAAGGATGGCCTAGTATCAGTTCTTTCTAGATGTTCGGTGACACAACAAACTCCACTTGCTTCTTGAGTTGCTGGAGTTCAATGGTAAGTGTGGTGTGGCCATCAACGTGGAGTGTACACTCAGGTTTTGCCATTCTCATAGTTTTGGCTCGCCTACGCAGGTTAGCCCTTTGGTCTGCATTGAGAATGTCCCGTTGGACGAAATTCCCGGATGCCGCGGAGTCGAGCAGCGCTAGTAAGTTTCTTCCGTTGACTCGTACTTCGATGTGCGGGTCTAAGGCACCTCAGTTTTCTAGTCTAAGAGTTTGATGATTTGCTCTTCTTGGCTGATGGGGCCGCCCCTCTTGACCCGCCGGCACCGGCGTTTCCCTTCGGTGGTGCGCTTGTCTGGTTTGACACAACTGTGGTGGGTTGCGGCGTATGGTTTGCACCGCCTTTCTTCTGTTCGCTCGGGTCTCAGCGTGGGCCACTGCAGGCAATCCTTGTTGTAATGGTACCCAGGACAGTACCAACACTTGGGTAGCCATGGAGCTGGCAATGCAGGCGGTGGTGGTTTACTACGGTGTTCAGACAATTAATCTGCTTCCATAGACTTGGTGGACGTAGTCTGATCTAGGAGCGCCTGTACTTGGAAATTATTCTCTGCTTCCTGGGTACGTTTTACTAGCTCGTTCACCGTTAATGGTTTGTGAATGAGCAGGATGTTTCTCAGACGGGGGAGCAGTAGATGGGTTATCTGCCTTATGCAGCTCTCTTCATCTCCGTCTGGTAAAATCCGTCAGTACATTTGCACCTTTCTTCAAGCAAAGATTTCTACCTTTTCTCCTGGTGTTTGTATGGGGCTGTAGAATTCGGTCATGAGGCGTGCTAGAACTTCCTCGCCGGTGAAGTGTTGAGCGATTCAGCTACTTAACTGCTTCCAGCCGGACCCAAATACTCCGTATTTATTCCACCAGTCGAGAGCTTTGCCCTTCAGCTTGCCTTGAGTTCAGGCTACCCATTTTGCAGGTATATTAGGCAATCTGAGCTCTCGCTCCTATTCTAACATGAAGAAGAGCGGATCCTTATGCGGTCTTCCTGCAAACTCTACCAGCTGTGGTTCTCCTGTACAGCAAGGCGTAATGTGCAGAGAAGCCAGTCCGAGGCTTGATGGTCGGTATTCGGAGGCACGTTTACACACCTCGCATTGATAGACTAAGCCAGGTGTATTGATGGGCTCATCTGGCCATCCGATGCAAGCATGATGGTATGTTTCTCCACACAAGATCCACCTGACTGTGTGGTTTCCTTGTCCGGGGCATGTGACCCAATTACAGAATGCTGGCTGTCTGGTTCTTCAATCCTTGCATCTGAACTCTAGACCGTCCGTGTAACGAGGCTTATCTGTCCAGCTGAGGCAGGAGTAGTGATGCCATTGTTGGCAGTGAGCACACTGAATCCTGTATATCCCAGTACTGGGACAGCAGTCATGTTCACGGCTGCATAAGAGCAGTCAAGCTTGTGCTCGCCTTGTCCAGCCATCGACATCTCTGTAGTAATTAGGGCACCACAAAGTGTTTTAGGGACTCCCTAAAGTCCATTCGACTCTGATTTGTTCGTACTGTTTGTCAAAACTACGGTAGTTATGCCCCACATTGGGTGCCAGAAAAGAATATTCCTGCACTTCCTCTTGACTTGTGATGCCCTGTCGACTAAGTGAACAGTATTACTGCTAAATCAGATGTACCTTATTCTGGTGGGGGTCCTTAATTGTTCAGTCTTTACAGGGTGCCGGGGTTTTCCCAGTTTAGAGAACTGGCCTGGTAGCTTTTCGGCAGGACACAAAGTCTGGTTCTGCCAGTACAATTTTCCACTTGTTTTGTGCTTTGGGTGGTATACCTGAGCGACTGGCGGTACTTGTACTTTGATGAGAGGGTAGCAGAATGACTGTGCATGTAGGTGTCTGAGTAGTTGTTCAAGTTGGTGGGGACAGAGCAACAGGTGTAAGGTACGCAACAGAAGCTGTTGGTTGCTGATCAGGCTGGTTGGAGTACTCTGCGAGCCATGAGTCTACCTTCTGGCTCAAGCGGGTGGGAACCTGGAACAGATCCTTCGGTATCTCAGGTGAGATGGGAACTAGTAAGTGCTGTGTCGAGCCACGCGAGTGGCTGCTGACAGGTGGACACCTTATTCCAGCACACTGTGTAAAGGCGCGATGAGTAATGCAAGTCAGGCCTCGCCGTTTGCAGTCCCTGAATGTGGGTATTTGGCTTCAGCCATTCTTCTCAATCCAGGGAACGTCTCCTCTGGCACAAAGGTGCAGTGGAAAAAACTAGTACCAGGGGCAAGCTGGTCTGAAAAACCTGTGAACCTGTAATAGGCTCTGTTCTACCTATCAAAGTATGTAGAAAGGCTGGCTGAGGTTAGTGCTTGTGGGATTAGTAAAACATGTTTTTGGCTCGGCTGAGTATTGTTCCCCAGGTTCATTTGCATTTCTCTCAAGGGTGAGGTCAGCTAGGAAAGGTGCAAAGTCTACAGGAATGTGGTACTTGGGGGATTGGTTTAGACTCATTGTTTATTCCGTGTTACTGAAAGTAAATATGTAGTGATGCACTTCCTCCTACGTTTATAAAGAGCTTTGGGGATGCTGAAATATGGGGTAGTTGAGTGCTCTAAAAACAATTGAAAACTATGACTGACTCCCTACACATTGTTGGTCAGAAGGGGCTGCATTGTCTAGTGCGGACAGACGACATTGCGGTAATTGAGTTGGCACGATGCGTGGATGACTAAGCAGGGCATGACAGGATAAGTCCCAACAATGGGTTTAAGGAAGAGGTGATTCCTTCCACCACAAAGGTGCAGTGAAGGAAGGTATGGCGAGGAATGACACTTGCAAGATTCTCTGCGGCTAGCGCAGTGATGTATGAAGCTGGCATAAGCAAAGTCTTAAGGTGCAGGCCGGTCAGTTCCAACAGCGAATGCGTTGGAATACTGAAGACTGGTCCTGAGTAACATTCTGATTTTGAATTTATACTCTGCCAGGCGGCTACTCGGCGCTCATTGGCTGGCATCTCGTAGGTGAGGGGTGGCCCCAGAATGGCAGGGTGACGAAAAGCATAGCTCTCTGGCATGACGGCACCAGCTGGCTGGGAGAAGAGAAGACAAGCGACTGAACATACTAGTGGTGCCATCTAGTGGTGGTTGTTAGTAGTACTCGCTGCCTTGAGATGTATAGTTTTTGTGAGCCGGTGAATATTACAATCTCCGCTGGCTGGAACGTCCCTTCTTGCCAGGGTAGACAATACAATCTTGCATCTCGTGGCCAACGGTAATGCAAACTCCGTACAAATCAGAAGTGCTGCGGGCTATGCTGATGAACGGAAGTCGTCTAATCACCATTGTTGAAACACGTCATGCGTCAAGCTAAACACAACAAAATTCTTACAGTAGTAAGCTTTGCAACAGGTGCATAAGTGTCATTATAGTCTAAAACCTTAGACTGTGCAAATTCCCATATTTGCCTACCTGGCTTTGTACCTTTCTAACCTTCCATTTTGGTCCTGTTTCAATGTAAACACCCATCTACTACTAATAGCTTTATTTCCCTCTGGTATGCGACCTCTTCCCACGTTTCACTTTCCAAAAGAAATTTTACCTCCTCCTTAACTCTCAGCTAGTAATTTTTGTCAATTCTGTGCTTCAGCTCTTCAAAACTCATGGCACTCCATCATATAATGCAACTGCATTCATTGCCATGCATACATCATCTGTGGAGAACGAAGGCTACTTAGCCTACTTACTACTACATAATCTTTTAGATACTCAAGGAGTCTTCCTAACTCTCTGTCTTTGATTCCTTCTTACTTGGCTTTCCAAAACCTAAGAAACTTTCCTGTTCCCCTCCTGATTTTGTATCATTTTCACTTCCTAATGGGGGTTCCACAGTTTCTGCATTTTCCCATTCATAATCCCAGTACCCTTCTTCAGACTTATTTTTAGTTTCATCAAATTTGATACTTCTTGCTACAATCACTCTGTTCAATTTGGGACATCATAACCTATACCTATTATCACAATACCCTAGTATAACATACTTTCGACTATGCGAGTCAAACTTCCCACTTCTCTCACTCTTTACTTTGTGGGCATATGCAATGCAGCCAAACACTCACAATTTTGTTAATTCAGACTTCCTCCCAAACCACAATTCAGCTGGTAGTGTCCCATCTGGTAAAGCTGTGGTCGGGCTCCTATTTATAGAATAGACAGCAGTTAAAGCAGCTTCAAGCCAAAAGGTTTTGCCAAGTTTGGAACCTAGCATCATACACCAAACTTTATCTAGAATGGTGCGGTTCATGCGTTCTGCTACCCCATTTTGTTCCAGCACCCTCGGAATTGTAAGCTCATACTTTACTACGCCCTTTTGCTCAAAGAAATAATTTACATTTTGATTGACATATTCCCTACCGTTATCACATCTAAAATTACAAATATTGTGAGTAAACCTAGTTGTAGTCATGGCCTCATACAGTTTTATGTAGTCTTGCATGTTACAATCTAGCATTACACACAACTGCCGATGCTCTAACTTCACTGACAGACTTTCTATAGGTACAGCTATTTTATACAAATTTCCTTCTCTGTTACCTATTACAAAAACATTCTGACCCATCATAATAACAAACCATTTTGAACCATTTGCTTTCTAAGCTAGGAATTGATATTACCTTATATGGTACTTAAAGGTTTTCTGCCAACAACACATATTTAACCTCAAATTTCCTAAGCTTTCCGTTTACTGCAGTTTTTGCCAACACATCACCTATTACTTTTGCCACTAGAAAGACTTTTGATTTAGCAACTCCGGAGCTTGTGTACATCTGCAGTAAGATCTGGGATGTTGTGCTAATGATTTCTTGACACAGCCACCATATTTTTTGCTGCCTTCTCATAGGACAAAGATTTTCACAGCTTTGTCAAATGACAATGTTTCACTTTCCAGATATAAAATCTGCGTAATGTTCTTGTTGTGGAGCCCCACAACAAATTGATCACATAACACATGATCAAGAAATGTTCCAAAGTTGCAGTGTGACACTACATTTCCACAGGCCCCTATAATGAACTGTGCAATGGACTCTGCTTGATTGTAAACATTGGTGAGATTTATGCCGAGCTGCAATCACTGACGGCACTGGAGAAAAATAATCTGCAGGATGGAAATTAGTTCTGAATATGATTTTTCGGCTGGTTTAACAGGCTTGCATAAATCATGCAACAGCTCGTATGTCACTTTTCTTGTAGACAAAATCAAAATGCTTTTCCTCTTTTTGAGTCAGTGGTCACTTTCGCAGATGCCGTTGGCGATAAAATATTGTTCCAAGCGTTCACTGTAAGTGTTCCACTCCTCTTCGCCAGCTTCAAATTTTTCTTTTTGTGATTTTTGCAATCCTTATTGCCAATTGTAGTATCTTTATTTCACTTATAAGTATACATTTCGCTACATCACGAACTTGTTGTGAAATACATTACATTACTATTCTGCACATTGCTGCCAACGTTTCTAATCTATTCCTTTCATATCCTACACTTGGTTCTTGTCCCATGTAAGTCAGCAAGGAAACCTGCCACCCTCTCTTTTCCCCTTCCAAATGAAGAAAGTGGTACAGTAAAGTTGCCAAACTTATTCATTAGCATAATATTACTATTGAATGCAGCTGTGCCACCCAGTCATTTCTGTGAAGGCAGAAGTATCTTTCCTGGGCTTGCTTTCCATCATGAAATGTACATACAGTTCAAGCTAGGATGAGAGAAAAAGTTATTGCAGCATGCATGCTTGTCTGTGATGATAGCTGTCCTTACGATTTTCTTCTCTTCTCTTCTCTGCTTTACTTTCTACTATCCCTTAATTTCACATACCTCAGAGTGTGGGTAGGTTGTGTCTGTGTGCCGCATGGTTGGCATATCTGGTCTGGACAGTGTGTGTTGCAGTGCATGGCATTTTTTGTGGTGTAAAAGGGACTACGAGCCAGCATTTATACATCCGTTTCTAACATTAAAACAGATATGAAATGACTATGAGGGAACTGTAGCATGTTCTTAGTACTACACCACACTTCAATCTGGAAAGTAAATTGGGAAGAAAAAAAACACATAATTCTTAGTTTATTTTTATGAGTTATTTGGCTTATATTATGAGTCCTCAGTTATAATTTGTGTTCAAAGTCTCCTCCAAATCATTAACTGGACATTATCCATCGTTGGTGTATCCAAAATACATAAAAACATATATACATACGTACGTATGTACATACAACTACGTATGTACATACCAACCTACATACATACCAACCTACATACCTACATACATACATACATACTACATACATACATACATACCTACCTACCTATGTACGTACATACATACATAAATATCTACGTACATACATACATACATACGTACGTACATACAATAATACTAGCAACTGCACATAAAAGTAATAATGAATGTTTAAGAAATTAAATAAATTGTACACCTGAAACTCACAAAATATGTATTGCAGTTGCATGGATGTAGGTTGTCAGCTTTCTAAGTCCTCCTTGTTCATCAACTTAAATTTATGTGTTACGTAATTGCGCTTTGCACACAACTTCCTACCCTCTCCCACGCCTGTGTACACTGAGAGGTGGAGACTGGAGGAATGCACACATGTACTGTGTTGCAGTCGCTGGTGAAGGTCCTGCAGCTGATCAGGCAGGACCTGGACCGGGAGCGTAGGGGCAAGCAGGGGGTGGAGAACCTTGCACGTGCCCTCCAGCAGACACCCACCTTTGGTGCTGATGACTCTCAGCAGAATGTCACTGAGAAACTGCACCATGTAAGTGTCCTACCATTACCTCCTGTCGTCTTCCAACTGAAGAGTTACATCAAGTATTATGTACTACAGTATTATGACTGTAGTAGATACTATTTGATGTAAGGTTGGTACAGCCTGTTGAAGATAAAGTGAGCACTTTTGAGGTCCTAGTTACTTTTTCTTTCACCCATTTTGAATCCTTTAACCTCCTTTTAAAATAAATGTTGACATGTAAGTAATAAACACAGTGTGTATATTCCACCACACTAAGAACTTGACATCTAAGGATAAAATAAATATATTTATTGACTATTATTCCAAATGAATGGATTAAAAAAATTGCTCACTTTACAGTGAATGGCCTATACCAAAGATTATTGAAGATGGAGACTAATGATGTACAACGAGAGTGAACAGTATATGAGAAATGTACATAATTGTAACAATATAAATCAAACTATGTTGCTACATGGTGCAGTCGGAGGTACAGAACTTCATTCTTGATGTTAATAAGTCAGTAGATATTTTGGTTCTTTGTTTCTCACAATACTCTGCGTTTATGTGTCCATGACATTACAACTATCTATTGAATTCCAACATGCCTTCTCAAAACCTCGCTGTTAAGAGGTGCCCAATTCTCTTCACGCAATCACCCTCTCCAACATGGCTAATATTTTCAATGTGCCGACTGAATTAGCTCTCATGGATAATCTTGCAGAAAATTGGAAAAAATCAGCAGAGCATTTGAGATTTACCTGGAGGCATGAGATTTCAAAATCTCAGAGTGAGTCATGAGTCAGAGAAGATTGCAACTCAGTTGAATGTTATCAGGGAGAAAGTATTGGATATTTATAATACCTTCATGTTCAGTGAGGTATAAATAAATAAATAATTAATTAATTAAAAAAACATTTTTTTGTGTTTTTTACATATTACAATCCAAAAAAAAAATTTTGTACAGTTTTTGTTGTTTTACAACTACAAACAGAAGGAAGCTGAACAATTTGATGCCTCTGTAATGGAGTTAAAAACATTATTGAAAGATTGCGAATTCACAAGTTCAGATGAAATCTTTCTCAACAGAATTGTTTTTGGAGCATGTGATAAAACAACACATGAAAAGGTACTCAAGATTGGAGACGTCAATCTAGCAGAAACAATTGAACAATTTTAGACAGTAGAAATCTCATTAACCCAAGCAAGTTAAATCAAGCACTCCAATCAAGACAACCCGATTAACATCAGTGTGGATGAGATGAAGTACAAGAGAAGCAGTCTTCACAACGTTGCCAAGAAGTCAGGTGCATAACAAATGAATGCACCCAAGAGATCTGGCAAAGTGTCCCGCAAGGGGTAAGTTTTGTTCACTTTGTGGTGGCCGAAATCATTTTGCAAAAGTATGTGATTCACGTGCAAGGAAGAAACTTCAGCAGGTGACTGAGACAAGCTGTGAATACGGTCCTGAATATGATGACTATTATTGCTGTCTCAAACCTCATGAAAAACATCAGTCTCACTTCAAGGAGCTGGTCATAGAGTTTTGTAATTGAAAATGCTGTAAGAATAAAATTCAAACTTGTCTCTAGTGCCTGTGTGAACATTCTACCACTCGAAACTTTCTGCACATTGCAAAGTGCCTGAGCAGATGTCAAGTTATGCCAAGAAAATGTGTCACTTGCAGCCTGCAACAACTCAAAAATAAAAGTTGTGAGTTGCAGTAATATAAATTTGTCTTTCAACAACTTGAATTCACATGAAACATTTGTAGTTATGATAACTTTGTGCTGTTCCTAGAATTTGAGACTTGTGAGAGGTTAGGTCTACTGCGGCCTAAGTCAGGTATCTAAAGAGAGCATAGTGATTGCGTACAAAAATGTCTTTACTAACATAGATAAGTTTGCTATAAAGATTACACAATTGAGTTGAAAGAGAACTGTGTATCATCTTCAAACTTGCCACACAGATCCCATTAAAATCAAAGAAAAGTTAAAAAGTGAATTAGATAGACTTGTCAGTTGGGCATTGTTTCGAAAAGGGAAACCCTTACAGAGTGGGTCAATAGGATGGTCATTTCCGAAAAGCCAAATGGTTCTTTAAGACTATGCCTAGACCCTCAATATTTAAATGATTTTATTGTCATTGAGTATGTAGAGTTATACACAGTCAATGATTTTGTCGCAAAACTGGGCAAAGCACAGTATTTTAGTGTCCCAGGTCTTACTCATTTTGGCATGTAAACTTTGAGAAACAAAGTTCATCATACTGCACGTTCTCTACAGTATTTGGTTGCTATTACTTTAAACGGTTACCATTTGGTTTGAATATTTCCACTGAGGTGTTCCAAAAGTGCAATACTGAAATATTTTGTGATATTAGTGATGTTGTGATTTATGTTGATGACCTGTTATCTATGCATAGGATGAACAAACTCATGATAGAATACTAGTAGAAGTGTTGGCCAGGGCCAGAAAGTGTAATGTTATGTTCAATGTTCAGAAGTTTCAGTACAAAGTAAACGTAAAGTATATGGACCACACTTTCAAAGAAGGTTGTTTACTGCAGTGCCAAGTGATGACAAAATCACAGCCGTTGTGAACTACCATACCCTAGCATGTAAACATGATCTTAAACATTTTCTTGGTTTGGTCAATTATCTAAGAGATTTAATTCCTCACTTTACTAAAATCACTGGTTCACTGCATAGCCTCTTGAAAAGACTGAATTTGTGTGGAACCCAAATGTATTCTCTGTCTCGTATAACGTTGCAAGATCATGACAGTCAGTGAGTTGCAACTTGTATACGAAACAAACAACAATGTGCCATGTATGAAATCCTATATCAGCTGATGCATGAATGCACAAAAATTAATATTGCATTGGCTATTCTGAGTGTACTGCCAACACACACAAGACAAGCAGAAAATACGCGGATAATAAAGAGTTCCGAGACTAATTAATACCTTTTATTTTACGTGGTAAAAAAAATGTGAGTCAAGTTAATCAGTAAAAAGTGAACTCGGTGCATCTGTATCATATTTTAGCAATGAGCACAACTATGTAGCCCTACCTTTATCAGCACCCATAGCTTGTTCTTCTAACTCAACTAAGACACCTGCTCCAGCTCACACAGAATGAGAACTATCAAAACACAAACAAAACTTTCAAGAACATTGGACTCCTTCAGTTCCATGGCTTGTACATGATGACACCAAGGATGCTGCTTTTTGTAAGGTATGCAAATCTTTGACTGTTGCAGATCTCAACTAAATTAAACCTAGCCTTCATAGAAGCCAGTTTCAAAAATGGGAAAAATTCAAAAAGGACAAAAAGTCATACTGCCATTGAGGATGTGTTTTAAAAATGAGTGCTACTTCTGTTGGCATAAATGTTTCCTGTCAATTGTCTAATGCTAAATCACAACAAATGGTAGAAAGCAGAATTGCACTATTGAAAATCTTTTCTTCACTTCAGTATCTTGCTGTCCAAGGCCTTGCAGTACGTGGACATACAGATGAAGCTAGCAATTTGTTAAACCTGTTGCAGCTGAGAAGTGAAGACTATCCTCAGTTTAAAAATGTGGATGGAACATGATACATACAGGTGGAATGGTATTCGCATGACATATGTAACGAAATGTTGAGCTTATGAGCCACTCTGTATTGAAGCAACTAATCACATGTATAAAATATGCAGTGTGTTATACAATCATTGTGGCTGAAACATCTGATATAGCCATCCAAGAACTAGTGTCCATTTGTTTCGGAATCGTTGCAAGAGAACTCTAAATCAAAGAATTATTTCTAGGTTTTCACTCGATAGACAATACACTAGCACACACACACACTAGAGGATTCTCATTGATGTTCTCCAAAGATTCAGGCTTAATTTGAGCAACTGTAAGGGCCAGTGTTTTGATGGTGCATCCAACATGGCAGGCATTTATACAGGAGTTAAAGCGAGAATATCACAAATTTAGTCTTGAGCACTATTTGTGCATTGTTTGGCTCACTCACTGAACCTCAGTGTGCAAGAGAGAGTGAAACACATCACAAGGTGTCAAAATATTCTAAACTTGAAAATAAGAAATAATAGTTTTTGTAAGGCAGTCACCAAAGAGACTGGCTATCTTCAAGCAATTTCAAAGTGGAGACAAATATTTAAATTTTTTTTCCACTTGGCTTTGCTAACGAATGTTTCAAGAAGCTTCTGCTATTATTTCTACTTTGCAGCAGACATTGGAGGAACTTCAGACTGATTTTAGTGTATTTTAGAAGGAAATTTTATGCCAAGCAATTCTTGGCTTGCCAAAACCACAGCTACCCCGTAAAAGATACATTTCAAAATGCATTGATGAAGGGAGCAGTGACTACAATGTGCATCCTTTTGGCACCCCTGAAAACATATACCAGTGTGTGTACTTTGAAGTAATTGATATGTCTGTTCAGTGTTTAGTTTCTAGATTTGAATCAAAAGGCTGAAGTTTCTGATAAGTGCAACCAATGATTATGATGAAATTACTGCCATCTATAAGGATGATATTGATCCAGGAAGACTTCTTTTGCACATGAACATGTTCCTAGACACAATGAATGCCCACAAAATCAGCAAAAAGGATGATAGTTTAGCCTCTATTGTAAAGATTTTTAAAAAGGACATTTACATAATGGATATGCTTTCAGAATTTGTGAATTTGGTTCGTTTGTGACTGACCATTCCTGTATTGACTTGTAGGCATATAGCTGAAAGATCTTTTTTGAGTTTAAGAAGACCCAAAACTTACTTGAGATCAACTATGAGTAAACACAGACTAAATTCTGTGGCTATTTTGAACTGCCATCGAGATCTCACACATTCTCTAAACCTCAATGAAATTGCCAATTATCATATTTCGGAATGTATAGGCCGCACATTAAAAAAATGACTACAAAAAGTGGGATGCTGCTTACTTGCGAGATATTGGCATAAAAAAATTTTTTCCCCAAAAGTGTTTAGAAATTTGTCACATACAGTACATTTTAATGTTTTAACTTGAAGGAAAGAAGGTAAAGGAAGGGAATGGTAGGGAAGAAGAAAAGGGGGAGGAAAAAATTTTTTTCACTTGTGCCATTATTTGTTCACCCATATTTATAAGCAAAATAACCATCTCACACGTGTAAAATATAAACGTGTAATCACATTACCATCCGTGGAATAGTAATCGTACAACATATATTTGTAAACACTGCAACAGAATACAAATTTTCTGTCACAAATGTTTTCTAGGGGAGAAATTTAGTCAGAATTTATGTTTGCACGGAATTGTGACTTAACAATATTTACAGGAATACAAAAATTCTGTGCTTGAAATATTAATTATCCCCAATTTTTCATCAAAAACTTTAGGTGCGGCCTATACATGCATGCTGCCTCTATACGCCAAAATACGGTAATTCATTTCAAGAGTGGATATATGACAACAAACATTTGTGTTAAAGAAAAAATGTTAAGAAAACTCAGACACTAATATTTTCAAATGAAAACAGTCTTTGTGGGGCTAGTACTGGTTTTTGTAATGCTATTGTTTGTTTTATTTTGCTAAATATTAATGGACGAACACTTGTATTTTATATTATAGAACATTTCATTGTTAAAAGTATTGCTGAAGTTGTCTGAATGATATATAAATTTTTTTAATTGCAGTAATAATTTGTTACCGACAAAACTTGTTAACTTTTAATACTCCAGGAAAACAAGAATGAATAATAAGTTTTAAGTTGCTGTTTTTATTCAGTTTCAAAATGTTTATTTTAGAAATAGAGTAACTCAAAATTATAAAACCTTAAGATTTACAATTTTTTCTACAAATATAACAATATAACTTAATGGCTTTCTTATCAGATTATGTTCTCATCAAATTCTAAGATATGTTTGTCTGTGAAACACTTATGCACTGTTGCACCATTTGCGGTTGAGCAATGATCTAGGTTCAAATACCGGTTTGATCCTGGTTCAGCACATCTGGCTTTTGCACCATTGCAATTTGCATGCCGAACTACGATCAATTTGAACCTCGCCTTGAACCGTGCCTTTTGGCGGTTCAGGAGAATGATTTAAAATAACATAAACATTTCGTATTTAAGCGCTATTTGACACTTAAACATACATTTTATTAAGGATTTATAAAGTGAACAGAGAAGAATAAAAGTTTGTGTTCAATGTAGTTTATGTGAAGATAAAAGCACTGTAAAATAAACAGCAAATCGGACATTCAGGGTGTAGGTAAAGTGACAGTGAAGATGATTACTGGTTAGACAATGACCTGCATGGACGTATTATAAGTACCAAACCTAGGGTCAAACCTAGTGTCTGTTAAAGAGCTTGCAGACAAAGGGTTTAAAATAGAATTTGTAGATGAGAAGGCTGTGGTGATGGACAAGAAAGGGAAGGAAACATTGTTCACTGCTAAAAGAAGGAATTATGTGTACATAGTTGAAACAGAGGGAAAGGGTGGTAATGCAAAAATTGATACATGTAACAGTGTATAGGAGCAAGTGTGTAAGGCTGAGAGTGGTGTAGCTCTAAAATGTGTAGGGAAGGTTGTGTTATGGCATGTGCATCAGGGATATCTGTGTTAGAGCTGAAAAGAAGCAATGAAGTTGATGCATGCTCCATATGTATTCAGGTAAGTTGTGCAATAAAGTTGTCCCAAATATTGTCACCGTAAAAGGGAAAACCCACTGTACATCGTACATACTGATGTGGTAGGTAAAATTAGTCCATCTTTGGGTCAAGCGCAGTATTAGTAACAATGATAGACGAATATTTGAGATATACGGTGGCAGTATGCATAAAAACTAAAGATGAGGTACTTGATTTGTTCTGTAGGCACCAGCCAAATGTTGAAAAATTACATGGTATTGGAATTAGTCTGATAATGGTACAGAGTACACCAGTAGCAAGTTTCAAGATCTGTTGAACAAATCAGGCATTGCTCATAGGAGGACTGTGCTGTACACTCCTCAACAGAACATTATTGCAGAAATGCAGAATAGGACTAATTTTGATATTGTTAAATGTTTACTGATTAAATCGTGGTTATCTAGTGAATTTTGGGAGAAGCAGTCATGACAGCTGTTTACTTAAGAAATAGGTGCCTATCATCTGCAATCAATTTTCAAATCCTGTATGAGTTGTGGTTCAAAAGGGAACTTGATAAGGGAGAAATTGAAAGGCTGAAGGTATTTGGGTACCAGGCATGGGCAGGGAGAGTAGACAAAAGGAGACTGGACTCCCGAGCAGTGTAATGTGTCATAGTGGAGTTTGATCAAGGAATCAAGGATGGTTGTAGGTTATGGAGTTGTGAAAGAAACTAGATAATTGTAAGGAGGAATGTAGTGTTTGAAGAGCAGGTGTTTCCTTGGAAAGAAAAGATGCCCAGGGCAGAGGTGCTGAAGGCACACCAAGGGGAAACTTACTTTGATATATGATCAATTGAAAGTCGAGAGATCGAAGTTGTAACTGAACAGGACAAAGTCGGCGAAGAAGGGGAGATCAGCTAGGTAATGGTAATGAGAGAATTCTCACTCGGGATGAAACTGGTAGAGGTTGAATCAGTTGCTGTAGAGGAATTGTCCTTAGTGTACGAAAATCACCCAGGATCAGGAAGGATGGGACTTGTGCTAATTGCAACATAACAATGGGGGATTAGGTGGTTGAACCTAGGACAGTTCAGGAAGTTGTATTAAGTTTAGAATCGGACGAATGTTTGGAGGCCATGGAAGTGGAAATGAAGGGTATGAGAAAGTAGAGAGACCAAGTAAAGCAAAGGTTATTGGCTCTAAATTTGTATTTTTATTGAAATACGATACTGAAGGCAAGGTTGTGAAGCATAAGGCTAGATTATTAGCTCAAAGCTTTAGGGAGCAGATGACCTTACATGCTGAGGAAACATTAGTCCTGTCATAAAGAGGAAACTCGTGAGATTACCGATAGGTATTGCTGTGGAGAAACAGTGGGTGGTTTAACATTTAGAGTTGTTTGTAGAATTGAATGTTCAGAACTATGTATGTAGGTTAAAGAAAAGCATTTATGGACTCCCTAATTCCAGTAAGGATTGGAATGTATGTGTTGACAGTGTAATACAAAAACTAGGTCTTAAGAAGTGTGACAAGGAACCATGTGTTTATGTAAAGGAAGATTGTATTATTGGATTGTATGTGGATGATGTTCTTGTTAATCTATCAAGGTTGAGCAGACTCAGGCAGGGATTATGCTAAGTCAGGGATTGTACATAGATAAGCTACTCAGGGATATTTCTATGTGTGATTGTAAATGCAGCAAAAAAATTCCACCCACTGGATATTCAGCAGCAGAAGATGACTAGCAGGAGTTTTATTGCACTATTTATTGTAGTGTGGTACGTAGTTTATTATGTTTTTCAAATAACACTAGGCCGGCCATTGAATTTGCCGTCAGCAAAATTAGCCGGAAATGTCAAATACCCAAAATTAGTGATTGGAAGGAGAGAAAGCATATTTTGAGATATCTGAAGGGTACTAGAGATCTGAAGTTGTGCTTCAAGAGTGGTAGGTAACCTGCATTGATATATTGTGATGCAGACTGGGGAGTGGGTATCTGTGAATGGGTTCATGATGGTAGTATCAAAGGGAGCAATCTTGTGGCATAGCAAGAAGCAACACTGCATAGTCAGATCGACCATGGAGGCAGAATATATGGTCATGGCAGAGGTCTGATGAGAGGTATTGTGGATGAGGGATTTGCTAGTGTTATCTCATTAAATGTTATGGTTAGCAAAATCTTTTAAAAATTTTTATAATTGAAAAGGGAGATTTAGTAGTAGTATTTAATGTAAGGATGGTAACACTGTAGTAGGTAGTATGTAATTTTGATGCATTATTGGAAAACTGAGATGTAGTAGGTAGTATTTGATGTAAGGTTGGTAACAAGGGTTATCCAAGATGGAGACTGATGCTGTACAACGAGAGTGAACAGTGTGTGAGAAATTTACACAATAGGGATTTTTTTCTGGAAAATTAATTACACTTTTAATGATGCCATTAAAATAATTACCAGATATAATAATACAATGTAAAATTTTATTCCCGTGCACACTTTATTTTTCAAATTATCATACTTTCTACATGTAAAATTTTTAAACTCTTTGTAAACAATCAAAACTGGTTGTTATTAACTAATGTACGCATGATGTAGTTGTACATGTTTTGGTCTCATCTTAATGTGGGCATGCATATGAACACATTTTGGCCGGTTGCCCGGATTACATGGAAAATTTGAAAAGGGATAAAATTGTTCTTGGAAATGTATGTTTCTTGCAAAATTTACTGATACTTTTAACATGATTTTGCTTTAATTGTTGCTGCCTTTGTTGATGTTTGAAGTGTAGGCAGCCTTTCAAAACACCATTTTAATACAGCAATAGGCAGTAAATTTAAACTTGTAGGTAAGTATTTGATTCAAGAATTTTACTCTCGCGAATAACCACTTTTCTTTTAGGCTCGTGTCGTTACACTTACTTTCAATATTTTCCTGCAAACACACACCTCACAATGCTCAAAAACATGACGCCTTTTGTGGCCACATTTGACGAATATTCTATTTCCGTACGCATATTAATTAGTAATGTCATTTTGGAATCCAGTTTTTTTTTAAAATTAGTAATAAAACTAATAATAAGATTAAGCCTCTACAGATAAAATTCAAAATTAGCATAATGCAAGTTTTATAAAAGAAATATATTAAATGGACATAAACAGGAGCATATAACCTAAAAAATTATAAAGCAATGGGACGTTTTCATATTTTACTACGCAACACTTGCTGATGTTCGATGACACAGCAATATCATTTAAATCCTCCTAAACAACAAAATATAATAGAAACTTCAAATGCACACTTTACCCGCTAAGGCATTTGCTTGTAAACAACAAAGTCCAACATGTAATATGTATACTGATGTCATAGGCACATAAACATGGCGGCACCCGTTTTTCCCATGCAAAATCATAGTCTATTTTAAAATGTGTTATTCTCGAATTATACACACATACATAAAAAAAAAAGACCACAGCGCAAGTCTTAAAATTTATCATACTACCATGCATTAGGCAGAAAAAAAGTAGGAAAAATCCTTATTGTAAAAGTTTAATAAAACAATGTTGCTACAATGACATTTTGTAATAATAAACCTAAGATATAATTCTCCATTCCTGTCTTGGCATCATGAAGACTAAACAGTTTGGGCAAACTCAGTAGGAAGTAAATCATTTCAGCTTGTATTTAAAGCACTTTTTCAAGTAAATTTGTTATTGGAATACAACTGAAATATGGGAATTGTATTTCTTTTAGTTGCACCTGTTAAGTGGTAACATGTAAAGATCTGTGCTGTAGAAAAAACATAACTTGCAAGATGATATCTGGCTGTTTATTCTTTTATACTCAAAAATGATATTTGTCTCACCTTACGGCACTTTGTTAATGGGTAACATGGGAATCTCTCAATTTATGCATGTTGGAAAATAGTTACATCAACATTCGCACAAGAAAGAATTATTTTAGTTTTTAAAACCCATACACTGAATTTAAAAAACATTAATACTGCATGTGTAGATGTATTCTATGGTGGGTAACCCTTACCTGGTGTCAGGCTTATGCTGAAGTGAAACCCCATGATAGAGCAGTAGTATTGTATAGATGCAGGAAATGGCAGTCTCATCATGAAATCAACCAACCATTTGCAACATCAGCCTCATTTCTCACGTGGAAAAATCGGTCGGGACTTGGACCTGAAGGAGATTCCACCTAGATTGTCATCATGGAAAGCTGGCATGCGGACCACACAACCACTTAACGCTTCCACCCTTGAACTGAATTGTTCAAGACTGCACAGTTGTTCACTTAATTATTTATGTAAAGGTGTATTACAATAATATTTCAGGTATCCATCTAAGAGCTCTTGAGATGTAAACCAATAATAAATAAGATATTGGACATTATATTCATTTTGTAGTTTGATATACCTACTACTTGTGTTCCTTTTTGCCCAAAAGATAAGTTCCATGACTAAAAGAGAATGAGTTAGGTAGAGAGGTTTTGGTCATAGTTTGAGTTGTCTTGAGTACTGAGTGATGATGGATCAGCATTGAAATGCACGGACGGGGTAAATAGGAGTAACTTAGAACCCTCCAGCCAATGGCATGTCTGAGTGACCCCTCTACGCCTGGATTGCCTTAATGGAAGACAAGTAGTGCGACTACTGCACCGCCATGGCTCCTACCTACAAGAGAAATGTTTGCAATAGACTCAGTGATGTGAGATACAGTGGAGCGAGGCTATGCTGTGAGATGATGTGATGGTGTTTGCAGATGCGATCGATGCTGACGTATCTGGAAGCAGCACGTTACAAGGTACAGAGTGCGCTGGCAGAACTGGATGGGCGAGCGCGGGGTAGCCACCCCTTGGCAGCGCACATACAAGTCACCCGCGACCGCCAAGGCCTGCAGCAGAGTGTGCTCAAGGTTACTGTCACTGGATTTTCTACCATTTGTACATTTTTTAAACTGTTGAATATGATAATTATACTGATGGTACATTGTGACTTTGTTCCCAGCCTACAGCAGCCAACACGTAAACAAAGAGTATTTCCATTTGCTCCCGTCTTATGACCACTGCTATTCTACTTTTATTTAGATAGAAATTTTTATCTATAGATGTTGCTTCTCATTGGTCTGTTTCCATCCTCAGCTCCCAACTTTATGTTGGGCAGTCTAATTACTTCTAGTATATTCATGTGCCAATTCCTATTCAGTGTTATCCCACAAGCTTATTTCTGTGATTACCAACACCACGCTGGTTATTCGCATGTTCATCTACATTGCATTATTATTATTTTTTTTAATTTTTTTTTTTCCCCAGCATTCTCTTGAAATAAAAACAGTTAAAATATTTTACCAAATCTCCATCCAAATCATTACAGTATCTTATAAAAAATATTATTGGCTCCTCTAGGCAAAGTAAGATTGCTTACTTTACCATGATCAGTTAATAACTTCTATAATAAATTAGTCACTAATATAATAAAGCATTTTTATTAAGCTTTTTTGCTGTATTTCACCAAATTTTCTTGGAAATTCTCGACATTTCTATTAATATGCCAACCTCTAAATTGTGTATGTTTACGAAGTTGGTATTAATGTAACATGGCCACGGTCACGGAAGTGATGGGGAGCATTGGTGGTGATGCACAGTGATGTTGAGGAAGGAAGAGTGGTGTCCTAAGCTTTGGTGAGCAGTATGTACGTGGATTAGAGATGGTGGGCACCAACCCGTCAGAAATGGCTAGCTCAGACAAGTACAAGCTCTTGGTGATCTCAGGATGGCCAACAGCCATATGGCGACGTCCCTCCTCGGTTGGCCATAAACATAACACAACATGCAGGAACTGGGGTTGTCAGAGCCTCCCAGATGCTCCTGCCTAGTGTAAGATAGTCGCACATTACTGATCATGTTGAACTGCCCGGATTGGGCCAGGTAACCTGACGTGTTTACATGAATTAAGTGAGGACAAACCAATAAGACAATGAATTTATACTATATTGGTTGCACATGTGATACGTTACACATTAGGTTGCTACAAACACGATTAAGCGGGCCTCACGCTTGTTGCCTGCCAGTGGCCAAAACAGTGTGCCACGACAGCAAAAAGATGTTATGGTAGGTAAATCTGCAGAGCATGCCAAGGCTGGCGGAGATGGTGCTAATCTTAGGGGATATTAAAAAGACACACAAGGTTCTGGTAAACTAAGTCTATTGAAAATTACGTGGTTCGTTAAGCACAAAGATGAAGGGGTGTGGTGCCTACACTCACTATTCCCAGACTAACAGAGAGCAGTGAAGTGGTGCCGAAGCTTGTCACAGACTCACGTGCTAACACACATAGGAAATGTAATATGATCCATTTGCATACCCTGGTTACTAGAATTACAAGAAAAGTATAACATGCAAATATGATACTGATGCATTTATGAGCTTAAGTTTTATTTGTAAATGTCTTTCTCATTCTTTATATTGAGTTTCAAAATAATATCAAAATTAGTAAACATGCTGAAAATGAGTAGAAACACCAGAATTACACTTAATGTTCAAACACAACTACACTGAAGTATCTATATTCAATTATAGGCCTACACTCAATTACAAAATTAGGAAATAAAAAATGATAATTTGTGTTTGTAAGGTTTTGGGGCAAAATATCAGAACAGCAAGCCCAGCTTGGCAGCATGAATGTAAAATGTTCTGGAATGTTCTTTCTAACTATGCAAGATGTGTTGATATGAAATGTTACATTAAAAATTACCCTTATAATTCTAACACAGAAGAAAACCCTTTTTTAAACTTTTTAATAAACCATGTGAGTATGATGTAGCAGGTCTAGCACATGCAACACTTTATCTCCTTGTGAGATAACATTTACCCTTGATCAGTAATTAGTGGCGAACATTCCTGCAGTGCAATAATTTAGATTGAACCACTTCACTTCACTCTTACTTGTTTGTACACTGAATATTGCACTTTGGTTATGGTGGTTCCATGTCATAGAACACGTGTGGACAGGTCATGGGATCTGAAGTCAGCAGGTCACTGCATGAACAACTCATATGAGCTGTTTCGAATATTGCATGGTGCACTTGGGGGCACACTGCACAATCTGGAGTCCGGTGTGGACATAGAATACCATGTAAAATTTTAAACCTGTAGTGAACTTGAAGAAACTTTAGACAAGTGTATTTTATTATATTTGTGATATGTGTTTCAATTCTGAGACCTTCAATGAATGTGTGTGTGATTTTTACATGATTGTCCATAAGCCAGTTGAAAGTTGATACCTTGGTTACATATGACTCGTTATGAAACAATAATGCAATGAAAATGTTGTATACTGTATGTGAAACTTACGTCAGCACAGTGTTATATTTGGCTAAACTGTTTTAAAGAAGTATGGGCTGATATAAACAATGAGTACTTCTAGCTCCCATATCTAATCTTTAATGTAAGTAATTTGGTCCAAAATCAGTGTCTAAATTAAGTGTGCGGTTGCAGTTTCACAAAATAAATGTCCTAAAGAAGTGTTGTTAACATTTTGATTCAATTATGCCCATATCAGTGTAGGCATTGAAATTTTATAATGAGAAAAACAATAAAATTAGGTGTAAAGTTTTATGTTATGTGCAACAATAAAACTGTGTGTCTGGATAGATTTTCATGAAATGTGCATTGAGTGATTAGTATAACAGTGGAGCAGTATGTTGTGAAAGTCTGAAATAGTTTTGTTTATTCACAGTGTATCATGAAAATTAGTTTTGTAATTTGTACCATAATAGTAATGCCCACCATTTGCTTTTGCATAGTGTCTATTGAGATATATGTGTGATGTACACTGTTGGACATGGTAACCTCTACACCCTTTTCTTTTTTGTGAAACATTATTAAACTATCACAGGCTGATAGATTGTAGTACAAATGAGCAGTGATTAGTTTTTCACGCATACAGGGTACTTTGTTTAGCATTCCACAAAACATGCATTCAATGTGGTGTAGAGCCTCCTCCCATGGTTATAAAGGCAGCAATGCGATGAGGCATTCTATCATAAAAGGTAGCGGATAGTGTCCTGAAGCACATACCACCATGCTTACTGCAACTGTACACATAGGTCAGTCAGTGTTTGAGCAGGTGGTCGACAGTGGGGTATGTGATGTATGACCTGTGCATATACATGCTTGCACACATTGTGTTACAGTAGTGATTGCACATACAATATGAATGACTATAAAACCATAGTACCATTCAAATGGATCTGGGTGGTAATATTTTTTGCGAGCACAATGCCATTACCTTATGATCTGCCTCCTAACATACAGACTTCTACCTTTCCAGCTTGTTGTATGGCCCTTTCAAGCACTGGATACCAGTAAAAGTGCCCCCTATATCCTGTGTTGCAGTGATATTTCTGTGATGCCTTACGTAGTCTTTATTTTATTGCAAATGGACAACAGCTTATGGACGTTGCAATTTCCATGTCCAGCAGTGTATGTGAGCAATAAGTCTTAGGCTATTTCAGTAGGAATTTTTATACGTCTGCAGATATGTTCACAATTGCAATGAATAGTGAGCAAAAGTAATATTTTATAATGTCCTGATGGTAAAAATAATAAGAATAAAAACTATAGTTAGAAGCAATTAAATCATCAAAATATTTCCCTTGTTTCTACTCGTAAATGTTATTAAAGATTACTCTTAAATCATTCAACAATAATTTGAGACAGTTGCCTTCTGTATAAAGGAATAAAATACTCCAGATTATCTAAAAGTGTGGGGCTGCAGTGGTGTAGTCGTCAGACTACTCGCCTTCCACCTAGGTGAACCGGGTTCGATTCCCCGCAGGGTCACTCCTAGATTTTCACTCGTGAGAATCGTGTTGAACGATGCTGCTGGTAGACAGGTTTTCTCAGGGATCTTGCATTTCCCCCACACCACTGCATTCCAGCAGCGCTCCATACTCACCTCGCTTCACCCCTCATTGGCTCTCAAGATCACAATGTTAAGAGCTGCTCAAATCTCTCCACTTTACTCCACTAGTGTGCCTGTCTTAGGTCGAAATAGCAAATCACATAGACTTTTCTGCATATCTCAATTGACAGCATAAACTAAAACACCTTTTGTTATCACCTCAGAAGGGTTGAACAGAGTTAGAAGCATTTATAAAGTGAATAAAAAAACCACAGATATCAGTGTTCATAAACTTATTTACTGATATTAACATGTATGTATTTGTGTGTTGATTGCAATAGTGATTAATTTTTGTTTTATTTAATAATTATATGCAGTGGATATCCGAGCAGTTATCAACACACCAGCTGAAAGCCACATGGTAGTGTTTATTTTGAGATGCGGGAGGATATGCCACCAATGTGCTGAAAGGACAAACTTTGCAGGGCTTTCAAAAATGCTCACTTTACAGTGAACAGCCTATAGTGCAAAGAATTAGATGTTAACTGCTGTTCAGAACAGTGAAGAATAAATTCATGATAATGCAGAACTTCTTGGCCACTCAAAGACAGCCAGTCTGAGAGAAGCATCACACTTTTGTGTTTACACAGACAACTGAGTGTAACATTTACAAAAAAACCAAGCATGATTTGATGGCTTGTTTGAAAGAGTTCTAGCAAACTTCCATCACAATTCTAGATGCACCCTGGTAACAGAGTTGGACATAAAACAATTTCTCCAGTCCAGCCACCATTTTGACTCATCTGCAATTTTAACATTACCGAGTGGCAAAATTTGACACACACTTTAATTATAGAAGTACTATACATGTTACCCTAGATGAAAAAATCAAATACCTGTAGAGTTATTTCAAGAAAAATTAATACATTGACTCATGACATCCTGAGGTTTGGACTCTAGTCCTTTCATGGCACTGGAGCACATCCAGTATATAATATAAGCCTGGTAGCTTTGGGCATGGCACAAAGTGTGGTACTGTGAGTACTATCTTGCGTTTTGGTGGAATTGCTTTGACTGGAATACCTGGGCGACATGCAACCTGTGGAGGCTGCCTAACCTGTGATGGTTCTGATGTGCCTATGCTAGAACTTGGCGAGTTGGTGGGCAGGTGCTCATTAGCGGTGATGGTTGTTGGGGTTGATCTCGATTCCCTAAAAGCGTGGATTGGCAATCCCAAGGTAGTTGTCCTGACCACTCAGATATACAGCAAACATGAGGTGTGTTTCCTTGCTGAGCCGGATGGGTGCTGTAAATAGATTTGTAGGTGTCTTCGGCATGGTAGGTCACTCCAAGCAGCAGATCGCTTGAGCCCTCTCCCTCGGCGGGAGGTGCATGAGCGCTGCATTGGACAGGATTGAGTTCATGCTGGTGCTTGAAGGCAGCGTTTGCCCGTTTAACCCACTCTCAGATACCACTCTGACAGGCATGAGAACAGAAACACTACTATCAAACCCAAGGAAATCAAGCAGGCAATGTGTGTTCCTCTATGGGTGTACAACCATGTACTGCATCTGCCAACTGAGTGCGATATCCCTATCTCAGTATGTGGCGCAAGAAGTACGGTGAATACCGAGAGTCAGACCTCCCTGGTGGACAGTCCCAGCACGGGGGTGAGTGCCTCGGGAGTACCAGTCTTCCCAACTGGAGGAATACTACTGCAGATGCAAGCAATGCGGTGGAGAGAGAAAGCACCACGCCAATAATCTGACCTCAAGGCAGAGTGCCTAGTGTTGGGGCTCTACCCTTCTGTACATCGTGGTGCACGGAAAGGGTGGCCATCCATAATGCATGTGGATACTGTACTAGCGTGTGGCAGTTTTGAGTAAAACTCCCAGTCACCTGCTATCCCTCAGATGGGCCTGATGTTTACAGGGAGAGGTACAAAGACTACAGGAAGGATACCCTCGAGTTGATTAAAGACTTGTTTATTCCTCTAAGGGAAATAAACAGGGTGGTGTCGCACTACCTCCTAACATCAACGGCAGCTTAACGGAAACTGCTACGCATTGACAGGTGAAAGCGACCTGTTCCTAGACTAATGGAGTAGGTAAACAAGTGCTATTAAAATAACTTAAACTGATTACGCTACGTGTTGCCCTGAAGGGGCCGGCAGCGTCTATGTGTTTGACGACATAGACGATGACAGGAGTCTTCGTCAACGAGTGCGGTGAAGACAGGCGTGGTGCAGTTAGGAGTCTTCGGCACAAGGAGTGCAGTGAAGACCAAGGAGCCATTGGTTCCTTCAGCACGAGCATGCAGTGAAGGAAGAGAACAGACTGGCGTTTAAGGGACGTGCCCCGGTATTTATACTCCTTTTGGGCTCTTCCTTGGTAGGTTGAGGAGGGGGTGGCAGCTGTGAAGAGGAGCTTGATCCTTCGGATGTCTGACATCACCGGCTGGTGCCGGATCCAAGTTGCATTTGCTGATCGTACTAGTAGTGCCATCCGGTGGTGCGCAGAAGTACTTGGAGGATCTCGATGCATAGTCTCAGTGGCTCGGTGGGGTAAACAGTAAAAGTTTGGCATGGAGCGTCCATCCTTTCCCTTGGGTAGACAGTACTATCTCGGCGTCTCGTGGTGTGTAAAATCAAACAACTCCGTGGAAACGTGCGGTTGGTTAATGCGCACTGATGAGTTGGTCATTTGAATAATGATGAAAAGACATAGTGCATCAACGTCACTTGCAACAGAGTAATAATATGAGTTGTGTTTACTATATATGACATAAAATGAGTAAATAGCTAAACTAGCAGGACTCAGTTACCTGTTATTGGTAAAGGCACATACATATTTTATTGTTGCTTTTTACAGATTTTTCCATGTCTGAAAATCACACCTGTGGTATTATGGAGAGATGCAAGTTTTAAGTGGATTGGTTTTTGCACTGTAACTTCCTAGACCCTTGGTGTCTTGGTAAAATGTAACTGACAACATTCATCATACTCAGGTTCCTCCGTGGGTCTGCAAGGAGTCGCTGGACCTTCTGGCGGGAGACTCACCTGACTGGACAGACCGGGGAGCAGCAGATGGCAACTCTGTCCAACCAGACAGTGACTTTGGTAATACTCATTGTGCTTCTGCAGCGTTACCTGCCATAGTGCTTAATTCTGAGACAAATTGATTTATGACTGGTCTTTGTGGTGCTATTGGTTAATAACATAGATTTTGTAAAAGTTAGAAAATAAGAAAATAAGGAAGTGTTAGCAACATGGTAGCAGATTCCTGCATGTAATTTTCTCCTGATGTTGCAAATACTGTTTGTACTCTTGCATTTAGCAGCATATTTTTATTGGTTGAAGAAAAGAGTAGGTGTGTGTTGAAAAGGCTCTTTATCATGTGCATCCTTCTTGTATGTAGTAATGTTTGCTAAAATGCTGTATACCGAATTCTTATAGTACTGATTTCAGTTGTGAACTTGAGGTGTGGCAACAGCAGTACCATTTTGTCATTTTTAGCCAACTTTCCTGTCTCTGTCATACATGTGTGTGTCCCGCACTAAAGTCTTTTGAACACGTGAACTTAATTTCACCAAACTCTGTACACATATGTTACTTAGAAAGGACATCCAATTTTTATAGTTTTTGATCACATTGGCTGCTCATTTTCAAAATGGTGGCCATTTTTAATTTAGAGTGATATTTCATTTATATAGTCCATTCACAGTTTTGTCAGATGTTTTGAAACAAACCTTTGAAAAATTACCTTAAGAGTAATTAATATGTTATATTTATTTTGTATTCAATAGGAATTTAAAACAGCGAGAGCAGCGATGTTTTGGCAACGGCTAGTAAGAAATAGTACACGGTTAAAATACTGTTTTAACACTTTTAACCTAGTTTTTTGGTATGCCATATGTAAATTGTATGTTACCTATTAAAACATTAAAATTTCTAGGTTGCCGTGATGGAAACACATTTCATTGTTACAGTTAAAAATATCAGCGCTAAATACAGTGGTATTAGTACATGGTGTTTTTTTTTTTTTCAACTGAGGAAGGCTATTGGCAGAGTGGAGCCTGTCTCTCTCTCTCTCTCTCTCTCGCACACGCACGCACGCAAGCGCGCACAACACACACACACACGCACGCACAAAATTTTAGCATATTTCATACTGATAACAGCAAAAATAATGATTTTTGAATGTGTAATTTACAACTAAAAGAGATTTTATTGTTTGAATACTTATTATAATACTTATTATAATATATTTTGATGTGGTGGAAAGAGGGTTACAAATATGAAGTTGGCAGCAGTGGCAAGTGGCAACATCAAGTTTGTACACGTTGTGTTTTTTAAAGCTACCTAGGCAAATTACGATGTTGTGATAAGTCTGTGTTCCTATGGCAGTAATAAAATATTGCATCTTGTGTCGTGACTGCTGCATATGAAAGGGGTGGCTGTGTTATGGTCGTTACGCCGGCCCAGTGTGTGTGTGATTTCAAATATTGGATGTGCGAAATTTATACGTTTTGACGCATGATGCTTTTTCAACAATGGTGGTTTAACGACTTCAGCCCATTCCTACGCATAGCCTTGCTTTTTGAAATCTCGATGTTTGCAATTGGCATTAACTCCACCACGTGTGATTATACTGTTTACCATTTAGGATGGACGTTCTAAATAGGGTAGATTGTTTTTTTCACCGGCCCACCATAACTATGTATCTAGACCGACAAGTAGTTTCGCCCGTCGCTAGATAGCACTACTCGTATTATTTCATTGCTCGTCTTCATTCCAGCTGGCCCCGGTGACGTCACGCCAGAGAGTTATGTTTTTTTGCCACCCCCTCCCCCTCCAGCTTTGCGTCCGCCCCTCGCCTACAAGATGCCAGCCAACCAGTGCAGAGTAGCAGCCAGAGTTTAGTATAAAAAGGGAGATGCCGCTCGCCTCGAGAAAGATGCCGCTCGCCTCAAGAACAGTCTTCAGTTGTTTAGCACCCATTGCTCAGACACTGACCAGTCTGCATCTTAAGCCTTTGCTTACACCTAGTTTTGATTACACCCTGCGTGCTAGCCACCAGGGATACGCTAGCTTCTTCTCTCTTACCTTCAATGCACCTTTGTGCCAGAAGGAAACTTCAGTTCCTTTTGTCTCCTGTCACATCCTGCTTAGTCAATAAAGCACTGTGCCAGGATAAGCTGTTCCGTCGTCTACACACTATACACAGCAGTACCCTCTGGGCAACAATAGGATCCAGAGATAGCTAGTTATGAGTTGTTCTCACAGCCGTAGTATACCCTAGCCTCTTTGTTAGTTCAGCACCGGTTACCTCTACCGGCATTGTGTAGTTAGCTTCCCGGCAGACACTCTTGCCGACGTATGAGGTAGTGCATCGTCATGGGTTATTTTCCTTCTAATGAAATAAAATGTGTGTTTTGCTATAATCCTGAGTACCACACTTCATGTAGACTAGCAACATCCAAGCTGACTTCATTAAAGCAAGGGGAACACAGGTGATCCCAGGAACATACGCAATCGAGCCAGAACACATTGTTGCTACCCACGTGTATCTAATATGGCCACCCATTCTATCTATGCCGTAGGTAGAACGGTAGAGCCCGCACAGGTACACTGCTCTTGGACCAGTTAGTTGGTTTGGTGCTCACTTCTTTTCTACCGCACCGTTATGCTGGAAAACAAGTGTTCCCTAAACTAGGAAGACTTAGCCGACGCACTGCGCATCCGCGCCAAGTGTTGGAATAATGTGTTTGCCTAGTCGATGGTCTAACACTCTGTAAGCTCACAAGTCACAAGGAACCTGCTTTACCTTCCTGACATGAAGGGTGTGTGTTTCTCCCAATGACATACTCCAAGCACCACGGGCTGAAGGAGCATGCGAAACTGACCTTACTGACCTCTTGGGCATCTGTATGAGCTAATCCCTACCCTAGTATGCCCTAGTATCTTCAATTGCTTAGCTCGAACCAAGGGAACAAGCCAGGCACTACGTAACTTGCAAGACCCCGTTGTTCCAGAGGTATCCAAGGACTTGTTTCTGGAACAAGTACGTGTAGGCTCAGAAGTTCACCCGTGGCTTGCTGCCTACCTCAACCAGCCAGGCCAATGGCCTACTGAAGCCATCGCCTACCTTATTCCAGCTGTACTAGTTCCAATTACTTGGCCTACAAACAACACGTCTCACCCACACAGGCTGCACCATCATGTGCGACCAGCATGTCCACTACCGGCCCAGATAACAATCGCGTCAGTCGCCCAGGTATACCCTTGAAGGCAGGAAATTCCAAATGCAAGATAATGCTTTCAGAACCAGACTTTGTGACCTGCCGCAAAGCTACCAGGCCAGGTCAGTCCCGTAAAACGGACGTGCCCAGCACCTTGCCAGGACTAAATCCTACGAACAAACCCCAGCATATAAGGGCGTGTCTGACGCCACATCTGCACAAAAACTAGTCTCACTGAATGTAAATCTCTTATTCAACAGGATGTCATGCATCAGTTTTAACCGTGAACTGTTTATATGACTTAAGTTATTTTTATGTCACGTCTGTTTATTTGTCGCAATGTAACTTCGCCCTAGGTGTTTGAAACACAATTGTGCAATGTGCTTACGTTATGGTGATTTGAATATTTGCCACAATCCCAAGAAATTACTAAGCCCAGCCAGAAAATTTTCGATAAATAATGAAATAAAGCTTGTCAAAACTGAGAAGTATGAGTGGAATAAAAGTTACGGTAGGTATATTTGTGTGCATGTTCACAACTATCTTTTAAGTTCTTTGTTTCCCAGCTGACCGCAGCACCACTCATCTTCAACATGTAGGCAATGATATGTTCTCCAGGCTTCTTGAATATTAGGGCATAGTCCAGAGTACCTTTCAGGTACCTCAATACCCTTTTCGCCTTAGCCCAGGGTTCAGAGTCATGACAGCTATTAAACAGGCTCAAAACACTCACTGTATGGGCAATATCCAGTCTGGTGCAGACAGCAAGGTACATTGTGCACCCTATTAACTGCTGATACAGCTGGTTTGATGTAATCATTTCTTGATTGGTGGGTTTGAATGGTTTACCACTTGAATCCATGGGATTT
This sequence comes from Dryococelus australis, assembly GCA_029891345.1. Taxonomy (NCBI): domain Eukaryota; kingdom Metazoa; phylum Arthropoda; class Insecta; order Phasmatodea; family Phasmatidae; genus Dryococelus; species Dryococelus australis. The sequence goes on along the minus strand of CM056995.1, from coordinate 129,440,568 downwards.
TTCACTGCCCTATAATCAAGCATCCTAAACCACGCCAATATGTCCTCTGTGTATTTTCTTTGGTCAAGGCTGGTTGTCCTCGCCTCCTTGTTTCTGACCACTCTCATCCCAAGACACTCTTGCACTTCCTCAAGATCCTTTAACTTTAACCTTGTGCCAAGCTCCTGAACCAGTTTCATCTTGTCTTCCTCATTTTTGCTAAACACAAAACAATCATCAACATAAAGAGCCATGATTAGCAGTGTCCCACTGCTTCCCTTCTGATAACACATAGTTCATGCTTGGATCTTGCGAACCCTACTTCCAACATTATCTTGTGAATCTGTTGTTTCCACACCCCTCAATGCTTGCTTTAGGCCAGAGATTGTCCTCTTCAGTCTACACACCTTTTGTTCCTGGTCTTCAGCTATGAAACCCTCTGGCTGTTCCATAAAATTTCTTCTTCTAAATTTTCACGTAGAAAAGTGGTTGTGACATCAATGTGGTAAACGTTCAACTCAAGTTCCGCAGCCAATGAACACAACATCCTTACTGTTGAGTGTCTCACCACAGGTACAAACATCTCATGGTAGTCCACACCATATTCTTGGGTGAATCCCCATGACACCAATCTTGCTTTATATCTCCGAAGATCATCATTGGCTCCCCTCTTAATCTTGAAGACCCATTTGCAATGCACCACGTTTACAGTGTGTGTCGACTGACTAGTCCCCAGGTTTCATTTTCTAGCAAAGAGTCATACTCTTCATACATGGCACTTTCCCACATCTTCTTGTCCTTCCCAGAAAGTGCTTCCACCACAGTTTTTGGGTCATGTAGCAATTCACTGCAAAATGTGTGGTAGAGAAAGAAACCAGGGTAGTCCTTCAGTTGCTCATCTCTGACTGGATACCTCTGCTCTGTGATTTGTTCACTGCCCTCCAAGCCTTTGTCTTGCTCAACATGTTCCTCTTTTTGTGGCTAGCCTTATCACCCTGCCTCTGGCTGGTTCCCAAGATACTCCACTTGGGTTGTAGAATCTGAGACTTTGGTTGTAAAGCTTGTGACTCACCTTTCTACCTCACTGCCACTTAGTTTTGTACTGTCAGTCATTTTAGCTTCTTCAATAAATACCACATCTCTTGCCTTATGAATTTGTTTGGGTGACATTGGGACTATGAGCCTATAGTCTTTTGTAAACTCGCAGTATCCAACAAAAAGCATCTCACTGCTCTTGGAGTCCCACATACTTCGTTTATGTTTAGGGATGTGAACAAAAGTCTTGCAGCCAAAAACTTTTGAGGTGGCTAATATCTAGTTTTGCCCTGAGAATGCCTCCTCTGGGACATCTTTTATCGCCTTTGTGGGAGATCTGTTTTTCAAATATACTTCTGTGTTGACAGCTTTAGCTCAATATCTTGATCCTAAGCCAGTGTCTTGCATCATGGTCCTAGCCTTTTCAACAATGGTGCGGTTTTCCCTCTCAGCAGCATCATTTTGTTCAGGTGTGTACTCAACAGTCATCTGGTACTTTATTCCATTGTCCACGAGGAACCTTGCTAGCTCTTTGTTGACATATTCAGGGTCATTATCAGATCGCAGACATTTTAGCTTCATAACAACCTCATTTTCAACCACTGTCTTGAATTCCTTCAACTTCTCACACACCTGGTCCTTAGACTTCAGAAAGTATACAAATATCTTCCTTGTCGTGTCATCAATGAAAGTAGGAATATACCAAGCTCCATTGAATGACTCTTCAGGCATAGGGACGCAGACATCTGTGTGAATGAGCACCAACCTCTTCGTGGCTTGCATCATGCTGCACTTGTCAACAGATTTCCTTTCTTGCTTTCTTTAGGAACAGTGTTTTCATTTGTGTCCGAATCTGAATAACTCATGCCTGTGACCAAGTCATTCTTGAGTAGATCTAGTTCCACTCTGCCATGGTGTGCAAATCTCTTATGCCACAATTCCCGTGTAGATCTGTTCACTGACACATTTGCCACCTCATAGTTCATTCAGTCTATACAAGCCACCAATGTTTGTTGTTTTTGCCTCAATCTTGCCTCAATCTTGCCTCGCACCTCAAAATCATTATTATGATACATCTTACAACCACAATCAGAAAACACAACAACAATACCTCTAGACACCATAGTGGTGATGGACAAGAGGTTAGAGGAAATATGTGGAACATGCAAAACATAGTGGATTTTAGCTGTTTCGCCCTGCTCATTCAACTGCCCTACAAAGTCCCCATATCCTGTACCTTGCAAGGTGTTGCCGTTTGCTACATTAATGGTTTTAACACCAGTGCTTCTGTACTTTCTCAACCACTCCTTCTCTCTGGTCATGTGGGTGGTAGCACCTGAATACACATACCATTCACTTGAACATGTAATTGCTGTTATTACTGTACACAGTGAACATTCCAAGGAACATGAATTAGGGTTATGAACTTGCCCTCTTCTGTTGTAAACCCCCTTTAGGGAATTCAAATTTTCTGTGGCCAATCTCATTACAGCCATAACATCGGAATACAGTTCCCTTTCTTTGGTGCTGTTTCGAATTGTGAGCATTTGGTCCAGGAGACCCCCTATTTCTGACATTTGACATCAAAGCAGAATCCACACATTGCTTTTCATTCAGTTCCTTCTTTATGTCCTCATGGAGCAACTTATTTTTTTAAAAATCAGGTGTGATAGCTGTGCCCCAACTTTCCAAGGCCATGACCATGGGGTCATATTCTGATGTTAGGCCGCTGAGCAAAATGATGCCTACAAACTTATCATCTATAGGGGTATTTATGTCGGCCAGTCTCTGAGCCAGGGATAGGACCTGAGTCACATAATCTTCCATGTTCTTCAATGCGCTAAGTTTTATACTGAACAGTGCCCTCAACAACCCTAAGCTCCTCAGCAGCCATTTGTCTTCATACGCCTTCCTTTCCCAGGCCTACTTTGCCATTGTTGCTGCCTGCACATGTATAAAACAGTTTGGCTTCACCATTAAACATATCTTGGCACGTCTTGGCACGGGCCTTTTGATCCTTCTTTGAATATACACATGTCCTTTGTTCATTCTATACAGTCCCACAAATCTTCATGCATCAGATACAATTGTATGACAAATTTCCAATCGTTAGTTACTCATACCGTCCAATTTTTCAATGGGTGGTAGCGTGCCTGCAATCGTCACACTCAAACTCGACATCTTCACGAATCATTGAATCACGCAATATAACTATAACCTAACTCGCGCACGTGTTTAAATACGCTCAGCACACTGACCGCAATGTCATCCCATGGCATCTGGGTCCATAACATGTTAGAAGTAAATCGCTATAGACAGGTTATTACTGCATTTAATGACGATGATAATCATCAGCAAAGACAGTACACTAGCAGGGTAGACATGTTTCAGTAACAACCAAAAAACGTAAACATGTAAACAGGTAGTCCCTACATCAGGCTGTTTCCAGATTGTCAATATGTACATGTCAGTACATACATTTGCATACTAGCAGTGATGTGTACTTGTTAAAACTATTCGGACAGGTCATCGCCTCTTCATGTTAGACTGATAGCACATTCTGGTGGAAATATGTACCAGAAACTATGTGACAACAGAAAAATGTGGTGCATGATATGTATATACATTACAACAACTTCTATGGTTATACATTAAGAAGGCACACAAAACCATTTAAACATTTATTTATTTTTACTTCATGGTTTTATACCTTGACATCTTAAGACTTTAAGCGCTGAAACATGGATTTAACCGGGAATGAGGAATTAATAGGAGCATTAGTGGGCATGCATTATGTACAAGGGGAGAAATGAAAGGCGGTGCAGAAATATTGCTGTACACTGGTAACTTGGCAGATCAACAAGACAACAGGTGTGTGTTGTTTTGAACAAAAACTAATACACACAAATATACCAACATAAAGCCTGTTTTTGGTCGATGAACACTTTGAGTACAAATTATTCAGCAGAAAAACAATTGAGGATATGTTTTTCTGTTCAGCTTCTCTCAATTTCACAAGTATTCATACCACACCAACAGTCTTGGGATAGTGCTTTATCATGTCAGTGGAAGATTATAAACAAATTAGGGCAGTTATGGGATTTGTTTCATTTATTTATTGTATGCAAAGGGGCATTACACAGAAACTTGCATTCTTTACTCGTCCCTCGATACAAACCTTACCATGTGTTTGAAATACACACAATGATAAGAGGAAAAAAAAAAAAATACGATTCAATGGTTTTTGTAATAACTTGGAAAGCGAATTGCAATTGTGATATTATTTGTACGCATACACCTGGGAAATATGCTGCAGAAGTCTATAAAATGCTCAGAATTTTATTCATAATTGAAGCACGTTTATTAAAACTTACAATTATTTACACATACAACAGAACGCCATTACGTAAATACTTATTAAACTTTTAAAACTTGCGAGCTTTACAACTACAAAACGTACACATTAATTTCCACACCTGAAATACAATATGGCAACTGTCGTAAGTACGCAAGTATATAATTTCAAATATTTGCCAAGTAAAGACCCTGTGTGTACTATACTGGGAATTCGGACAGTGCTAGTATCTACATGGTGATGTCACTTCTGGTGACAGGTATGCACAAGTATGCATTTCTTGAGAATCCGAAAATGGTCTTGGAAAACATAACTGCATTAGATTACCACAATTCCAGCATTTGACCAATTTAAACCAAAATTGTATGTTGACAATGCATCATTAAGTATTAAATTTAGATATGGATTTTGTTGTTGGCCTGCCATTCTGGAAGATAACTTTATGTGAAAAAATATCATTTTATGTTATATCTTGAGAACGACTTAACTGATTCTTGACATACAGTATTTGGAATGTAAGTAATATTATGGTAGGCCATGTAAACATATGCAATTTAATGGAAAAATGCACTTATTTTCAAAATGATGGCCATACAATTATTAGGTTTATTTGCTGTATCTACCATACCGTTTGGCCAACTTCGATCAAACTTTGTATGCTGAGAGTATCTAATATAAGCATCATATATGCCAACACATTGCCACTTTTGTCTGGCATTTTGTAAGATAGTAGTACATGAAGAAATAAAGTTTTTGTCATATCTCAAGAAACCATTTACAGATTCTTACTAAATTTTGCAGAGTAGTAGGCCCTAGTACTACAGTAGGCCATATTAATTTATATGTTTTAAGAGATAGTTTGATAATGGTCGTTACACATACAAACATTTCAGCTTAGTATGCTGTATCTACGAGACCATGTAACCAATTTTAACTTAACTTTGTATGCTGGCAGTATCTCTTACAACCATCAAATGTGTCAACAGACAGAGAATCTTCTTTTTTTACACTACACATTTGTTTAATATAGCATCAAATTAAATAATTCAGTTTTTATGTTATATCTCGGAAAACAATTAACCAATTTCTACCAAATTTTGTAAACAGATAGAACTATGGTAGATGGTCAGATTCTTATTTTGTAATGGCTGCTATAAAAACATTTTAATTTTGTATACTAAATATACAAAATCATGTAACAGTTTCAACTTAACTTTGTGTACTGGCAGTATCCACACATGCATCGAATGAGCTAATACATAGGCCTGAACTTTTTTCTCTGCTACTTTCGAAGATAGCACCACATATAAAATTAAGTATTTATGCTCTATCTTAGCAAACAATTATATAATTCCCACCTAATTCATACAAAAATATATACTTTTATGATCCAGATAAATTAATATGATTTAAGGGGGTAGTCACATATCTATTTTCAAAATAACAACCATGTAAATATTTTGGTTTAGTATGCCACATGTCTCAAACACCTTCAACTCATTAATATGTTGGCAGTATCTATGAGAATCACGAAATGTGCTAATACATAAACGTTTTGTCCACAATTTATGAAAAATTGTCACATTAAAACAATGCAGTTTTTATGCCATATCTTTGGGACGAGTCAACTGATTCCCACTAAATTGTACACACAAGTAATGCTACAGTAGGCTATGTAAACTGGAATGTTTAGATGGGGCAGACCTTCTTTATATTGTTTTAATATAAATAATTTAGATTACTATGTTATATCTTCTTAACAATTCAACAAAATTCAACCAAATTGTGTATGCTAATGGCATTCATTAGAAGCATCAATTATGTGTACAAATATTCTATTTTGTTTGCCTTTTTGCAAGAAAGCATCAGATGAGAAAATGGAACAATTATGCCATATTTCCAGAATTGTTACATTAATTTCTTGCAAATTTCACAAACCAATTATACTACAGAAGGCCATGTAAACTTAATGATTTGAGTTGCACGGATATTTTTATTTTTCAAAATGACAGCCATGTAAATATTTTATGTTTGTTAAACCCTATCTACTGATTACATCTAAAGTTGATTCTTTGAATCCTACCTTCACAATGCAGTTCTTTACACACTAGTTTATGGTATTTGGGTTTGAGTCCCAGATAAGGCACATATGTGTTTGTAATTGTCTCACTCCCACTACTTTTGCATGTTTTTGTTGTTCCATCTCTAATGATATTGCTGCCAACGAGACATCAAGGCCAAACTATCATCTAAACTTTTATGAACTTCATTAAAAATTATTTACACTCTGTAGAGAAAAGCAGGCCCATTAGTTAGATCAGTAACTTTGTGTTACTTTGTTGGTGTATATACTATGCTTTTGATGGCATTCATGTATTATGGGCAGCGAGCCAAGCTGTGTATATTTTCTCAAATATGGGAAGGGTGCACAGAAGTATATACATTCAGATTTACACTGGATCTACATACCTTTTGCAATTAATATTTTGCACTACCTATGTTTAAAACCAAAATTTGTAATTTAAGTAGTAAAAAAACTTAATATAAATGCATTTGTTCAAATAAAAATTACAATATTGTTGAAAACAGCTAAGAATCTTTAGTTTAACTGAAACACCTCCATTAGTTAAAACCTGATGTGCTGAACAGCACTAAATAAACAGTGTATGTACTTTGCAGATGAGTTTTCAAGCCAGGGCAGTGAGAAGGACTACCAGAACAGTGTCATGACTTTCCCGGTGATCTCGGAGTGTGGAGAGACCAAAGGAAATGGCACAGATATCGGCCGCTGCAAGGTACTTTACGAGTACTCCGCCAACTTGTACGACGAGCTCAACCTATCTCCAGGTATGACACTCAACTTAGCTTGTGGCCATTCTATGGCCATCTACTGTACTGTCTACTGAAATGATTTTCTGTTTGTCTATGATATGACAGTGCCTCAGTTTCATATTAAAAACCATCCAGATTACATTAGGAAACACAACTTCATTTGACAATTCCTTGTCTTCCATGAATGTAACAGCTACATATAATGCATAATTTCCTCCTTGATATAATAAATAAAGAGACTATGCAACATGTTTGAAGGGAGCTACTTGAGTGTGTATATGCTTCCCAACAAAATGTGTGTGAGGTGTAAAAATTAATTCCCTGAATGGGCTGCAAAATTTTTTCTTATCCATACACTGGCAGTTTCTTTTACCTACAAAGTAGACCCAAGTGCCTTTCCCCACTTACTTTCAGCAAGGAACATCTCCTCACTTGGTTAATGTTCCTATCTCTCTCTCTACTGCACAGCCTTGAAGAGGCATGCGGCTGGCTTTCCCCACCTCCATTTCTGGATTAAAATGACCCTCAGAATGGGTATAAAATACGTGGTGGTAGTCCTGAGAAGCCACATTTCATCTGTCTCTTTGGATGTTCAGTTGGTCTGTAACAAGGAGACTCTCAAGTATATTACAAAAGAGGATTACAACCCTCTTCACAATGTAAGTCTTTCTGATTTGAACTTTATCAGTTTCACCATTGGATAATGTTGTATCCTTATGACTTATGTTCTGTGATGCGTGATGCTTAAGGCAGACTGGCATTCACTACATTGATGTGTGTTGCTTAAACTCCGGACAAGTGACTTTTACTGCACTAGATCAGTCGCGCTACAATAGGGACTCTGTTACCTTTCTTACTGGATACCAGTGTCGGCCTTGTAGGTATGTAATCAGGTGTACTAGGTCGGGCAATATGCCTCACAATAACACTAGCCCTCTGGGGCAAGGTAGACTTACCAGAGCTTGGCGGGGAGTTCTTAGTCGGTGACGTTGCAGTACTGCAGGTGGGGCATGTGGAGTCCTGGGTTCCACTGGTCTTGGTGGATGTCAGGTTGCAGTAGTTGTCCGCATGGTAGTGGTGGTTCCACTCTGTGCCAATGTGTGGGTTGGCCCTCCTGAGCCTGGTGTCACTCCCGCTGACTAGGGTCCAGACCACTGGATGTAGCTCGTAGCGGGTTCGTGGTGGGTTGGAGTAGAATACGTAAGTACCAATGGGAGATGCTGGTCTCCCAGCATGGCGGGCAGCTTGGGCCTGCCCCTAGGAGTATCAACTCCTAGTGCAACTAGGTTTGCCGCATAGACCTGCTTGGCAACACTGAACTCTGCCTTCTTAACTGCCCTTTGAGCTCTGTACTCACTGTTAAATGGCATAAGTGTATAGCACACTAGATTTCCTGTAAGTGACAAACAATTGACAATCCCTGGCTTGGCGTGTGAAGCCGACAATGGCTGGTGGTGCACTCCCCGACTTCCTAACAGTGCAAGCACCTGGAGTCATGGGTCATAGACTGCCTTTCTGCCACTGCCGGGTGTGACCACGGACGTAGGGTCTCCAATCCCAAGCAGCTATCTCTGCCAGCACCTTGGCTAGGTGCTCCGGTCAGGGATATAACTTAAATTGGCTGTCCCGCCTCTATGGGGTGTATCCTAGTGGTGGAGACACTACCTTTCTGAACACAGAGATGAACAGAATGGGTGGCCATTGAAAGATGAGGTGTGTGTATAACTGACAGACCCCTGAAGAGGGATTGACGTTCTACTCCACGTTAAAAGCTCTGCCACTTGCTTGCCACTTGGCGGTCGAATACTGATGGTAGGTAGGCTATATTACTATAACAAAGAACTCTTGGATACGTTTAAGATTAAGTATTTAATAAGCAATAAATACTTAGGTGACTCATGTGTGCTACCAATAAGTCTGTGCTGCAGAAGTAATTAACCTACACATACAGCGGGTGAAAGTGACCCGCTCCTAGAGTACTTAGATGTAAGGGAAAATAATAGCTTTACTGGTTGCAACTAGCACTAACTGGGTTTGCCTAGAAGAGGCCCTAACCTTAAACAGGGGAGCCACTACCAGCAAGAAGTGCTGGCTGAAGACCCAGGAGGTGTCAAAAACTGAAGTGTTAAGTCGTGGTTGATGTCTTCAGGTAGACAAAGCTTCTGGTGACGGCAATTACCAGGAGGTGTTGAAGCCTCTGGTAGGTGGTGGCAGCAGGCACTGGAGAACTGTAAGTTCTTGGAGAGGACCGTGAGGGCCTATAGACAGTAGAGAGCACGCCCACAGCTGCCCACTGCCTTATATACGGCTTCCTCTGGAGTGCGAGAGGTGTGACATGCCCCCGTGACATCTGCCTGGAGTGCGTGGGGTGGGAGAACTACCCTCTTGCGCTCATGGTATAGCCTCAGGTGCTCGGTGGCACTCGGCTATCTTCGGCGTTGTGGCGACACACTGTCTGTCGGGTGCATCAGGGGGGCTGGCGCGTAACGTGGCCGCTTCAAATATCTTTCGTTTACAGTGAATCCAAAGTATGTGAGTTGAACCCACTTTCTGCACGTTCGTAACACGTCATGCTTGGTTTGCTTCTTCACGGGTTTAATACTCTTAGTAGAGAGAGAAGGGCAGTTCAGGAACAGTCCGGGAAACCAAGTATCTTCCATATGTCTGACAAGAACACTGCCTGCTAGACATCTGGTAGTTGTTTCCGGTAGTTGGTATAAGCACGTAGGATGAGCTGTAGTAGTCGTTTATAGTATAATATATAAGCGGCACACATCAATTCGCCCCCTCCCCTCTCTCTGGAACATTCTAAACATGTGTGAGCCATTTCAAAAAAATTTTTCAACTCGTAGGCAGGTTCCTTAAGGTTCAGTCTGCTGCCATCTGTCAGGCCGTTCATCCTGTGTGCTGGGGCGGCGTGGGGACACGTCAGGCCGGGCGAGGAGATAGCCATAGCTCTGGCTCACTCTTACTGCGGGCTGGCTCTTCCTCTCACCCGGCCGGTGCGTCGTGCTGCTAATGTGTTTACCCCCCTGTGGAGAGATTACTGTTAAGGTTGACGCAGTGTACTGAGTGTCCCGTGCAACCTTCATGAATACACCATGACAAATACAGCATAAATGCTGTGGTTAGGTTATATAAATATATACATGGTACACCTGCAAAGGGGAATTACACAAATAAAATTGGTACGTGAAAAACAAAGGGAAAACACAAGTATGCAAAGCCTTACTCGCTGAAAGCAGGGGGAGAATAACTATCGCGTTGAAACGCATGTACCCTAGATATATTTACGAATAAAACATATTGTACGAGATCACCCTACAAACTAAACAAGGCACTAAAACAACTTTATATCACTCAAATCTTTGTACTGGAGTACAATGAAGCCCTCATGCTTAGTCTTTTGGGTTCGACTCTCGGTCGAAGTTATTCATGATTAAAGCTGCAAAATGACATAAATGAATATACTACCCTGATGCAAAAAATCAATAGATGGAACAAGCACTAAAAAACTCATGGTTATATTAATAGATTTACCTAACTTACATAAGAGTGATTCATTAATAACACAAAACTAAACTATTTTTTTCTCTCCTTTGAGGGACTCCATTTTCATTTTTTAAAGCTAATTGTGCACTATGAAGTGTCTATCTTCATGTAACACTGTCACTGTGGTGTCTATCGGTGTTACCAGTTCTTACATAGGCTGTCGGCCACTGTTTACTTACATTGACGAGGTGAGAACTACGTGTAGCACTGTGTTGGGAATGGCTGCGTAACTGCCAATTCCACACTATGTCTCTTTCGTTACACTGGCTGTGTGATTCGTAATTTCACCTGTGATTGACACTAACTGCTATGCATTGTCATGTTTATTCACTGGCATTGTACGTGTTAAAAGCATTGTATGCTCCATACTGTTTTATACATGTTATAACTGGCAACTGTTTACTGATTCCTTAAATTGTCTGTCCTTAAAGGGGCCTTTAACGTGCCCTTTCTGTTGCATGTAATTTTATTTACAACTAAGAGCAATTAACTGCTACTCAATACATTGTCTGTCCTTTTATTCCTACCCTGTCATCGATAGCTAGTGGTAGTGTGGCTGATTATGATTACGTTACTCAACAAATTGTTTGTTCTGTGGCTATTGGAAACAAAGACTAAGCAAAAATCAGAGCTATAACGAGTGTGTATAGTTTGTTTATGTCACTGATTCATGGCCTGGGGTTACGGAGCACTGACTTACTTGTTAGTTGCTTGGCTGCTGGACGTTGTTGTCATTGACATCTGATTGAGCTGCCAGAGGAAGGGATGTCCCTACCAACTCGACAGTACTCTGGTTTAAAGACTTGGCCTGGACGTTGTCAACATGTGGGAGCAGGGCATCAGCATCGTTGTCGCTAGCCATCCCTGGCATACTAAGTGGTCCTCGAGCAAGTGCGCTGTCAGGCTCCTCATCCTCTGAGACATTAGGGGGTTGAATACGATTACCTTCAGCTGGTGTGTAACGATCGTCGGTGGGATTATGGTCCACCTGATCAGTTACTTGGTTTGAGGTCCTAGGGGGTTCGGTAGTCTCCTTTCCTTGGCTGACCTTTGAGTGGCTTCTGGTACCATTTGTTTTAGGGCCTGTCAGTATTGGCGGGGCTGGAGTAGTAGTAGTAGGTGACGGGGAAGGACTGTGGATACCTTCCACCTCCTTTATCTGCGTGGGTTTGGACTGGAGTGGCGAGGTCCTTGTCTGGATTCTCGGTCTCTAGGACTCTGCCAAGAGACCTCGCTGCTTCGTGTTACGTTCGCGAGCGTAACTGGTGGGTGTTGAAGGCAGTGATCTAATGGAGACGAGAACACTTTCTGCTAAGACATCTGGTAGTTGTTTCCTGTAGTTGGTATAAGCACGTAGGATGAGCTGTAGTCATTTATAGTATGTGATATAAGTAGCACGTGTAAACGTTAAGAAGAGCAGGTTTTGTCAGGTGCACTCTGCTGGTGGGGTTTATGGGTTTCTAAATTAGTGTCTACGTAGCACTGGTGTCCGTTCAGTTTAGAGAACTGGCCTGGTAGCTTTGCGGTAAGGCACAAAATTGGGTTCAGCTAAGACAATCTTAAGTTTCATACTATTGACTTTCGGCGGGATACCTGGGTGATGCGTAACCTCAGATGTAGGCTTGACCTTGGTGGTTTCTGTAGGACAATGTGAGCTGCAGGTGGTTTAGCAGTCCGGTGTTCAAAGCTAGTATGAGTTACTGGCTCGCAGCCACAAGCTGCGCAATGTGAAGCAATCGTGAATGAACTATATACCTACATATGGTGTTATTATGCTGACATAGTATGTTAAAAAATTTCTGGCAGTACAGATGTATAAGTATTTATGTATTCTCTTGACTGTTATGCATTTTTATATAAATAAAAAATGCAACAATGTATGGGTATCAGCACAGTTGCTTTCATATTATGTATTGAAAAGAAAGGTGTAATATACTTTCAAAAGGATTTGAGTTTTTCTTCCGTCATGTTAAAACCATATGTGATCAGTTGTAATATTAAACATCACGGGTGTGTGAAGCTTTGAAAATTCAACGCAGAATAAAATCTTAAAAGGTGGCAAATATTTGCCCGGACATGTTATGAAACTTCATTGATAGCACAGATATTGTACATGACACACATGTCATGTTTTCCCCTTTTATTTTACAATGTTATGAAATAATTGCATTCTAAAATTGCCATGATCACAGATAAAAACTTATTTTGATGGTATATAATCTTAAATGCATACAACTCACTGCATATGTGCAGCTACCATTTGGAGATTATAAAAGCTCATGTTTAAAATGGTATTCTATAACATTACGTACCCATAAATGCAAATAATAGTATAAGAAATATGCACACCATTTTATCTTTATTATTTAATGAACTCATGGCCACATGAAATAACTTCCTACATGTAATTAGTTTCATTGCATTTAGTAATTTCTGATATCAATACATACAGTCTGCCATTATGACTATTTTGGTGTTTGGTGTGCCATGCCCACGACACTTGTATTATTATATAAATAGTGCTACTCTTAAAACTGATTAGTGATCGAACCGTTTCCAATGGTCTTGGAAATAAATCTGCAAAGCTCATACAATTTAGTTACAGCACAAGGGTTGGTGACCCTCATTGAAGCAAAATAGTTTCTTTTAGCACTGCTCCTTATTTGAAAATGCTGCTACACAAGTTTCGTACTTAGTTCTCCCAATAGTTTCATTTTGTCCAAAAATACAGTTGTCATGAAAAATGTATATGCATAACATAATTACCTAGTAATCTATTATGTACAATAAATGTTATAGTTCCCTTATTGTCCTTATGAACAATAGTGAATTTTTTGTCTTGAGAGTTAGTTGTAAACAGTAGAGAACTAGTGTATAGCCTTTGTTTTGTGTTCTTGTGCATTAATATAATTGTTGTGTATGAATAAAATGTTAATATAAAGAAAACATTCATTTTTTTTAATTCTTCTTATAATATACAGTGCATGCTATACTAAAAAACATTTAATAAGCCATGGATGCAGTAATGTACAATGAGTTGTATACATAGTGACGCCGTCGGGTGAGATACGAGATGAACAATGACACAAATACTTACTGGTAATTAGGGCACCAGCGGTACTTCCCAATCGCCGCACTATTGAGACTCAGGGTTCTCAGGGATGTTGTGGGTTCTGTGTGTCCGTCTCACCCGTGCATACTTACAAACATGTTGGCAATACTAAATTTTTAATAAAATCACTGAAATAAACAATTGATAAAACATATGTGGCTAGGACACTGTCACTACTGAATAAGAAATTTAGTTCACTGTAGATTTGTTTTATTGATATTGTTTATACACATCAACGTGTCAATGAAATGGTTATCTCGGTCATGACTAGCCAATTCCGCTTGGGTGCTCCCCAGTCCGTAAATTAACCTATAGCACGCCTAAATGGATGATCTAACAGAGGTGCATGAAAGCCTGGCCTTCACAAGGGAAGAGGGCCGACAGCCGCTAGGGTGGACTGACTATTTTTCCCTGAAGACAGGACATGGTGAATTACAAATGAAAACCCTTAATACACATTAACACACATGATTACTCGGCATCACTAACGCAAACTCGCCGGGACTTGCCCTCTAGCACGTGGGTAGTGTGGTGACTGCCTATACACAGAGCCGGCTAGGACAGGAATAATTGCACCGTACACTAATTACACAATTACATAGACCCTTGAATGATACATGAAATAAGATTGGACACGAGATGAATATTCACAATAAACATACACACATGTGAAAACAAGCTTAGGTGGCGTGGATGCAGCCGGATGAAGTTCGTAGTGGACCATGTGGTGCAGGTGAAATTGCAATATTTCTGCGTGGAAACGGCAAACTAAATTCAAATAAAATATTATTCGTGTTGAGCACGTGGTTCTCTTTACGATTAGAGTCGTTACAGGCTTGTAACATGCCTGATGGCGGTGAAATCAAACATTACTGTGACCGCATGGTCAAGTACAAAAGCATCAATTTACATGAAAAATACATTGAACCCTCAATAAAACTGACATAGAACCCTGAAATAAATGATTGCACATACGATGTTATATAAATAAGATCTTAAAACGCAATGATGGCGTATACGACGACTTGGCTTCAGTCGGCCACGTGGTTATACGTGATGTTGCCGTAAAATATTCTAACATGAAAATTACCCTTAAATGCATACATAAAAATAAAGCTCTTAAAATTGCGTGTAGCAATTATGCAGAAGTTACACTGAAATGCCATAAACATAGGTAGATGGCGTCTGACTCAAAATGCGTGGGTCGTGTGACCTCTCCGACATCTTTCTCCTCCTCCTCAATTAAGTTAAAAATGCCACAAATGCGTAAGAATTAGTAAAGCGGAAGCATAATTCTGGGGAAAATATCTGGCAAAAACGTACGCAAGCAAAGATTAACCAGTAAACTAAATTGACTATGGAAACCTACATTAGTGAATAAAAGTTGTAGTGCTCACGTGACAGTGTCTTACCTTGCCAGCTCTCCTCGATAGACTGTCCAGATACAAGCGTCACACGGACCTATCATGGCCGCATAATGGGTTCATATAAACGGAAGTGCTATGCACGCTGAGTGAAATATTTTATAATTGAAAATAAAATGGCACAAAATAAATTAGATATTGTTTTACATTTCTATAATTTTGTTACGAATTTCAATATTATTTTAATGTCTCTTTGTGATGGCGTTCATGTCAGAATATTAAGTGTTCTTAATCTCGGTGCTACAGGCACTTTGAATATTCATAACCAAACAATTAAAATTAGTACAAGCACTTTAAAACATTTAAAGACATATTAAACACTGTAATGACAATATAACACATTTTACCCTGAAATTAACATTTATAGGAAAGTTTGAATTATCTGTCTCTCTGCGCACGTGCGGAACATGTGATACGTTAGCACCATCATGGGTTCTAGCGCCGCTGGCTGTTAGCCAGCGTCAGTAGGTTGGAATATTCAAGCTCGACTCAACTTTGACATCAATATTTTTATTCCAAAGTCCAGTCAAGTTTGAAATATTTTTTTACTTTTTCAATATAAAAATTCTTGGTTTGCACACCCCTATTAAACATTGTACCTTGATGCACATTCCTTTAACAAATTACGATGTGATGCAGGGGACGTAATCAACATCCACGACAAGC
Source organism: Dryococelus australis (assembly GCA_029891345.1). Classification (NCBI taxonomy): domain Eukaryota; kingdom Metazoa; phylum Arthropoda; class Insecta; order Phasmatodea; family Phasmatidae; genus Dryococelus; species Dryococelus australis. The sequence continues at coordinate 129,424,613 of CM056995.1, read as the reverse complement.
AAACAGATGGCTGGTGGCTGGGTGAGCTGAATGGTGTAGTTGGCATATTCCCTGCTACCTACGTGGAAGAGATCAAGTGAGACTGTTGCCCCGGCCATAAGAGTATCTGCTCGTGTGCTGCACACATTCCAGCAGTGACTAAGACTATCACCCAAGGACTTCGCTCCTACACACTGTTTTGTAATGTTTCATGTTACAATGACATGTGTTTTCCTGTCAAATAACTTGCTTAAATGTTGCTGTGGATTCTACTTTGCCAGAGATTTAGTGAAATTTTATCACTGAACTGGTGCATGTATAAGTAACAGTCACATGTCAACATTCTGCATATACTGCTGTAAATACACAGAAGTACAAAAAGATTGAGTTTCCATATTTCAGGTTAAAATATCTGATGTATATTGGATGGTATACCTTGTACAGTGTCCTTACTTGCAAATTTGTAATACGCAAACATTACACAAAATGTAATGTAGTGCAAGACTTACTTTTAAGTTGTAGAAAAAGTAACAGAAGAGTCTACTGTAGTGAGATTGTGGCCAAGGACAACACATACAGAAGTGCCACGTACAGCTGTCTGGAATATTTGCATAACAAGACGATGCTCCAGTAACCACATATACTTGTTGTAGCAACATGTTACATTTAATCTCGGAAGGTTCCGGTTTTGACAGCCACAGTAACTGTCATTTTCACAAAACTAACACTACCACAACTCCAGTCTGGAATGAGTGTACTGCCAAACACCTGCAAAATTATAACATGTTTTAACGTGAATACAACAGTGTATGTTGAACTTATATTTTCTTGTAGCATCCTCTGCTCCACTAATCAAATATTCCCTTTACAGTTTTTTCCCATTTCCATATAGTTGAATTCCTGTACAAATGCAATCGGCCAAATACAATCAAAGCTAAAGTGGAAAATACTAGTAACCTGCAAAATTTAAGTATAAGTAAAGCAGAGACTGGGTTTCCGCAAATGAAAACTGTGTGAATAGGTCTCCACAAGATAAATACAGATAGTAGTTCAAGTGGGTAAAACAATCAGCACAGAGCACCACAGATTTGAGTTTGAGTCCTTATATATTAGTTTATATTTTTATTTTCAAATATAAGATTTTATACTATTGGTTTATCAAATGCAGATTGTGCATATGGTAGCAATAAAAAAATATTATTTGATTTGTTTATGAACTGCAATAAGGAAAGCTACAAAAAAAATAATGGTTCCATCATTCATGAAGTTTCTGGAAATGAAGCAGCATATGTTTTTTTCTCTCGGTGATAGCTGGTTAAAACTTACTTGCATAGTATATGCTGCATATCATAAATGTTGCTTGCTGGTCATGCTAGTTAAGATAGTACCCTTCTGGAGTACGGAACTGTTATGGTCTAGTCTAATTATTGGCCTGGCATAGGATCTCTACATATAAATGGTTCTTTGTTTACATCTTAGCATGTCCTATTATTATGTTGTATACACAGAAAATCACAGTTAATTAAATTATCATGTATTGCTAGCACTACACCAGGTAAAATATTTGTTTTGTAGCCATTAAAATTTTTTCTTTGGAGTATTGTATAAAGTGTTAAATTTAACTCTTGTAGGTTACAACCAATTTACAGTATTGGAGTGCAATGTAAACTGTATGGTTTAATGCTGTGCAACTTTGAAATCATTTGTGGTAGCATACAAATATGTAGCGGGAATTTTGGTCGATTTTCAAAACTATGTATTTTATTCCAAATATTTACAGTAGAACTTTTTTTTTTAAGACTTCCCAAAAATTAAAATGATGAAATATAGTAAACATAGTAAGAGTTACTTCACAGCATAATTAGTTGATTATCTAATTTCCACAGAAAAAGTTTATATAGGCTGTTCATGGTAAACTGAGCACTTTTGAAAGCCCTGCTCAAGATCTACTTGTATGCACATTGTGTATCCTTCCACCACATATAAAATCATGGGCCTGCTTGCTTTATTCATGCTTTGCTCAAGTGAAAATGTACAATTATTAGGAAGTAAATACTTCAAAAATTTCCTAATTCTTATACGCATAAAAAAATATTCAGCAATCACAAATGTTTATATAACTCTTTGAATTCAACATTAAGACATGGAACTAATTTTACTCTGTCATTACCAACTTAACAGAGTGCCTGTTTAAATACATGCAGGTATGGGCAGTGACTTTTTCCATAGATTTATTTTTAAAATGTTTAATTAACCGTGAACAACCTTTAAATGTAATTGTGCTACATCAACTAATTAGTTTATATTGGCTAAATACTCTGTGCTGGACAAATTTTTATCATTTAAATAAATATATTGGTCACTCGTACGAGGATGGAGTGTTTAAATGGATTGGCATGCCCTTCAAACTGCATCTTTTGTAACCCAAGATTGTACTGTGCAGGTTTAAATGCCATGTGTCCACTCGCAATTTCATTTGTGCCACCGATAGACATGGCATAGTGACATTGTAAATAGTTTGTAAATATGTTTTATAGACTTCCTATTAGTGTTGCCTGTTTCACCAGTGATGAACAGTAACAGTTTCATGTGTGTGCAATATTTTATGAATGCGTAAATGAAGATTCTATGCATGAACTGCATATGCTATGAAAGCAGTGTGTTTTGGAAGTTATTTGTTTTTTACTGTAACTGCTGTATACCAAATGTTTAAAATAAATTTTGTTTCATAAATTTATATTAGTTTCATTGAAGAAAATGTCTACCAGTGCATACATGCACACATATAAACTTATATTTTTCATTTGTTTTTTTTTAATACTTGTTTTGTACTGTAGAAAGCTATGTTACTTGGCATTCCCAGTTCAATGTACTGTGACCATCAGTCATGTTTCCTAATCAATTATGGTAATGAATACGTACATTGACAGCCTGTGGACTGCCAGCACTGCTATTTCACATTCAGATTCTGTTTTAGTGTCTGTGGAACAGTGGTTTTGTTTATAATCAGGGTTGGCTCAAAGCTCGAAAACTCAACCTGGGTCAATCAAGCCTCTACCGTTCAGCTCGGATTGGCATGCACACCAAAGTAAACACTCTTTGCTTACCTCAGTTCTATATTATCAAGCTTATTTACTTGGCTTCCTCACTTTTTAAGTTGCTGCTCTAATAAGATTTAAAGGAGAGAAGCTTAGAATTTGCTTTGTTTACTTAATCATGCAGTGATAAATGCATGGAGAACAAGACTATAGTCCATTCGTAGTCACTTCCAACTTTTCTGAAGCCCTGCTAAAGTTCTACTTCCAGGATATTCCTCTACCTCATGCAAACAAAGCTTATCGAAGTATTATTATTCTCCATAAGAACTATTTCTTACTAGGTATTGCCAACACACTTATTTTCTCACTGTTTTAATTGATATTAATTATAAATGAAATATAATAATTTATAAATTACATTTTAGTAAAATTTCAATTTAACCAAAGGAAAAGGTACTTTAAAGTTAACACAAGAATAAAATGTTTGTGATACAAACTTAATTAGGAAACAAACCAAACAAGTCACACATGGTGTGATTTTTTGAAGGTTTTATTTAAAAAATTTGAAGAGAACACCTAAAATTCATTATGTAGACATGCTTAGTAATGGTTGCGTTTGTGTCTCAAAGTTATCACATAACAATAGCTTGTGTTTGTAGTCTTAATTGCACACTCTAGCATCACACCGTGAAATGAGAGATCATGAATAAAATCACACTGCCATTCTGTTATAGTTCACTACACAAAGTATGTACACACGCACACACACACAAAAAAACACACACAGAATTCAACTTCTTTTAGTTGTGAACTTTGGCACAACTCTCTCTCTCACTGTGAGGTGAGGAGGCTGAATTCCTTCCTGGGATAAACAATTCAAGGTATCCCTTGTGAAGGAAAAATATGAGTAAGAGGTTTGCCTGGCTGGGTCGCAGTTCCTCCCACATTGAAAGGTGGTGATTTGTGATCCAAACCCTAGAGTGAGTTTGACCAAATATGTTTCCTGTCCCGGGAGTTCTGTTAAGCTCACTGTAAAGGGTGTAAAAAATATATGTGAAGCCAACTGTCACAGGAAGTGGAGGCGAATTTAGGCGGAGTTCTGGAGGGGGGGGGGGGGGGTGTCTCCTGCCAGCGGCGTCCTCTATAGGGAGTCGGTCTAGTGGGGATGCTGAGGGCATGAAATCGACCGAGGGGGTCACTGTTGTGTCAGCTGGCTCTCTGTGGGGGAATGCAGATAGTAATAATCTTACCTGCTGCGGTGTGCACCTGGTACATAGGGTGAACAGGCCCTAATTTCTGTGTAGGTGGAAGGGGCTGTAACAACTCTGCAATAGGTGAGTCTGGCTTACAATCATCTTAATATTCAACTCTATGGTGGGGCCAATCTAATCCTACTACGTTGTCCACACATTGCAGTATTGCCAGGGGGAGAAAGTGCACATGCACAAACGTGTGTGTGCACACACCTGAATTCTCTGTGTTAATGGCGGTGGCAAAGACCATACACACATTTTATGTCATCATATCACTCTTCCCTTTTCTCTCATGTACATCTATCTTCATCTTCTTGCATGGTGATGCCTCACTGGGGTTGGCTATTCTACCAAACTAACCCAGGGGTTGCAAATGCACTACTGGAAGGGGAAATTATGTGCTAAGTTCACACTTCATAACACACATAAGATCCGTGTACATATATGGACATAAGGCAAATTATTTATTTTGCACAAATCTCACTACGCAGTTTAAGAGACCAAAAGCAAATTGGTGAGTGGGAAACAAGAGTATTCTATTAACACAACAATCATAAGGATGTCGTGTAGAACAAACCCCAATATGTATGTATTTGAACTAGGAATCCAACATAATGCAGCTGTGCAAACAGGTGAAAATTCATATAGATGCAAATATGTAGTAATTTACAAAATATTTGCATTACAAACTTTAAAAATATATCTGCCAAAATTTTGAATAATTTATATTCCCATTTCAAGTGGTTATTTGCTTGACATTGACGACTGAAGTCTTTTTTACTTATATAAAATCAACTTCTTCTCATCACTGCGGCTGAGTCAATAGAGCACTGTGCCAGGATAAGCACAGTCAAAAATTTGTACTGTTTACCCACTGTAAAAGAGTCACCTTCCACTCCCAAAGAATTGTACTGTTCACCAGCCAAGCCGAGACTACGTTTCAAGGTCACCTAGACCCTATGCGCACCAAGGTATGACACTATTAGTATGAAGCGTCGAGATGCAGTAGCTGGATCGTCAGCTGGCAGGTGACATCACATCCCCAGGGGATCTAATGGCGCCACCCTCTCCACCAAATCAAGGGCAAGCTAGGAAGAGTATAAATACCGGGGCACGTCCCTTGGAATGTCAGTCTGTCCTATTCACTCACTGCACTCCTGGTGCCGAAGTAACCATTGGCTCTGCCTGGTCTTCACCATGCTTTTGGTGATGAAGACCAGGTCTTGAGATCCCCTCTTCATCTCTGAAGATCATCACCAGTTTAAGTCACTGAACACTTTCCAGTCCCTTCAGGACATACAGCGCAGCGTTAGTTAAAGTTGAGTTATTTTCATAGCCACTTTGCCTACCTACCCCCACTAGCTTGGAAACAGGTCACCTTCACCCATCTAGCATAGCAAGCTTCCGTTAAGTTCTTGATGAGTAGTACAGACCAACTTGTATATTTCCGTACCAAAATAAACAATATTTTATCCCACTTAGGATATTATTCCCGTAGTTGTAGAACCCTTCCCCAGACACATCAGGTCCATCGAGGGACAGTAGGTGACCGGGAATTTTATTCTAATCAAACCGCCAGCAGACACACACACACCTATCTTGGACGGCAGTAGATATAAAAGGGGAGTCCTAGCGCAACTCAATTTTCATGGAAAAATCAAGCAAATTACCCCCAAATTCGAGTAATTTTATCATTTTCAAGCCACTATTTTCAAATTTCTTGAACCCCCATTTGACTCAAATTCTTGATTCTCAAAAACAAGCACATTTAAGCTAAAAATAAGCAAAATCAATAAAAAAATCAAGCAAATTTTCGTTTTTGAAAAAAAAGTTGAGCAGGATTTGAGCCACCTTAAAAACAAGCTATTTTACCCCAAAAGCAAGTAAATTTCTCGCTTTTCAAGCTATTTTTCGTTTTCTAGAAATAATTTTGCAAGTGAGCAATCAAATTTAGGATAAAATCAAATGAAATATTAAAAATATTCAAATCAATAGAAATTGATATATTTTTTATGAGAACTCTATATTATTCACAGACTTTCAATTTTTAATTTCCTTTAAGCCTTTATACATTATAAAAAACCCCTTCTCATTTATTAGTTTCAATGAATTTTTATTGAGTATCTTGACATAGTACTCTGGCAATGAAATTTTAAGTTTACCATCTAGAATAAAAATTAATTTTTTTTTACCAAAATTAGATTCATAAATTTCAAAATCTGTAGCAGTAAACCATTTATTTTTTTCTAGATTTTTTAGTTTGGTGAATTCAAGCGAATGGTCCAACTTGTGCAGAGATTTCATTTTTTGTGTTATTTACAAAGAAAAAATTTATTTAAGAAAATTATTTTTTCATTCTCTCAATAAATTATTTCTCTTATTAAATAAAAAAATGGAAAATCAAGAAAAGCAATGTAAAAAGTATGGCGAAGTATTAAACATAGAAAGTTAAAAAAAAAATGACCTACAAATCCTGCACAAAAAATGACTCGCAAATCCTACACAAAAAATTACTTGCAAATACTGCACAAAAAAAAAACACTCAAATCCTGCACAAAAGTGACTCGCACATCCTGTACAAATAAAAATGACACAAATAAATAAAAAAATACGTAGATGTGAAAGATAAAGTTAAATTAGAAGAAATTAGTAGGGGAGGCAAAATGCCGGGTGGCACCAAAATATGAAGATATACAAAATATTACTAAATTTGTTAAGTTATACCCAATAACTTAGTTTATAATCCACTTTTAAAATTATTTTGCTTCATCTTTTTTAGAAGACAAAATTAATGAATAGAGACCAGATTCATTGATAAATATTGCATTTGGCTGTGTGTTTAAAGGCGTCCTATTTTAGGGGTGATTCTAAGATCAGTAAATTTCTTTTTATTGTCATTGTTAACAATATGTTTACAAGCTTTATGTTTTTTGTTTGTATTCTAATATTCCAGACAGGAAAAATTTCCCCCCTGCAAATTTTTATGGTTAAGTAAACTTTTATTTTTAATAAATGAATAACCAAGATCTTAACTCCAAGCTTTTAGCTTGCTTCTACTGCAATAAGAAACATTACCAAGTAACCAGAGAAAAATTAAATAGTTTGATAGAAGAAGATTACCAAGTAGAAAGTTTAGATATAAATTTACTTAAGAATGGCTGTGCTAAAATTACAGGAAAAAGATGGATTTCTAGAATTAATGGACTTAGATAAGCAAACTAGATCGAAATATATTGAAAGAATTCTGCATGCCATTAATAATGGTTTTAAGGAAAAAGAGGTCAATGCAGAAGACAAAGAAGAAGCAGCTATATGCTTGGATAATAAAATAGGTAGAGGCTATTCTTATTGCTACAGGCGGAAAATATAATGCACCATTAAACAATTACAATTATTTTATCTTCTCTTTAAATTTTTATATATCCTTAAGTATCGCCTATTCGTTTCGCATGATGGTAAAGCAATGTACATATCTGAACCTGGTTTATATTCTTTAATTTTTTATAACAATCTATAAATGGAAATAAATCTTCTACACAAAAATATGTTAAATTTTATTGTGTTTACTGGTATTTTTTTAAATTTTAATAGTTAAATTTAATAATTAATTTCATAATACAAGACCTGTTATAAAATAATATTTATTTGCACCCCTGCATAAGGTCAATGTGCAGACTTCGGATAAATGATCAAATATACATTATATAAAACTCGGATACAGATAAAACTAGGATAAGCTGCTTTCAAGTCATTATTCTAGCATTGTATGGATAGAAAACACCTATACAACATCTGAGAAAGCCAAATTAATGACAGGAACAAGCGTAAATTTTCGCTGGCGATGAGTGCAGGCTCATAGGAAATTGCTTCCCAATCCGTACATACACAGTGTACCAGGGTAATAACTACAGCATGCTAAAGAACAAACAATAACCAACATTTTCAGTGCTGCCACATATCAATGCAGTGTCCAAAAATGCCAAACTAACGCTCATTAGAAGCATAAAATTAGCAGTTTTTAAGACAATTCTCTTCAGATTTCAGTACTTTCTCCTGTCAATGCAGTGCTGCTAGAGTAAAATGGCAGTGGTGAGAATTGGAACTTCTTCCAGGCAGGTTTCAAAGGTAGGAGTGGGAGAAAGCATCTAGCAGGCGGCTGGTAATCTGTTCTTGAAAGTGAATGATTTCCTGCGGTATCTGCATCTTGGCTGGTGTGTCAGCCAGTGACACACTGTGCTTGTGCTCTGCCTACAATGAATGAGCAGTCTCGATGCTCTGTTTTGTTACACTTGAATCATTTTCATGGGCTTGCAGCATGATTCATTACTAAAATATATTTTTATGAAAATGTACATTGCTCATTTCATTTGAATGAACTCAAGTATTTGAATTTGTTGTTCAAAATATACAAACACAAATCCATGCATACTATCTTATTAGCTTTTTTTTTTTTTTTTATGGAAGCATAGAGTTGTGCAAAATTGAGTTTTACATCCCCTGGTTATGTAAAGGTTAGCTAGAAGTGGCAGAACATCTTAATTTTACTTATTTTAGTAAAGACAAAATCACTTGATTGCCAATTATCTGCTAAAGTCAGGAGTCAACCTGGGAGTGGGTTTCCCAGCCATAATTGGTTCGGCTTTCTCTAGATGTGAGCTATCGTGGTCATAAGGAGGACTTTAAATATTACTGTCTCAAGAAAATGAATGAAAAAAAAAAAGTTTAAGTGAATTTGTCCACAAAAATATTTCGTTTACAAACATTTACATTTCCATTATTTTTAACATTTTAATTTAATTACAATACAAATTATGGTTTCCAGTCATTGTATAGCCTGCATTTTTATCATAATGAAACTTAGGTTTTGATTACACAAATGAATGTGTGTACTACAGATATATAATTTATATGTCGATTAATATCAGTTAAATATTTGACGCTATATATTAAATATTGAGGTGTTTGTTGTACATTAAAAGTGTTGATAATATTTTTCAGTTACAGCTTTTGCACCTCATAGTGGAATGGTACTTTTAGTATATGAATAGTTTCTCTTGTACATATGCACCATAAATCATGGGACCGGCTATAAACAAAACATCTTTTCGTGAATTGAGGATGACTTCTTCCAGGTAAATAATGCCTTCTGCCGGCAGTAGCCTACGTACTAAAATTACCTTAAAAAGACTATTCGAATCAGGGGAAAAAGGGTAACACCATTTGTAAAAAAATTGATCAATTATTCTTCTAAATGTAGAACTGGAGCATGAATTCCTAGTTTGAATTATTGTGGCAAGTGTATTATTTGTATATTATTTATGATGTTTTAATAGCAATAGTACTACTATAGGTCTAACTTTTGCAGTTATAATAATACGGAACCAATATGGCAGAACATCTCTCTACTGAGGCACAGCCCCTTTTGATAAAAATGAGAGTGATTTGGCTATACTCAGTATGAATATACTGAAAGAGACATGCAATTTGTACAAATGTACCAAACTGCCGAATGAAATATGGATATATGTGTGTGGGCATGTAAGTATATTATGCTAGAGTATAAAAGCCTATTCATTAAACAATTCGAAACATTATTAAGAATGAGTTTGTGCATTGAAAGCAAGCATGAAAAACTAAAGTAATCAAGGTCTCATTACACAGATAGGTTTCATACAACATAGTGAAAATGTACAATACTCTACATTTCTGCTGTTTTAGCATACTCAAAGAGTCCAAAGTCGTTTATAATTCTAGTTCGTGTTTACAAAATTAATAGAGTAAACAAATCCCCAACATCTGCAATTATGATTAATAATTCAAGAATGATCCATAATTTGAGACCTAAGACTGTTCAGCTCATAACATCTGGCATTCTGCATTACTTAATGTTACAAATATTTCTTTTCACAGATTTTGTAAGAATATGCAAGAAGTTAGAAACTTACGAATGTTTATGTATTCCTATTTATATGAAGTTTTAAGAAATTCAAAATTTTTTATAGGTGCCCTACACATCCATGGTATCTTACTTGCGAGTGAGGTGCAATGGCGAAGAAACCAGACTCACTGCCAGGAGTACTCTATTTTGATTTCCAGTCCAGCCTTCCTTAGGCTTTCCATTTTCACTCTTAGGGAACGTTGGGCTAGTTTATATGGCATTTATTTTGAGCTCAAGATATAAACAGTTCCCTGTCTCTAATTCTTTAAGCAACTTGCTCCGTTTCTGACCACCCTGCTGTCAACGTGACGTAAAGCTCTATCTACCCACCTACTGTACCAAACATGCAATAAATAAATTGCAACAAATAATATAGAAATTATACCAGAATGATTGAGTGGGAAGCACAGTTCCCTTGTAATGCCATTAAGTATAACAAATTCATTTGGAATAGGTTTTGGTAATATTGAAAAAAAGAGGGGATGTAGATGTGATTAGAAGAGAAACACACACTGGATTCATACACATGTTCTAGTATTCAAGTACTTTGTTTCTTTCGAAAAAAGTAATTTGGAAATTTAAGGAGAAAAAGAAAAACTTAAAACTGTAATCTTCTTCAGTGTACAGTTTTCTTGAGAAAACGTTCCGCAATGCATATATTTTAGCGTATATTTAATCATTGAATAAAATTAGTTTGGTTGTGGCACCTACTGTATTGTTACATTTAATCACTTTTGTTGCTGAACTCTCTGTACAATATTCACATGTAAAAACAATGTTAACTATTAATTCCAATCCATGATGGAACTCTTAACAGTTAGCATAGTTACAGTAATTCTGTTTGTTTCTTTGTAACTTGCTGTGCTGCTATAAAAATTACAAATTGTTATGGATCTTGTAGTTTGTATTATTACAGCTGTTTGTCATTAGCAAATTTCATTATTAAAAAATATATGTTTACTTCAAATGAAATAAAAAACTGAATGAATTTTCATAACTAACTTACAATGATGTGTAAAAGGTAAATGAACAGATGCGAATTAGAGTAAACCATCACTAACTGTGCATAAAAGTTTTGTAAAATTTTTATTACACTCTTAAATGCGATATACGCATTCTCTTAATACGTATACTTAGAGTATGTGATCGGACATAATATAATATGCGTTTATGTACATGTATACATTGCCCCATTTGCACATGTTTTTCCATGGCATAGAAAGTTTTCCAGGTTTTTTCATTACGTCTACCGTTTGAAGGTAGTGGGGTCGTGATCGGCTTGTTGCAAATATCAGGCTAGTCTTGTAATCTTGAGTGCCAAGAGAGTTTTTGCCGACTGCTAGCATAATTTTTAATGCAATGTGTTTTTTTTTTACACAATGGGAGCTTATGGCGGCCGGCACATATAACTTTGGACCACCTCCATCGCTAATTGGCTGATAGCGACAGACCTTAAGGTCTTCACACCCAGAAAAACTATGAAACCTTAATGTGAAAGAAGTTCTATAACGGAAAGGACTGTACAAACATGTGTGTGAAAGGGACATACACTCACAATTACAGTTAAGTTAATCATTGGGCCTCTTTTTCATTTTACTCATTTGGTTATACATTTTATTGTCATTTTTTAATACTCTTTTAATCTAGCTTTAAGAAATGTTTTTCTTTCCTATACAGAAAGCATTGTAGGGATTTTTATAGCGCATTAATTTCTCACTACTTATTGACAGCGTGATTATGGAAATCAGACTCAATGGTAATAAATTCAATGATTTGAAGATATTTGAGAAGAAAATATTAATAAATTACTCAGCATCGACAGCGTGCAATGACAGGAAATTATATAGTGTCTTATATGTGGCAAGTAGATATATTTTTAGAGTTCTCCGGATAATCACAGTTAATTGCAATTCATCTATAACTAATGGGAATTTGGACACACTACTTTAAATCTATTAAAATTAACAAGGTATTACAAATTGTACTGTTCAAATGCCACCAAGTCAAATCTGGCTATGAGTACCTAACCTAAATACATTCATAACAGCGGTTAGAAAGCCTCTTAAATTATGAACGAATAATAATTCGTAATACAATAGTGTGATGCGTGACCAGCTAGGTTAATAGTCACGACAAATGAGGATTCTGTCCACTAGACCAAAAGCGGGGTGACTGAGTTAGCTAGGCGACGAGAGGTGAGGAGTATTGGCTAGTACTCACACCTACTTCTTGGGGACTGTGTTGGTGGTGTACTTGGTCCAGTCGTAACGAGCCTGGTCCACTCTGTGGCTGCGGTTCCACAGGTGAGATTCGTTTGTCCAGAAATGGATGTTATCCCAACCGAACCTCACTTCCGTACTGGTCAAAAATTCCCTCACAACAGGATGGCACGACGGGTAAATGTGTATGCATGGAGAAACGAATAATACCACAACTGGAGCAGCGTGGTTCCGTACCGCCTGCCTTTCTGGTGTAGGCTGAGGAAGTGCACTTAACTGTCTGGCATAAAGAAGCGCTGTGTGTTGCTTTACACCTCTGGCCTTTGGCTGAAAGGCATTAAGTCCCCACTCACAGCATACTGGATACACCTCGACTCAAATACTGAACATAAGTTAGTGTAAGTCCGGTTTTGGCTTGCTGACCAGGCTCTTGAAAGTCTCCACTGATCCCCAACCTATGCGGGCTGATCAGAGGCGTGGAGCTGTTTGTGTCACCAATGCCGCCACTGGATGTGTGTCCACACAGGAATGGATGGCAGATCTCAAGCCACGCTACATCATGGCACTGGCAGCAAAGCTGTGGGATAAGGCAATTACTTGAGACTGTCACCCTTCTCTGGGTGAAGGTGTTACTAGTGGTCGTGATTCCTCTGTTCCTCCCCAACGGCACTGGAAGCAATGCTGTGGTAGTTTGGGAAGCAACAGATGGCCGTCTAATGGGTGTGTGAAAATATGACGGACCTCTGAAGGGCGTCCATGGCTGAAGTTAATTCAGTAGTTGCAAATTCCCAGGTCCTCATCAAAGGTGTACATAGCAACCTGTATCTAGCGGGTAAACAGACAGATACTCTAATAAAAAAAATCTGAGAAGTCGGAAACAACAGTATGTTTATTGAAGTCTCAATAAACATGCATTGTGTGCTACCTCCTACCAATCAATTGAGCTCTGAAGGTTACTACGCTGGCCAGGTATAGGCGACCTGGTTCTAATGGAGAATGGGAAAGAAAAAGCTTAATGAGAAAATATATAATACTACTAAATTGTCTAAAGCAGATGTCTCGAGGAGACAAATGTGAATTGAACGTGTTGGTAAGTGTGTTCGCAGGTTGTCGGGTTGACTGGTCGCGGACGGTGAAGTAGCCACAGGGGCGTACTCAATGCTTCAAAGATCTCCGGCGGTTCCAGCACTAGCAGCAGTGCTGTGGAATAATGCAAGAGATGGAACAAGAATGACTGTTCGTGCCCAGCAGCTTCCAGACTTATATAGTGGAAGCTTGTAGGTTACCAGTGCGGGGTGCAGGGGAGATGTGATGTCCTCCTTCCTTAGTTGGCGTGGGAATACTCTGGTCAGCGATTCAGCTTCGTGCCTCTCAGAGGCGCTCGACCTTGCCCAAGGTCTGGGCAGCATGTAGGCTCCAAGCATAGAGGAGGGGGGGGGGGGGGGGCGGTGTGCCTGCCGGGTTGCGTATCCTCCAGATGAGAAGGAATCGCTCATAGTTCCTGCTGCCTGTAGGGTATGCAGCGTGTTGCTCACTTCTGTAGTGGTGGAAGAGGTACTCTAGGCAATGAGTCATAATCGTATTAGATTAGTTGTATAAGCGGCACACGTCAATTCGCCCCCTCTCTGTTGTGATGAAGACTCATCGTGGAAAACGTGGTGGAGAAAGGCCTGGAAGGTCTCTAGAAGATCTGGGTAGACGTTGGTAGACGTGCCGAGGCAGGCAGCACGAAAAAAATCTTCATACACAGGTAGGCGTGACCCTTAATGTTGGGGTGCTTTACCTCTGTAGCAACGCGTGTTCTGTGCACTTCTGGGCGGCTGGCCGGTGAAACGAAACGTGTGAAACATGGAGTGGTGTCTGTCGGCCGGCGACCTTGATTCTTTCTCTCTCTTGTGGTCGGGCATCCTTCTCTGCCCCTCGCCTCGGTTATTGGGATTTGCTGATATGGCGAGAATGTATATTCCTCCCGTGTGCAAAGATTACTGGGTTAGGAAGTCGCGCGTGTCGGGTGTCCTACTGGCCTACATTTCATATGCATGCCACTTACAAAAATCAGCATAGCGCTTATGGATATTACAAGGTAATCGTACATAAAACCTGAAAGAAAAATTATTAAAAATAATGGCACGTTAAAACAAGCAGATTAAAGTAAGAATAATTATAATAATTAGAAGCCTTACTGCGGAAGGCAGGGAAACGCCACTAATATCCTGGAGCTTGCTGCAGTGAGTTATGAAAGGAAAAGGAAAATCTTTCCAGGGAACCTTTGTGTCTGTCAGCAAGCTAAATAGTTACGTGTCCTAGATTGCGAGGTGGCAACCACAGACCCATCAATACCTGGATTGACCGGCTAAATGAATACACTACATGCATGACTATCGCGGCAAATTGTGCGCACGTTGGTCATTGAATACAATACACATAAACACTCAAATTTTTAAGTTAACGATATTTTGCACCAGATTTGGGGAGCTTTAACGCTCAGAGTCTTTGGTTGATACTGAGTAGGTGAACAAGATATTGCAAACAAAAGCACATATAAACATACACATACATAAAAATACCCTCCTACAAAACAGCATTCTTTCTTGTAGGCGATCTTCACATATACCCTTTCAAAACGTATTATAATATTTACGCATGTGCGTACACATCAAATCAGATTTAATTCTGGGGAAAAAAAAACTAACCTAGCTATCCCTTGCAGGAGTCTATCTTATATCGCAGGTCTAACAGTTAGTATGTACACTGTGTATCTTCATTGGAATGTTCAAGATAAGTTCCTAAGGAATGTTCGCTTTTGCCAATGCTGAAAACACACTCTTACACAACTGCATTCTTCATGTAAGCGATCTTCACATAAACACTTTCAAAACATATTGCGACACTTGTAGGTTTACCTACACATGAACTCAGATTTATGGATGATCATTATAAAAATACAAAAAGCTAAAATGTCATTGTAATGTCTAAGTTTCTGTCTTCACTTAATCACTGGCACTGTGATGAGCGTCTCTACGTGATTCACTTATGGTAGCCATTACTGTCACTGTGGTGAGCATCCATTCGTAATGCTACTTACTTAAGTGGGCTGTCTGCCACTGAAACACTTAAACCATGAGGTGTAAAATGTCCATAAAAAGTTATCGACGTACAGCTTTTTACGACTGTAAAAACAGTTAATTATCACGTAGTCGAGTGACTAATTACTGGAACATTTACTTCGTTAGTTCTTTCTACTCGAACTGTACTGGATACTTTTGAATTTTAATTTAGCCTAAATGTGATTGTTCTGCTTACGCCACTGTCTTTGGCTTGCGGCTAAATTAACTGTGGTACACGTGACCAGTCTATAACGAGTCCACGTACACGTAGTAGCGGTTTACGGCGATCCTCGGTTTCACCTTCAACAGGCCTCCCCTTTGGACGAAGGGCAGCGTGCAGAGGGTATGACCACATATACCTGGTTGTGTATCTACATGGTGATTCCCGGTACCGGTCAGGCGTGTTGGCGGCCTTGGAGGTACGGGGGGTAGGGGAGTGGGCATCAGGCATCGTGGAGCAGCCTGTGGCATCTGCTTCTGCGCAACAAAGTGGGAGGGCACCACTCGTTTAAGGGACCTTGAGGCAGTGCGGGGGAGTGTCAAGCCTTCCACCCCGACTGCATGGGTTTCTACCCGTAGGGCAGGATGTTTCTCTGATAGGACAGTGTGGGGGAGAAAGATCTCCACCCCAACAGCGGGCAGTACAGCTCGTCGTGGTTCCAGGTCATGGGCAGCATCAACGGTGTCCGTGGCCAGGCCCTGGGGCGAGGCAGTGGAAGAGAGATTCACGTCGACCTCCACTGCGGGTGATGTGCCTGTTGAGGGGTAGTGGGTGGCATCAACATTTTCAATGAAAGCGGCCTCTCCCGTAGCAAGATGGCGGGGCAGAGCATTCCAATGTGGCAGCTCACGCCTGGGTCTGGGGTATTCCTGCGTCGCAGGACCTGGGAACAGAGCACGTCTGTTGCAGCTCGACGCCCCGGGTATAGGCTGTTCACAGTAAAGTGAGCACTTTTTAAGGCCCTTTGGACAGGCATTAAATGCTAATAAATCAATTTTATTGCAGCTCCAGAACTTTACTTTTGTTAGGGGTGAAATGTATATACTGTGTTTGTTAGTCTGATGGCAATGTTTACAATAAAAAATGACAGAAAGACAGAAATCTAATGAAAAGAAAAATCCAGCAGGGCCTTAAAAAGTTCTCACTTTACCGTGAACAGGCTTTAGCAGAGTTTCCTGTCTAACAGGAAGCTGGGAAGGAGCATTCTTCTCCAAGCTTGACGTCCAAGCTGGCGGGAGTTCCTGAATGGCAAGATCTTAAGGCAGAGCACTTCCGGCTTGGCAGCTCGACGCCTTGGTAGGCGGGTTGTCCTGCGTGGCAGCTCGACGTCCCGATAGGCGGGTGTTCCTGCATGGTAGGTTCTTCCTCGTTGGAGTCAGAGGCCAACTTCGTTGAAGCAGGTACGGCCTTGACTTCTGGCTTCAGAGTTGTACTAGGTGGTGACGTAGGCGCTGGTACAATTCCTACCCCTCTTGCAGAAGGAGCCTCAGATTGTTTGCTAATTCAGCTTGATCAGCGAGGGTGTTCGAAGGGGTTCTCGGTCATGTGGACTCCGCCATGACACTTCGGAGCAGCTAGAAGGTGCTGTACCGTGTTTGGCTGCGATTTTCTCAGCATAGCTGCATGGCGTCGAGGGCATTGATCTGACGGAAAATGCACCTTGGCATTGTTCTTCCTTGGGCTTCCATGGGGAGATGTAACTGGGGGCCCTGTTAACGATGAGCAGCATCAGCTCAGTTCTAGATATGGGTCCCAGTTTGGTATCGGGAGCAACCCTCTTGGGTGGGGGTTCGTCTTCATCTTTGGACTGACCAGGAGAATCACCTTCGGCGTCTTCGTCTCCAAGTGTCGGTAAGTTCCCTGGGTAGGGTCATATCTTGCCTCAGGTAGCCTTTCGTATTCGTCCTCATATATCTTCTGCCCAGTAGACGTTGTCTCGTTTGCCTACTATACGGTATGGTCCCTCCCACTTGTCAGCAAGGTCAGCGCTAGCGCTAAATTGGTTGCTGGTTTTGCTGAGGGTGACTTCGCAAAAGGATGGCTTCCACAAGGTTAAATTCTCTTACCCCAGCTTTAGGTTGTGGGCATTTCTTGAGAATGTATGCAGTTTGGGCTCGCTGGGCGTGTGTGGTGCGGGCCAAGGCTGCTAGCCGGATGTCCTCGGGTTGAGGCATGTCTGGTGGCTCGCTTTCCCATTGTCAGTCGCCTGGTCTGCGTAATGTTTGTCCCAGGTGTAGGATGCTCACACTGGTATCGACTTCATTAGTGCAGCGTCGAAGGACAAACAGTATGGTGGGGATGTGTTTATCCCAATGTTTGTAATTGTTACCTACACTGATACAAAGGCACTTCTTGATCTCCTGGTTCTTCCGTTCAGTAGTGGCTTGGGGATGGTAGGGGGAAGTAGTCCAGGCTTCTACCCCCGCACTCCTGACAGGTGGTTTGCCATTGATGGTTCGTAAACTGTGTGCCATTGTCTGTCAGTATGGCTTTTGGATATCCCCATCGTGAGAAAATCTCTGTCTCCATTTTTCACACGATTGGGGTGGTTTCTTTAAAATTGGTCTTTTACCACGAGCAGGTAGTGGTTCCCTTTAGTGCTCCGTGGATACGGGCCCATCAGATCGGCGACGATGTGGGTCCAGGCCGTCTTGGATCTCCGTGGTTTTGTGGTGGGAGGGGTAACCGGGTAGGCTTTGCAGTGGCAGCATGTGACACAGTTGCTAACATATACTTCCGGACATTGTGGCTTATTCCGTACCAATTATAACGGGTTTTAATGTCCAGCAGGGTTTCCCTAGTACCCGGGTAACCAGCTTAGAGATGCTCGCGATGGTGCCGGCATATATCGGTGCGTAGGTGTGGTGGAACCCAGATTTTCCAAGGCATATTGGGCTGTCCGCTACTTATCCACACGTCATCCCGTGGTTCGAATAGCTGGGGATGTTCCCATAGTAGGAGTTGGATGTCGGGGTTCTCCTGCTAGCTTAAGGTTATTTGCAGTTGAAGAAGACGGATTTTTCCTCCAGACTTCTATCGCACTGAGTGAGGGGAGGGGGGGGGGCAGACATTTTCTCCTCCTCTTTCTCTTCAGTTGTTGGGAAACACAAAAAGAGTATCTGGCAGGTCGTTTTCCTTTACTGGGCAATGCTGTACCTCAAAGTCAAACTCAGTAAGGAACATGCACCCCTCCCCACCCCCTCCATCGGCCAGACTTGGCCTTTGAATTCCGGGACCTGTGTAGCCATTGGAGGGCTTTGGAATCGGTCCATAGAATGAAGTGTTGACTGAGATAATACGTGTACTTCTTCATGGCCCAGATAACAGCCAGACACTCTTGCTCATTAATGTGGTAGCGCTGCTCTGTTTCGTTTACGCGGGTAGATGCATACGCTATCACATGTGGATGTCCTTCTCTGTCTTGCTGGTACAGTACTGTGCCCAGGCCGTTTTAACATGCGTCCATTTGCAGTATTAGGGGTTTGTCCCCTTGTGGTCGATGGAGCTGGTGGATATTTTTGAAGCTATTCTTCACGTTGGAAAATGCTTATCGTTGTTCCGGACCCCATTGCCAACGTGAGTCCTTCTCGAGGAGTGGATGTAATGGTGCCATATATGTTGCAATATTTGGAACAAAGTCTCGTAGCCAATTACAAGGACCCAGGTACCGTCTTAGTTGTCGCTTATTTGAAGGTTCTTCCACTTCTTCGATCACGCGTACCAAACAGTGTTGGGGGAAGTTTCCCTCAGGTGATATGACGTGTGTCAGATAATCTATTGAAGACTTACCGAAAAAGCTTTTTGACAGCTTGCAAGTTATTTTGTGTAATTCGAGCCTTTCCAATACTCGTTGCAGATGGCCTGGGTGTTCCTCCCAGCTGTTGGCATATATTATTACATAGTCAAGATAAGCGAAGCAGAACTCGCCAATGTAACAGGTTAGTACTTCAGCCGACATTAATCGTTGAAATGTCGCTGGGGCATTTTTCAAGCCGAAAGGTAGGTCTCCAAATTGGAGGGTTTCACTCTCTGGTGTTGTAAAGGCAGTATATTTGTAACTGTCCAGGTGGACTACAATCTGCCATTAGCCTGACTCCATGTCAAGAGTGCTGAATATTTTGGCCTTGCAAATGTCTCGTAGTGTACGAGACAAGTCTATAGCTGGAGGAGCGATTGGGTGGGTAACTTCATTCAACGACCTGTAGTTTACAAGGACCACATGTGAGTTATATGGGGAATTCGATGACTCTACGATTCCCTGGTCCTTCATATCGTAGACCTGCTCTATGATGAGGTCACGGTGATGGGCTGACACTCAGTATGGACGGTTGTAGACTGGTACATTAGTGGTAGGCCATATTTCATACTGTATAGAACATGTCTGTTGTAGTAGTCCTCCTTGTTCAAATGTCTGGGCGTGCTTATTTAGTATGGCCTTTAATTGGGAAAATTCTGGCTCGTCGAGTTCGTGGTTAATGCTCATCGGGTCAATGGGCAATGGCAGGATGTCGTCTGGGTTTTGATCCCAGTTTACAGTTATTCGGCTCTTCATTGTACGTGATCTAAAACGCATTGATTGTGGATGAGCCATGGGCACCTTAGTATCACTGATTTGGACATGGTTGGTGTTGCAATAATTTGAATTTTTATATTCAGAGTAATGCGGCCTGTTACATCCAGGGTGGATTCAGGTTGCGCCATTCTTACTATTTTAGTTTGTGGTCTTAGTTCGGCGAGCTGGTTTGATGTTAACAAATTCTTTCTGATAAAATTTCTGGTGGCGTCCGAGTCAAGTATGGCGAGTACCCTATTATTATTATTTACCTCCATCTCAAAGTGGGGGGCTATGGGAATCTGTACTTTCCCATTTAGTCCCTGAAGGAAGAGCCCTTGTACACCAGGAGGTGGTGGCCTGCTTCGTACCCCGGCGTCGGCATTTCCTGGCTTGTTTCAGGGGGTGGGGGGGGGGGGTTGGATTTCCAGCTGGTCGAGAGTTGGGTTATTTGACGTTTTGTCAACTCGGGTCGGTGGAACGGCAGCTCCTTCTGGTTTCCGAGAGCAGTCCTTGATCCAGTAGTTTTCTGGACAGAACCAACATTTGGGTACAAATGCCATGCGAGGGGTTGTGGTTGGTACTCTTTAGGAGGCGCAACAGGGTATGCTCGTACCTCTGGGGCTTTGATGGATACTGGTTTTTCGAGACTTGCCTGTGCTGCGAAGTTCTGCTCAGCTTCTCGGGATTGATTAAGTAATTCATCCAAGGGAGTGGGTCTTGTTGTCAAGAGTACATTCTGGAGATTTGGTAGTAACATTCGACCGATGGAACGAACTGCGGTAGCCTCGTCGATGCCGGGAAGCACACGTCGAAACATTTGTTCTTTTCTTCATATGAAGATTTCGGCTTCTTTGTCAAGTACCAGGGTCTAGCTATAAAACTGTGTCATTAGCCTAGCCAACACCTCCTCGCCCGTGAATTCAGCCGCTATCTGGTTACTGAACTATTTCAGTATCCTTCCCACCTTGTGCGGGCAAGGCCCTTCAGATGCAGTTGGGCCCGGTCAACCCATTGTTTCGGTGACAGGACCGTTTCTTTGAACTCTTTTTCGCATTCCTGCGTAAATGTGACTGGGTCTTCGTGTGGACGACCTGCAAAGTCAGTTATTTGTATACCATCATCCATATACATCCGGGAAGGCTTAGATCTACGGGAATGAAATATGTGTTTCCTTCTGCACCTCTCGCATTGGTAGGCCATCCTGGGCATGGATACTCATTCGTCGGGCCACCCTATGCATAGGTGGTAAGGTTCACTGCACGTTATGCACTTTATGCGGTTTAGGCCTCACCTGGGGCATGTTATTTTGTTACATTAACTTGTTCATTGTTGCCGGCAAACGGTACAGCGGTACTCTAAACCATCTATCGCTCGGGTCTCCCCAGGCCAGCCTATACAGGCATAATGAAAGAGTTTATTGCAGTAGGTGCATTCTATCTTTAATGTGCCATGGCCTGGGCAGTCAGCATGGCTACACTGTACGTTGGGTTCGTTGTCGGAGTTCTCGCCAGTGATGACGTTGACTTCGGCGTCTGACATGGTAGTGGTTAAGGACGCCACGGGGTGTTTTGAGGACTCTCCGAAGTCCGCTTGACTGATAATTTCGACCCTTAGCTCTTGGGATATGGTTGGTCAAGTTCGTGCCATTTACTGCGTACAGCATTTCGTCTGATGCCCCACGTTGGGCGCCAGAAAATCTCTTGACGCATGACTGGCTAGGTTAATAGTCACGACAGTCAAAGACTCTGTCCGCTAGACCAAAAGCGGGTGACTGAGTTAGCTAGACGACGAGAGGTGAGGAGTGTTGGCTAGTACTCACTTACTCCTACTTCTTGGGTGCCATCTTGGTGGTGTACTTGGTCCAGTCGTAATGAGCCTGGCCCACTCTGTGGCTGCGGTTCCACAGGTGAGATTTGTTTGTCCAGAAGTGGATGTTATGCCAACCAAACCTCACTTCCGTACCGGTCAATAATCCTCTTACCACAGGATGGCACGAAGGGAGAATACGTAAGTACGGAGAAACAAATAATACCACAACCAGAGCAGTCAATACTGATGTGTGCCCAAGTTGGGTGGCACGGTTCCGTTCCGCCTGCCTTTCCAGTGTAAGCTGAGGAAGTGCACTTAACTGTCTAGTGTAAAGAAGCTCTGCGTGTCACTCCCTACACCTGCGGCCGCGCCTTTGGCTGAAAGGCAATAAGTCCCCACTCACAGGTTACTGGGTACACCTTGACTTGAATACTGAACACAAGTTATAGTGCAAGTCCGGTTTTGGATTGCTGACCAGGCTCTTGAAAGTCTCCACTGATCCCCCATGCTATGCGGGCTGATCAGAGACGTGGAGCTGTTTGGGTCACCAATGCCGCCACTGGATGTGCGTCCACACAGGAATGGACGGCAGATCTCAAGCCACAGTATATCCTGGCAATGGAAGCAGTGCTGTGGGATAAGGCAATTACTTGAGACTGTCACCCCTCTCTGGGTGAAGGTGTTACTAGTGGTCGTGATTCCTCTGTTCCTCCCCAACGGCACTGGAAGCAATGCTGTGGTAGTTTGGGAAGCAACAGACAGCCATCTAATGGGTGTGTGAAAATATGACAGACCCCTGAAGGGCGTCCGTGGCTGCAGTTAATTCAATAGTTATAAATTCCCCGATCCTAGTCAAAATTGTACGTAGCAACCTGTATATAGCGGCTAAACAGACAGATACTCTAATAAAGAAAAGCTGAGGAGTAGGAAGCAACAGTACGTTTATTGAAATCTGAAACAACAGTATATTTATTGAAATCTCAATAAATATGTGAAGCGCGTGCTACCTCTTACCATGCAATTGAGTGCTGAAGTTTGCTACGCTGGCCAGGTGTAAGCGACCTGGTTCTAATGGGAAATGGTTAGCTGCCTCAGGGCACGGCCGAGCGTCGCCAAACAGTCCCGATGACTAGAGGGTTCTTACCTCCCACTCCGGCCTCACAGTAGGACGTCGCACGCCCCCCTTACGGCTTGCCGCCGCACCCTGCAGTTTTGCCTATATAAGTCAGTGTGCGGCCGGGCTCACAAGTTCTTTCTTCCAGTTCTTCGAGCTCGCTCCACCACTTCTAGTGCTGCAGCCTCCAACTACTGCGAACTCTTCAGCAGCCACCAGAGGCTTCTGCAGCAATAGCGACCAAAGGCTGCAGTGATGTCAATACCTTCCAGTTACTAGAAGCTTCTTCTGCAGTAACACTGACATTCAACACACCCTGCTACTAGAGCAGTAGACGTTAACTTCTCTGTCTTGTACAGATATCCCCTTAACTAGTTAGCTTCGTATATTATTACCAATTAACAGTCAGTTTGTTATATTTCCCAAATAGCCTAGGACCAGGTCACCTACACCTTGATTGCGCAGGTTACTTCCAGCAACCCGTCTACTTGGTAGGAGTTAGCACGAGTCACTTGTGTTTATTACGGTGCTAATAAACACAGTTTTGTTCTTTTAGGCAAGTGTTTTATTTATAGAGTAATCTTGAATATGCCAGCTAGGAAGGATACGAGTTGTGCACTGCCAACCAAGACCGGTTATTTTACACACGAACTAGCTACGACTGGGGACTCCCATCTGGAGTCCACCAGTCCCAAACACACAGTCAACGACACCTGTTCTAGACGTTTGGGGATATAACAGCAGAGCCCCAAACATTAGAAACTCCTCCAATTGAGTTGTGTCCCTACTGTAGCACCTAGGTTCTGGCGGGGGTATTTTCTTAGGTGTTACGGCCTGGCCTTGGTTGCGATGCCACACCCAGCAGTAGCAGGAAGGTGGCCGACACGGCATCAATGCTTCTGGTCTGCCCGCCAGTGGTAGGGGGCCTTCTGAAGCACTGAGTTAGTGCCACCAGCTGCTACTGGAAGTACACTCTTCTATGGTTACGTCTCACGTCCGTAGTGCACGACCCTTATCATTTGGTGGTGGTTTACACTCTATGCCATACAAGGTGAGGCACGGCTCCCAGAGAGAGGAGCAAAAGATTGCACACCTCGCTACCAAGCAGCGGACTGTATTGACTCCACCGACAGCAGACAGACAGGCGGAATGAGACTACGTCGCCTTAGTAAGGCTTTTGGAGAGACCAGCCTCTCCTGTATCAGACTATATTGTTTTCCCCCCGCATAAGCGTACACACCAGGACTATCATCCTGTCCTGAGTGGTGTACTACACAGAACTGGGGTAAGGTATGGTATCTCCAATCCAAGATTCTGGAGTCTTGAGGGAATCGACTGGAATCTGCAGTACCGTGCTGGCTGACACGGTGCCATCAACTTGAAGCCTGAAGACTGTGCCGTCAACCCCTGTTTGCAGCCAGCCACTATTCTCCAGCAGGCCGAAGTCATCGGTAAGTCTGGTAATCCTGACACCTCTAACCAGTCATCTACAGTAACCCATAAACCTGTAGTACGTATGAGGGTAGACAACCAAAAGGGGCTAGCCAGCCAGACTATTGAGAACTTCGTACCAGCACGTAAAACAACCTGCCCTATAAAGATATAGAGCCAAAAGCGGCCTTAGTAAATCCCTAAACACGTCTGTTGACCTAACGCAAATAAAGCCACGGCGACCATGCCTCGCACTCAGTAACTCGGGCACACATCACAGTAAAAACAATTTCACCTAAACTTGTTTAAATAGAGGAAATAATGTCTCAAAATACAATATATAAAATTGATTGTATTCTGATACCAAATGTAAGTTGACCAAAAACTTTCAAACCCTCCAAAACTGAAAATTTGACAGAATGCTAGTCAAATTTTAAATGTACTAAACGCACTATCAGCTAAGAGCGCACGGAGAAGTTATCAATCCAGCAGTCTCACAGCGGACTGTTAGAAATGGTGGGCGGGGGTTATGCGGCGGCGAAAGGATTACCTCTTCACGCCGCTACTTGTTGGCGACACCTTGCGCGTGTGCAATGTCTGTCTTTTAAAGAAATTAATTATATTTTATCGCAAAGGAAACTTGTAATTTTGGTACAGAAATGAATAAATAACTATAAGGCAATTCTAATTGATTTCTTTACTGTCATTAATAATTTATCATTCAAAACTAGGTCCTCTGATTTTCCCTGTCATTTGTTACACTGCAATCGACTCGGTGCTTACTTGCCCATTATTAGACGGCAAAAGGTGTGGAACAGACCCTTATATTTTATCAGTTTATTCAAATGACGCGTGTCATTGAAAAAAATTATTATAAATCCTATTTCCCCATAAGAAGTTACTGAAAATGAACTTTACATTTATAATACAAGTTGCTCGATGTACAAACAATTTTTGGTGACAAGGGGAGATCACATATATGCTTCTGGGCATATACTGTAGTTCTATTTGTGAAGATGCTGCTTAAGTTAATAAATATTATGTTTTAAAATCATGTTAGTTTTACAGCATACACAATGAAACACCAAACTTATGGGGGGGGGGGGGGGACCTTCAATAGCAAAAGAAAAATTCTTTGCAAATAATAATTCCTCGTTGAAATGTTTTGCGTAACATTTTCAGGCAAAACCATTTGTTTTGAAAGACAAGTGATGATAAGTGGAACTATTTTGAGCGACACATAATCTTGATAAAATGTCCACATTCGACAGGCAAAGTTTATTTGCTTTGGTCGTAGCTGGTGCGTGTAGGCAAATGTGCACAGCCGAGAGACTTGTTTTTCCTTTTGGTAGACACCACTTTTCCTCTCGGCATGTGGGGGGGAGGAAGGTACGTGGCGGTGAGAGACAGGAAGAGGGGGAGGGGGAGAGAAAGAAAGAGAGAGAAAACTGGGTTGCCACGCTCGTTGCTACAGGCAACCACTTCCCCTCTTGGAGGTGTGTAAGGGGAAGTAGCAAGTCAGTCTCGCTAGTCACACCATGCTGCTGTGTCAGACAGACGTGTTAGGAAGGCAGACAGTGTGCCGCAGAACAGTGATAGACGGCGCGTGTGATGTTTTCACATCCAGTTACCAGACACTTGCATAAATAACCACCTTAAAAACAATAGTTGCTAGAAATATTAGGTGAAGGAACCCAAAATATACTTCGATTTACGCACCATGCAATAAACGATACAAACAGTTTATGTTAACATTATTTACATAGGAAGTTCCCTGGGACAACAAAAACTGTTGGTGGATGCAGTTTATCGATACACGCGATAACGATACTTTGAGAGTCGACTGTACGCGCTTTATCGATGCACCTTACCCCCATGCCCCCCCCCCCCCCCCAAACTCATTTGAAATTGTAATAAATTTGCAATATTGAAAAAGAGTATTTAAGGTTCTTTTAGAACCTGCAACAAATACTGAGGAAGAGTCCGTATCGCTCAGAGTCTTGCTATGCTGGCCTATTATGTTATCTGACCACACTCGCTAATGACCACTGTGCAGTCTGAGGGGATTAGGGGAGAGCAGGTAGAGAAGAACCCACATACCCATGTGTTCACATTGAGAGTGTACGACATCTGCACACACACTGGAGCCATAGCTGCTTCGACGCTGTCGTTACCTAGCGGCAGACAGCTGAACTACTTGCAGCTAGATTGTAGCCACCTTAACTTTCCTCCTCATACCACTGCATTTGTACAAAGGCATCTGGATTCATACGAAGACAAGCTCACATCCGTGAGGAGAAATGCAGGAAATGTGTTTCCTACGCAGTGTGTCTGCCTCCGCTGAGTCTTCCCAATCCAGGGAATGACTTCTCTGTCAGTGAAAGTGCAATGAAGAGGGCGAGCATCGAACTGACAAGCTGGTCTGAAGGCAGAGGGTGTAGGTCTCCTCCAAGTCTTCCCAATACAGGAAATGTCCCCTCCGGCACTGAAAGTGCGGTGGAAAAGACAAGCACAGAACTGACAAGCTCAGTTTGGAGACTGAGTATCTGCAAGTGGGCTCCACCGTTCTGCATACCAGGGTATGCAGAACGGTTGTCCTAAGGCGAGTGTGTGTGGATTTGATAATACGTGTTTCGGCTTGACTTAGTAGTGTTTCCGGGATCACCTGTGTTTCCCTCAAGGAGGAGGTCAACTAGGATAGGTGCTAAGTCTACATGAATGTGGTACTCGAGAATCGGATTAAACATGATGTTTATTCCAGGTGAGAGGAAATAAACATGTGATACCACACTACCTCCTACGTATACAAGAGCTTAAGGTAAGCTAATGCCTACGTGAATCCAGATAGAGGGGACTTGGTCCAGAACTAAATGGGATGGGGTAGATTAGTGCTGTCAAAACAACTGAAATTGAATCTAACTCCCCATCGTATTGTTGTCCAAGAGTGGGCCACAATATCTAGAGGTGTAGACAACTTGGATTACTAAGCAGGGCGTGGAAAGAATGATCTTGGTAAGGAGCTCAAAGAATGGAAGTCTCTTCGGCACTGAAAGTGTGGTGAAGAGGGAAGGTAAGCTGGGAAGCTTGGTAAGTGAAGGCTTAGTCTGTCTGGTCAGTTCCGGCAACGTGTGCGGTGGAAGACCAAAGACTGGTCCCGAGTCACATTTTGACTCTCCTCATATACTCTGGGGCAGTTGCCTCAGCGTTCATTGGCATGACGTCACTGGCCGGCTTAGCGAAGGATGGAAGACAGCGACAAAACACACTGTAGGAGCCACCTAGCGGTGGGCAGTAGTACTCTGTTTCTTCGGCTGCATAACTTTAGTGGGCCGGTGAGTAATACAATACCGCTGGGCTGGTACATCCATTCTTGCCAGGGTAAAAAGAACGAGTTGAAGTCACATGGTGGCCAACAAAGACAAACTCCTATGTGATCACACGCAACGTATGCTATGCTGATGAGCTGAAGTCGTTAAATTCCCTTGTCAACGTGTCATGTGTTAGCGTAAAAGCTTAATGGTTTCATTTCTTACATATAAGAGTGATCATATTTATAATTTTCTGCTTATAACATCAGTATATATTCAATAGCCTTGTAGCACCTCAAATGCAATTTTTCTCTTTTAGTGCAACTTTACACACATTAACAATGCAGTAGCTCACAGATATAGAAAATAGTTTATACTTGAAGTATTAATGATTTTAGAGGTGGTGATCCTGAAAATTACTACGATTATAAAGAATAAATGAGTGAGCAAACCTCCAGAATGCATATCATTGTGCATTCATTGATGATACTATGGTCCAAGGACTTCACATCACTGATATGTTTGCATCAAAGGATTCAGATGATTTCGAAGAACTTGACTGGTTATATATAAACAAAAATTATTACAATTAAATTTAGTTTTGCTTGATATGTCTACAGGTGTAACTCTGCTTCCTACTTATGACATTTCATTTTACTGACCCCTAGAAAAATGTTATAACAGGGTTCTACTGCAATACAAGTCATTGCATTGTACAATTTGGATTGGAATCCTCTGCTTCAATCCATCAGTATGTCAGTTGTCTGCCAAAGATGTAAAGTAAACTTTCACAAGCAGCCAAATTATGGTATTGCACAACCGTGACAATGCACTCTCACTGTTACAAAATGGTCTGCAGTATACATCTAGGCCAGTAGAGGCAGCCAGGCTCAGGCCATGCGCTGTGGTACTAGGAAGATAGGCATTTCTACAGCACCACCTCCTTGCAGCAATAAACCAAGCCTTGCCACCCCTGTCCACAGCATGGCGCTTCTCAGACATTCTCTTTTTCCCCTCTTTCTTTCTGCATGACCTGATGCGTTATTAGTAACATTTTATGATATTCAGACTCTAAAGGTGATGCAGATTCTTTAGTGTCAAGTTCCCTTGTAGCCATTTTTAAAGTTCTGTAGCAGATTTCATAAATAAAAAAAAATCCTCACCATTCTGAAAAATTCCCACGTATTTCCAGCAATATTTCAAATCGCTGTGATCTGCCAAGCTAGTATCCGATGCTTGGCTGGAAGACGCCACGACCATGACGGAATCCGGAATGAAGCCTTGAGCAGCAGATTGTTTAGCAAAACAGTGACTCTATTTAATGCATGCGGGGCATCGAAGTGGTACTTGTCACTAGCCCACCACCTGCAAACCTCTAGAAGGCTGCCACCTGAAGACGGACCGAAAGAAGGTGTTCCGTTGACACCTACTCGAGACTTATGCACAGCAGCCTTTGGCTACATTCAGGTGACAACGTTCTAGTCAGAGACTAAATATTATTTGATTGTGGAAATTTGTACAAGTTGTGTTATTTGTATATTGGCTGAAGTGCATAAAGACGTTGGACACAACTAAGGTCTTTATTCTGACCTCACCTTCAGTGTTATGACCCTTAACACAAGTTGCTATTAACGTAATAAGAGTGTCTGTTGGACGAGGACAGCCAGTTAGCCTGAACTACGAATATCCACCTTTGAGTGTGTGACCTTTCCCCTCTGGAAGAGCCACAGCAAAATCTCATACATTTCAGGCATTTCGACCCTGACAACATGTTTCTTCTTTCTTATTGTTTGCAGCTGAAGAAATAGCAGTGTAAATGCTGCGTTACTGTAGTTCTGAACTACCAAAACAAAAACATTTTTGTATCACTTCTATCCACAGGTGAGTTTGCATGGTATACTTTTTCTACTACTACTACTGCTCTTTTCACACACTTTTCACTCTTTGCTATTTCTACTCCATAAAAGTATTTCCTTCTACTCCTGTTCACCGAGGTAGAGCAGAAAGAGTAAAAACTTTTCTGCGCACAAAAACATAAAACTGTTGAACGACTACATGTTTGGTGCTTGAGCAATACAGGATAAAGTTTCTTCAAAGCATTTTTGATTAGGCCTATCAGAAAATGTAGTGGTCATCCTATACGTAGTGTATAAGGATATTTTGTTACCAATGAAAATTAAAGTTGTTCCCAATGAAAGTCACTGGCATTGTTAATTACAACTACGTGAGCATGTTAAACTTATTTCTAGTTTTTTTCACCATCAGATTATATATTTGGATCAAATAACATTCGTACTATATCTCTAACCCCTTGTTTCCGCACAATCCAAACACTTTTTGCTCTTTATCACTTGCATCCTCAGATCGAGAGCAGCTGCTCTTTTTGCTCCTTCCATGCTCCTTGGGAAAATCTTACTCTTGAGATCCGAAGTAGCAGAAAGAACATATCATATGAAGAACCCTCATGCATCACATGCCCTCATGTAACGAACACACATACATATTTTTGGTAATTCTAAGGAATTTACAGCATTTTATTTTGGCAAACACACTCAAAGATATACAATTTTGATGTTGACACTCAACATATCGTTATTCAGGGGAAAGCCAAAGAGTTTCCATACATGCGGGATTTCAGTAGATGTGGTTTGACTTTTACATCAATAAAATACAACTCCTAACCTTATAAAACATTATGTTGAGTATAGAACCAGCTGTAAATTATCTATGAATAAAGTTTAGTTAATAAACACAATAAAAATAGGAATTTTAGAAAAAGCATTACTGTAAATAATACATTAAAAACGACTTAACCTAAACTAGTTTAAATAAAGAAAATAACTAAACTCTCAAACCCTATGAAAATGGCAGGAATTTAATGGTGCCAACAGCTCAAAATCGTATTTTTGTGGACAAGGAGCCCTTTGGTAATGGACGCATCACGTATTCATTGTGTCGTCTAAACCATGAACAATGGTTTTAAATGCACAATGTTTAGTGGTACGCCTTTACAAGTCGTGGCGGCGGATGGCGGAGGGGTGGCAGCAGGAGAATTATCCCTCCTGCATTACATGTTAGCGACAAGTCGCGCACGTGGCAAAAGTCTGTCTTTTAAAGTAATTAATTATATTTCACTGCCAAGAAAAATTGTGATTTTGAGACAGAAATGAATAAATAAGGCAATTATATGTAGTTCATTTCTTCACTGTCTTTAATAATTAATTATTCAAAACCACATCCTCTGATTTTCCCTGTCGTGAGTTACACTGCAGTCGACTCGGTGCTTACCTACCCATTAGACGGCAAAAGGTGTTGAATAGGCCATTACATTTTATCTGTTTATTCAAGAGATGCATGTCTATTGAAATAAATCACTATAAATCCTTAGATTTCCCCGCAAGAAGGTACTAAAAATAACTTTACACTTATAATACACGTTGCTCGATGTTCAAATAATTTTTGGTGACAAGGGGAGGTCAAGTATATGATTCTGGGTAGGCTTATATAATTTTATTCGCAAAGATGCTGCCCCTTGAGTTAAACAAATATTATGTTTTAAAATCATGTTAGTTTTATGCCTGATACAATAAAATATCAACCTTATAGGAAAAAATTACCTTTAATCACAAAAGAAAACATCATTGCAAATAATACTTCCTTTTTTGAAATGTTTTGTGTAACATTTCCGGGCGAAACCACTTGCTTTGAAATACTAGTGATAGGTGCAACTATTTTGGACGATGGATAATCTTGATAAAATTTCTACGTTCGCCAGGCATACATTTGCTCTGTGGCAGAAGTGCAGCTGCGAAATTTGATTTTTCTTTTGCTAGAAAACAGTTTCCCCCCTTAAAGGCATGTAAGGGAGGAAGGAAGGTGGGTGGCTGAGAGAGACAGAAAGAGGGGAAAGAGAGTGGACACTAGGTCGCCATGCTGGTTGCTAGGTAACCACTTCCCTCTCAGAGGCGTGTAAGGGGAAGTACCAAGCCGGTCTCGCACGTCACACCACGCCGCAGTGTCGAGACAGACGTGCTGGGAAGACACTGACGCTAGACAAAGCGCTGCAGAGAAGTGCTAAACGGCAGCGTGCATAATGCATTTCAGATCCAGTTCCTAGACATTTACATAAACAACCAGCTTAAAAATGATAGTTGCGGGAAATCTAAGATGACGGGACCCGAAATATACTTGGATTTACGCCCCATGCAATATTTGATACTAGCAGGTTATATTAACATTATTTAAATAGGAATTTTGCTGGAACCCCAAAAAATTGTTGGTAGATGCAATTTATTGGTACATGCGATAATGATACATTGAGAGTCGACTGTATTGAGGGCACCATACATCAACTCAGTGGACACGAATATTCAGACATATCAACATGGTGTTACATTATAGCTGTGATGGAACACAAATTAACAGCACTAGTACTACAGGACTGTACCAGTTGAATTGGTTGCACATCCCAAGCCAGTTGCAAGCATTTATAAAGAAACTAGGGATGTCAAACTTAATTCCACGATTCCTCGATACCCACAATTCTTGAAGAATGGTTTAATAGAGAATCGGAAGACCAAGAATCAAAGCATTTAAAACTAATTACTACAAACAGATAACTTATTACTAGAGTCACCTGTTTTTTGTGGTGCACGAAATTACAAAATAAACATGAAATACACAGTTTGTCGCGAAAAATGACGTGTTGCGAATAACAACATATCAATTGAAAAATATGTGAGAAAAATACATTTCAATTGGGTCGCCTGTTGTTTATGGTGCTAACTCGATAAATTGTTTCTATATATGTAGTTGGGATTGGGAAGTCAACACAATCAATGTATCGAATATACACCCCCGAAACGATAACGCCAACGAACGTTCTACTCCTACAGGATATCACTACGTTTCGGAAATATCCTGATCTCAGTGACTTTCCAAAATAAACTAATGTTGTTTGCATTTCGTTGCACAATTAATGTAACCTCGTTGGGAGCATACAAATGTGATAAATATAAACATTTCCGAACACGTATCTCAAAAATGGTGACAAAATTTTCTGTTGCCACTAGGTGCTGGCCACGTTTATGCGGCAAAGGCACTCAGTACTCTCCATAGATTCGTATATCTATATTTTTTATTTTGGTTATATTTTACGTAAACATGTTTTCAAAATTATCCAGGTTATGTGACGACAACGTGTATCTGGTGTCGTTTAATTTTTGTTTTGAACAAGTAATATATTAGTTACGGTACTTTTAATTTTATTGGTGGGGCAGGGAACTTTAGCTTATCACATTTACAGTCGTTCGCAAAATGAGGTTGTTTTGCACCTCTTCTTACGAGAAAGTAGCAATTATATCTGCCCTAGTGCTCATTATTTTGATGATGCAGTGGAAAATTTAGCTTGTACAGAAATAACATCAAATTAACTGTATTTTAAAATTTGTAACGTCACCAAAAGAACAAAACGCGATAAATATGACACTATTATTGGTACTGAAGCAGGAATTACACAGTAAAAGTTTTCAGTAAAGTTGAAAATCATTGGGTTTTTGATGAGCTACACTAAAATCAGTGAAATCAGTATGGATTCCAGTCAGTAATGTAGACACTTGAAAGAGTTTCTCAATGTCTGGGAATACAATGACTAACAAAACAAACCTAAAAGCCAAATGATATGGTAGTAATTAATGACAGTGCTTATATTTTATGTTTTCTGATTTAAGGGTAGGCTACAAAGTGTTTTCAGAACAACTTTTCAGCACTGAGGGGGAGGGGGGAGGGAGGGAGGGAGAGAGAGAGAGAGAGAGAGAGAGGAGAGAGAGAGAGAGAGAGAGAGAGAGAGAGAGAGAGGAGTGTGTGTGGTGTGAGAGAAAGCTAGTCTTTTACATAAAAATCTATGAGTTTGAAGTTGATCTTAGTGTGATATGCATGTGTAGACTTGAACTTTGTATTTGGAAAGTCTCGGAACTTTAAGTATGCCTACATGGGTAAATGGCTAACATCTGGGTCGAGCGGGTGGAGAGGAGAGAGAGAGGAGAGAGAGTGAGGAGGAGAGAGGAGGGAGAGAGAGACGAGAGAGAGAGAGAGAGAGAGAGAGAGAGAGAGAGAGAGAGAGAGAGAGAGAGAGGAGGAGAGAGAGGAGAGAGAGAGAGGAGAGAGAGAGAGAGAGAGGAGAGAGAGAGAGAGAGAGGAGGGAGAGAGAGAGAGAGAGAGAGAGAGAGAGAGAGAGAGAGAGAGAGAGAGGAGAGAGAGAGAGAGAGAGAGAGATGAGAGAGAGGAGAGAGAGAGAGAGAGAGAGGAGGAGAGAGAGAGAGAGAGAGGAGGAGGAGAGAGAGGGGAGAGAGAGAGAGAGAGAGAGAGAGAGGGGAGAGAGAGACGAGAGAGAGAGAGAGAGAGAGAGAGAGAGAGAGGAGTGTGTGTGTGTGTGAAGAAAGCTAGTCTTTTTACATAAAAATCTATGAGTTTGAAAGTTGATCTTAGTGTGATATGCATGTGTAACTTTTGAACTTTGTTATTTGGTAAAGTCTCGGAACTTTAAGTATGCCTACCATGGCGTAAATGGCTAACATCCTGGGCCCGGCGGGTCGTGGAAGGGTTAGATGCTGTAGGTGGCTGCTTGGTGGTAGGGTACTGTCAGGAACGAGGGGAGTCAAACCCCCGAGTGAGGCGGATGGAGGTATATTCCCGACCGGGGAGTTCTACCCTCCTCACTATCAGGGTTGCCAATAAGCGGGATGCCAGCTGTCCTGGGGATATGATGTGGTGGTGCAATTATGCAATCGTGGGGGTGGAGGTGTATGATCTGGCTGGGGTGATTCGTACAGGGTGAGTGGGTGGAGACGAAATCCGAAGGGGGCGGTGCTGCATGTGACTTGGGGGCTACCTTAGTCAGGATTCAAACCCGTACTGTTTTCCCTGATGCCAGCAGGATGACGCAAAAGTTGGGTAGCTCTACTTCTGCCGGGTGTTGAACCCGGATGAGCTTACCGGACGCGAGTCTAATAATGCTGAGCGTCTTAGCGGCTTGAATAGGCACGGTGTCCTCAGGAGTAGCACAGGCTATAGATGGTGACTGCTCTACTAAGGCTATATATTCTCCTGCCGGGTACCTCAGCCAATAGGTGCCTAGATGCTTGTCCAATTGAGACTCGTGTTCGATGGGAATAAAGGGCAAGATCGGCTGGGGAATGGCTTAGTTGATCTACGGCTGGAATTCGATCTCCTGCGGGTCACTTACAATGGTGTCAGCTCTCTCACCTATTGCTAGGACCGGCGTTCGCCGTTACCTAATCTGTGCTCCGCCTCTTCTACTATACACTGGGCCCATGATACTCAACACACAGTTTTTCTCCAATAAGCGTAAAATGTCCTGAAACAAATTAAATAACATAGACTCTAGGAAAACGGGTGACTAACTACAAATGACGGTAACCGGAGAATTAGGATTGACGTAAAATATTATTACGTGCGAAGGAGAAACTGGAAAGTCCCGGCTAAAATAAAATAAAATTTCAATTAGCTGACTGCCTGAACAATTATAATGATACTCAAATTTACGTGACCAAAACATGTGATGAAGAACCTGGAGAAATTATTACAATAAAAAATTCCCAAATTTAAATCTACAGTAAAATAATGCAGTTTTACAGCGTAACCAACTATACCAAAATTTATTTAGGGGGAGGTAATCTCTAAGGCACGACGGATTGTTACCACGGAGTCACAGAAATTGACTTGGATAAAGGATTACTGGGGGCATGAAGAAGGATTACCTTGGATGTGGAAGCTGCAGTCCTCACGGTCAACAAGTGCAGTTGAGGAAGAGCTATTTGCAAGCTGCTAAGGAGGCTGCAGACTTCACAGTCTGTGTGGTACAGCCGTCTTGCAGGCTTCCAGGTGTAGCGCCGTATTGCAGGCCGCGAAGAGGAAGGAGAGCCTTTGCAGGCTAAGAGGAGTCTTTACAGACTGAGGACGTCTTTGCAGACTGAGGAGAGTCTTCGCAGACTAGGAAGGGTTCGTGATCCTATTCGGCCGGCGAGCCCGGCGTATCTGTCAGTGCAGGGTGCTGGACCTCTATTTATACTTGAAAATCTCATCATCAGCGATTCTTCGGGGTGCGGGGATAGCATAGCCTTCCAGTGCAGGGGCGTGTTATCTGGGGTACTGGAGAGCCACTCATTTCTTATCGCCCCGCTTGGAGGCGAAGACAAATTAAAACGCCTGTTCCTGAGGCTGACGGGTTGTGACGTCACAAGGCCACAGGGGTGCTGCCATCTCTAGGGATTGTAGGAACTTCTTCCAGGGCTAAGCGACAAGTAGTAGAATATCACAAATATTAATTTTATACCTGGGGGTGACTCTTGCATGCGTGAATTGGGGCAGGCAATGTAGATTGTAATTACGTACATAATTTACAATTACATATTCGACTGTCCAGGCTTGTGGAATCTCCTTGCTCGATATGTTTAATTAATTTTGCCACTGTTATGACTTCTCCCTGAGCACGGGTCGCTCGTAGATGGGGCGAAGTCGCCCATAGAGAGCGCATTCACACAGCACAGCATGTTGGCATGAGTCACTATTTAGAACAATAAGTAGAGAAAATTATCTTTAAAATAATATACTGTATTTGAAGATATAAGTAATATTTGTGTGGGAGCTGTTTGTCATGTGGTCAGTGAAATTATAGTTATATCTAAATTATGTAACTGAAATGAAATGTATACTAGTAACTATCTGCCTTCCAAACTATTAATGTTATTTGAAAATTTTACTATTCGATTCGAAAGTATTCAAAAATCAATATCCAATATTCACACATACATATCAACTACTGTTACCTTATACATTTCTACCCACACTGGAGAAAAAAAAGAAAAGGAAAAAATTGACAAAGATTATATTATTTTTAAATATATATATAAAATTACATAACCTATGCATTTTCTGAATATAATTTAAAGGTTGGGAAGTAACTCCCAGTATTTGTAGTTCATTATTATGAAACTCATGATATAAATTTGAACAATACTACAATTTACTCTGTAATTTGTACAATTCAACTACTACTGTCATCTCAAACATGGTAGTTTTATACACAGCAGACAATTTAACAAGCTGTTAACGTTCTTCACTTCAGTAACCAATAGCTTGTTCCTGAAACTGGTCCCAAGCTACATACTGCAACACATAGCTGGTATCTCGTGAAACACATTTTTCACAACATTTGAAAACTGTTCACAATAGGAAAACTAAGTGACAGTCCTAGGTTCGCACACAAGCAGTCAGCACTAGAGTGTCTCTGAGAGCGGCGAACTTATGGCGCAAGTATATGACCAGACGCTGGACATCCTGGGAACTCTTCAGGTACTTGCACAGCCTACCGAACTGGGCCAGGCGAGGGTGCATGTCCACCACTGAAAACTTATTGCAATTTTAAATAATCTTCACTGAATTGGCACATGGAAGATATAGAGAATATTAACACTTCAATCAACATATATAATGAAAACTTGCAAAGATTTTACCACAAATATTTTCTCTGTCATGAAATTAGTAATAGCGTAATGAAATACACTCTTACATAAGTAATTAAAAAGCATGAATGTATAGAGCAGCAGTGCGTTTATTACATAGATGCAAGATAAGCAATGCTTACCCTATACATATTTATACATATTGGAAATGTTTGACCCTTTATAGTTTTCGCCTTAACTTTAAATTTAAACACATTTAATTCTGAGTTTCCAATTTTCGATTTGAGAAACAAGAGTTTCCATAACTCTCTTACTGTACGCGCATAATGCTGCTATCTAGTATTTATTTCCACAAATGGGAGCAACTAGCGATAAATCGAACTCGCGAGTTACACTCCTGTATTCCTTCAGCAAGGTAAGCAGTCGTTCTATTTACATCCTCTAGTTCTAATTTTTCCTTGGTAAGTGGATGAAAGTGTTCGGGATAATGGGAGTTTTCTTATAATTTGTAATATGCTCTCTAAATAATATTCAGTTTAATTTGACACGTCCCCTACCTCGGCGGGAAAGAGGTTAGGATGCTAACTGCCCTCTTGAGATCTTAGGTAAGCCTACAGCAGCGTGATTGGCTAGAATTACTGGCCCAACGGGTCGGTGGAGGGTTTGTATTCCGTGGGTGGCTGCTTACTGGAAGGGTACCGTCTGAGGGGAGTCAAACCCCAGAGTGAGGTGGAATGTGAGAGTTTCCCGCCAAGGGAGTTCTATCTTCCTCACTACTACGGTTGCCAATAATTGGAACGCTAGTTGTCAGTTTTCCGGGGGTGTATGAGATGGCGATGCAGTTTAGGTGGTCGTGGAGGTGGACGGCCTGACTGGGGGAATCGGTACTACTTGAATGGACAGAGTGGGTTGACGCGTGGGAATGTAATCCAAGTGGAGTGATGACGCACGTGGTTTGGGGACTGCCTTTGGCAGGAGTCGAACCCGTACCATTTTCCCCGATGCTAGTTATACTACACAGAATTTGGGTAGATCCACCACTAGCGGGTGTCGAACCCATATGAGATTTCCAGATGCCAACTTTATTATACTAGCAGTGGTAGAAACCTTATCGGGGACGGCGTTAGCAGGGGTAGGACTGGCTACTAGGGGTGAAGGTTCAGACAGAGCAAGCTGATCTCCCTCTGGGTTGTACTCTGGCCACCAGGCGCCTAGATATTTGAAAAATGGGGTCCAATGATCCACATGGGAATAAATGGGGAGATTGGCCAAGGAACTACATCGGCTGTCAGAGCCTGTAGTTTGACTGTACCTGTGTCCTCTTTAAAGAGGTTGGCTATGAGAGCCCTTTCTTGAGCACGGCGTTTCCTACACTGACGTCGACACAGGGCTTCACTCTTCTTACTATGCATGCATTGGTCCAGTCCTCTGACCTGCCCGCAAATGTGCAGTCCTGGGGGCGTGGCTTATGCAGAAACACCCAAGGCCCTGACGTGTAAAAGAGTGGTCAGGTATTGGGATGTCGCTGGAGGTAAGTGCGGATCCACCGGAAACCCAGGAGCTCAGCAAATTGTTTGCAGACTAAGGCTTTCTGCAAGCTCCGGCACCTGTAGAGTTAGGCGTACCACACAGCTAGCCTCCAACGGGAATTATAGTACCTGATACAAGTTTTACTGAAACACAGATAACTAGAATCATTATTGAAATAGATTCTAATGTAAAAATGATGGTAAACAGACAAGTAAGCTTGACATACATTTTATTACGTGATAATCAATTACAAGAAAATAGCTAACTGACTAAACTGGTATGAAATATCTTTAACGTACTCAAACAGGTGAAGGCGGGCCTAGAAAAAATGTAATAAAATATACAGAAAAATTATCTACGGTAAATTAAATAGTATAGTATGCAATTCACAGCGTAACTTGATTTGCTAGGGCTTCTACAGGAGGTAAACTAAGACGTGATGACATGCTAACACGGAGTTACGGAAATTGACTGGAGTAAAGCATGCATGGTGCAGGAGTAGTATTACCTCTGGTGTGGTGCTGCCCTCATCATCAGCGGGTACAGTGGTGGACGAGCCTTACGCAAGCTGCAGGGTGGTGCAGCCTTCACAGTCTGCGTAGAAGAGTGAAGTCGTCTTGCAGGCTTGCATTACGTAACGTGTTGTACTATTTTCAGAATAGCAACAAACATTTCGTTCTTGTTTTTAAATGCTTATGTTACATGAGTACTTGTGGCATTTTCGGGGAATATGGAAACATCAACTTTTCAGCATGCTTAAGGGTTTGATGCTATGTTAATTTTTCTCCTGCAAACAAAATTTTCTTGTTTAGCAAACTCGGGACCAATTTCAAAATTTAAATTTGATAATTTTCTTACGTTACTTTACTGGTGCCCACTGATAGGAGGTTGACTATGTTAATTGGGACACTCTTTTCAATGTGTGGGACCTTGGTTCCTATCAATGCGATTATGCTGGTCTGAATTCTCAACCTTAGAGAACAAAAACCAGCTACAAAATTACAGGGTATACCAACAATAATTACTCTTGGGTGGTGACGTAGCTACTTCTCATAGCACTTCCTAATACTAACTGGCTAAGATTTTGTATGTGGTGTGCATTGACACTACTAACATTATCTATGAGTTCTTGCACTCTCTTGTAGATCGGGGTCAGGCATCCCTTATCAACTATCACTCCCTACTAGGTTATACACTGGGGATTACTGCGAGGGAGGCGTGATAGTCTAAATACTGGCATCAGCCAGGTATTCACTCTGACGTCGATGTTGTAGCGGGTGGAGGGCGCTGGCGTTTGGTTACTCAGCGCTTCATCGGGCGCCCTCATTTGTGTGATGCTGCGGTAGGGGCGGCAGGACAACGGAATGCAGTAGTCACCCTCCATGGCACCTGTCTGTAGCACCAGGGGCATGACACGTGCGCCTGGCATGCAGTGGGGCAACTCATGACGTGAGCCCGGTTGTTGCGGACTACATGGGGCCAGCGTCCTGGGTGTCGGCGACATCTGCTTAAACGGTAGTTGCTGAGCTGCTGGGCACATCTGCTTCGTTAACTGCAGTCGTGCTGTAGGTGGCATGTGCTTCACTTTGAGCCCTCGTGGCAGTGGGCTTTTGTAGTTTTGTGGGAGTGGTACGGGTCATTGCTGCGCGGTACTGCCTTTCACTGTCCGCTCCCGATGGTGAAGGGATTTTGCGGTCACTCGTGTTTACAGCTTTAGAGGTCCACGCGACATGACTCTCCTCCTCTCCAGCTTTGTCCGATGAGCCACTGGGGTCGGTCGCCAAATTGACCAACTGTTCCACTTTCGTTATCGAGGACTGCGGTAGACTTTCTTCTTCTGCTCGTCCACTTTCTCCGTTAACTTCGCTCTAACGGTTTGGCTATTGGATGTAAAGTGATCTGCTGGATCGCGCCACAATGGCTCGAATTGGACACGAGGTGGCATCTGGCAGGGTTTGAACTGTGAACTATAACATGAGTTAGATGAATACAGGGGTCGAGCAGGGAAAAATTTATGTGGAAATTTCCCTGGTGATACAAGTGGTAGGACGGGGGAGGAGGGCTGTCTAATCTCCCCCAAGTCCTGCAAGAGCGATCTATTGTCGCGAGGTGTAGGGGGATGCTTCGTCCGCCTCGGGGGTGTCTGGAGTTCGGTTCTCACAGGGCACCCTGTCACTGACTGGCGCTCGTTCTGGCAGTAGATGGCCTTGGGTTCGCGGTGGCGCATGGGACATGCTGACCTTCGGTCTAGTCAGGGTATACCCTTTTATGAAGGTGCTCTTTTCGCCTTCTGAACAGCTCCACTTCCTAGCCATGTCTTTGCACATGGGAACGTAAGTCAATTATAAGATTGCTAAGGATCTCATCACCGGAAAAGTGTGACACATGCTAGGTTTTAAATTATGGCCAACCTTACACAAATTCTCCGTATTTTTCCCACCATTTTCTAGCATGCCCTTTGAGTGATAGTGAGCTCTGCTCAACCCCTGCTTGCGTGAGATGAGGTGTTCTCTCAGTTCCAGTTCGCACTGGGCCAGGAATTTCTCAGGGTCATCATATGGTTTCCCATTAAATTCTGGCAATGTTAGTTCACAGGGCAGTCTTGGAATGACCGAGCTGTGTCTGTGGGTTGGATTGCATGGCTTATATGCCTGCTCCCTTCGGCGGACATCGCATTGGTAAACCTGGCAGGGGTTTCAGACTTGTTCGTCCGTCCAGCCAATGAAGGCATGGGGGAATTCCCGGTTGCATAGTATGCAGTGGACCATATACCTGCCTTGGCCCTCACACTTGGGCCATTGGCATTCTTGTGGGTCTTCTTGTGTACACGCTCGGCAATGGTATTCTAACCTGTCTGTGTAGCGAGGTGAATCTTCCTATCCGATGCATACATAATGGTACTCCCTATGACAGTAGCTACACAAGATTAAATTCAGGCCGGTGCCTGTACAGGTTAGTACGGGGCAAGGGACGTTATTGAAACCGGCGCCATTTACCTCGGCTAGGGTGCAGTGAATTTCTGACATGTTTGATATCTGGGCATCACGGGGTGTTTATTGCAACTTCCTGAAGTCGGGGACGGCTTCTCTGCAAGGAGGCATTAAAAAAAGGAGGGGGGGGGGGGGGTTTGGTGGTGACTGGCACTGTCTCTACTCGGAATGCTGAACTACATGGAGCTGTATGCCCCACGTTGGGTGCCAATTGACGCGTGCCCTAC
This sequence comes from Dryococelus australis, assembly GCA_029891345.1. NCBI lineage: Eukaryota > Metazoa > Arthropoda > Insecta > Phasmatodea > Phasmatidae > Dryococelus > Dryococelus australis. The sequence continues at coordinate 129,382,632 of CM056995.1, read as the reverse complement.
CTTGGCGGGTAAGTGGTTAGGACGCTGACTGTCCTCTCGAGATCTTAGGTAAGCCTACAGCGGCGTGATTGGCTAGAATTATTGGCCTGACGGGTAATGGAGGGTTTGGATTCCGTGAGTGGCCGCTTAATGAAAGGGTACTGCCTGAGGGGAGTCAAACCCCAGAGTGAGGCGGAATGAGATAGTTTCCCGACACAAAGTTTTATCTTCCTCACTACTATGGTTGCCAATAATTGGGATGCCAGTTGTCTGGGGTAGTATGTGATGGCGATGCAATTTAGGCGATCATGGGGATAGAGGAGAATTGCCTGACAGGGGAAACGGGGCTACTCGAATGGGCTGAGTGGGTTGACATGTGGGAATGTAATCCGAGTGGGGTGATGCCACATGTGGTTTGGGGACTGCCTTTGGCGGAAGTAGAACCAGTACCATTTTCCCTGACGCTAGTTTGACTACGCAAAAGTTGAGTAGATCCACCACCGACGGGTGTTGCACATATATGAGATTTCCAGATGCCAACTTTATTATACGAGCAGTGGTAGGAACCTTATCAGGGACGGCATTAGCGGGGGTAGCTCTGGCTACTAGGGGTGAAGGTTCAGACTGAGCAAGCTGATCTCCCTCTGGGTTGTACTCTGCCCAGCAAGCACCTAGATATTTGTACAACGGGGTCCAATGATCCAGGGTAATAAATGGGAAGATTGGCTGAGGAACTACTTCGGTTGTCGGAGTCTGTGGTTGGTCAGGGTTTCTCGGGGCTCTCCTGTTTCCCCTGCCCTTTCATTCCGGCACTGCTCCATACTCACCTCAAATCACTGTTATCTGCTTTTGAGACCACAATGTTAAGAGCCATCCAAATCTCTTCAATCACTTAAGCTAACTTGAGCTACCAGTTGTCACACACCTAGCTTTATGCAGGTACAGATGTGTTGGGGGCAAATAGTATCAAGCAGCCCAATGGTAGCAGGCCTGTCTAGTGAAAACAATTCCTTTGTTGGTTGAAAGTTATATCTCGGAGAAAAAAAAGTGTGTAATTTAGTTTTTATTGGGTATTGACACTACATGACTGCAAGTATTATGTTAGGCAACATTATAATTACTATTATGAATAAGAAACTTCAAATGGTTTCTATGAAAGCAATTTTGAGCTATTGGCCTTAATGATGAATTGATACATACTACTTAAGGTGGAGCACTAGTTAGGAGCAGTCAGCGATAGCGACAAATGACCACGTAGTTCAGCAATCTGCCACTAGGTAACAGCAGCATCAAAGCAGCTATGGCACCTGTTTGTCTGCAGGTGTTATATGCTCTGGACATAAAATGGGTATGTGAGGGGTCAGGGGAGAGGGGTGGACTTTCTACCTGCTCTTTCCTAATCTCCTCAGACCGCCCAGGGCCCATTAGCGAGTGTGGTCAAATGACAGATAACAGGCCAGCATAGCAAGACTTCCGAGCGATACAGACAATTCCTCCTGTCCGTTGCAGATTCTAAAAGAATAATAAACACTCTTTTTAAATATTGCAAATTTATTACATTCTCAAATGAGTTAATGGAATGTGAAGGGGGAGGGGGGAGGAGCAAGGTGCACGGATAAGACATGTACTCCCAGCACCTATTTAACTTGTCTTAAAAAATGTTTAGTTTTAAACAAGAAAATAGGCAGTCTAATCCACTGTGACAAACTGAAAATGTCATTCCGTTTGTTAACAAAGAAAAGAGATTAAAGATTATTGCCATGTTGATTTAACTGAACTTTTTAACTAGGCTTACATACCGAAAATGTAGTTAGTTATTTTACATATAATGGCTGACAAATAAAGTAATTCCTGGTATATTTTTTCCAGTTCTAAATCATACAGTTACATACAGAGTTCTTCTGTAGTTACCGTCAATGACAGTTTGTGATTTTTGAACTTTGGCGTTGGGGCTGCGACATCACTGTGTTTGTGCCATTTGATGATTTTAATGGACTTTCGAATAATGGCTTTGTCGAGTTTTGAGGATTTTACTGCAGTGTTTAACCACATGTTTTGTTATTTTCTACGTTTGTTGTATTCAAAATTTGAATTTTTGCTTGCAGTACGGGCTAAGCCCAAGGCAACGAACCTTTGTACGATTTAGGTGAAGAAGAAGAAGTTACACACAGTACTATGAAAAACATTATAAATTGGTTGACTACGATACACTAACATAACTACTCCAGAATATTTCTTAATCGTGAAAGGCAACATATAAGCAAATCATATTTAATAATAAGTTTTATTATTTACCCATACACTATTGTATTACGAATTAATATTCGTTCATAATTTAAGAGACTTTCTAACCACTATTATGAATGAAATTAAGCATAGGTACACATGGCCAGATTTGACTTGGTGGCATTTGAACAGTACAGTTTGCAATACCTTATTTTAATGGCTTTAAAGTAGAGAGTCTGAATTCCCATTAATTATAGATGAATTGTCATTTGATTATTTGGAGAACTCTAAATATATATCAACTTGCCACATGTATGACTCTATAAAATTTCCAAACTTTGCATGCTGTCAATGCTCAGTAATTTACGAAACATTTTCTTCACAAATATCTTGAAATCATTGAATTTATTACCATTGAGACCAATTTCCATAATTGTACTGTCAATAATCAAGTAGTACGAAAATAATGCACAGTAAAAATCCATACAATACATTTTGTATAGAAAGAAAAAACATTTCTTGGAGGTGTTTGGTTTTCAGTAGAGCTTATTGGTTAACAAAATTTTCGGTTCCGTCTGGTCATTTTTACAAAAACCGAAACCTACCCGAATTCTCAGAAAAAAAAGAAAAAAAAAAAACCAGTTGGGTTTTTCTTGCACCTAGGTTAAAACTAAAAAAGTATTAATATTTTACCAAATAATGACAATTCCATTTATACTATGGTATGTAGCATATTTGTGGCATTATATTTACAATATTACTACTTACGTGTTGTAGCGTTAAAAATCAACCTAAACAGTTCCTTGGGCTAAAGAGGTTATGGTTTCCTAATAAACCATGCATTGCCAATACAGGAATAGTTTTATATTGTGTGATTTTATTTCACTCTGTTAAACATGGTTATATATTAAAATTGTGTACACAGATGTCAGTAATGTAAATTACTGTAATTATAATTTCATATAAATGAAGCATGTAAACCATTCCCTCGAAAATATTTAGCAAATAAATATGATGCTATGGAACCAGTGCTGTCACACTTGCAGATGCAGTTTTCCCTTTCCAGTGAGCGGGTAAGGACTATAAGATTTGTTCATTGCATGGACACAATACTGTACATGATCTTTTTCTTGTTGTTTCTCTGCTTGCTGACTGCTTTGTCATTTTCTTCAGCAACACCAATCAATTTAGGTTAACCACTAAGTTGTTTAACAGCCTGATTATAAACCAGCCATGGCCTCGCTATTGTGTGAGGCAGTGTTTCATTGCTTGCAAAAGAGTAATTAAAAGAATAATAAAGAACATTTCTTTTGTTTTTGCTTCGGGCAGACTTTTTTTAGTGAGACCTTACACTGCTTGCGACATATATTTGTTTAAGTTCTTTCAGCTAACTTTCCACTAAATTTGGCAGAATTTAAAAGCATTTAGCAGAGAAATATTATTTCAGCGGGCAGAGAAATATTATTTCAGCGGGCAGCGAAATATATAATACAGTTTCATAAATCGGATTTTTACATGTCGAAATTCAAAAACTGTTGCAAATTTTTCACTAAGGGCGCAGTTTCACGGTGATAGTAGCTATCATGACAGTGTGTGAAAGTAACCATCACGATAGGGTTTGTTAACACACACGAGACATGCCGTGATAGTTAACCTCAAAAGGGACATTTCCGACAACACTTGTGTAAATATTGATGGCTCTACATTTATATCCTTTTGTCAAGACATTGATATTTGTTGGGGTAGTTAGTAAATATAGGCTTTGTCAGAATTTGCCTGAAGTACATACTTGTCCGTACCTTTCCCCGGAAGTGACGTAAGTGCTGTCCGAACTGCAAGTGAAGTATACAAGTAAACGAAGTTGTATACTTATCGCATACTTGTGGAATATGTGCCGCCATTTTGAGAAGCAATTTATAGGTTACAATAAGGCTACATTACTACTTTGTAGACATAGAATTTTGAACTGAGTAAATAATTATAGTAAGTTTCACCTTAAAAAAAGGTCTAAGCACTAAATTCGTATTAGGCATATGTTCTTAACCTACAAAAGTTAAGATAAAAAAAGCAATACAAACTGCACCTACATACAATAATACAAGACAATAAAAGTTAATGTAAATAAAATTTTAAAATTATTTAATACTTTATTTAACCATAAAACCTTAGGCAATTATCAAATTGTTAATCAGAATACATGAACATTTAAGGTGGTTGGCTGGCTAATAACTGGCACCGAAGCCAACAAGACTGCATGTCCGAATTCATAAAGTTTGGTGCCAAGGATAAGTAGAGTATGCAAGGACGCAAGTATACTGACTTTGGATACGGCCTAAGTGTCAGGATATTAATGAAATGTTAACATATATTATTCCTGTGGTTTAGGTTATGTCATGACTGTTACTAGCAACTCATAAAAACGTGTAGCCATGACCAACCCGAACTGAGAACTGACATTTTAAACCAAACGCGAACCAAACCAAACACAAAATGTGAAATCCGATCAGCCCTAGTTTTCAGTAATATAATATAGGTTTAGTTCAAAGAGAGGATTACAGATACATACAGGTTTCCTGTTGTTAGAATGTTTTTTTATGTGTTTTTGTTGTGATGCACGCCGCTTATTTAATTATTACTTATCGACTACGACTCATCCTAATGTGCTTTGCCAACCCAAAGAAACGACTCCACGGATGTCTACAAGATGTGATTCCGGGAAGGGACATTGATGCTACTTGGTTTCCAGACTTCCTGACCTACCTTCTCTCTGTACTACGTAGTATTAAAACCAGAGGAAGGGTAAAACCCAGTATGATGTTTTACGAGTGCATAGAGAATGATTTCAACCCAAGCAGACAATTCCTGCACGTAAAACCAAGAGAATTCCAAGCGACTGCATAACACATCGGCCTCCCAGAAGCACCCGACAGAGTGATGCCATACCTGCAGAAGATGGCAGAGCGCCGCCAAGCGCCCGAGGCCATATATCAAGCACACAAAAGTAGTTCACCCAACCCGCTTACTCCACGCAGACATCACGGAGGCACAGCATGCCTCCCATCCCGTCCCACACCTGTCACTAATCCAAATAAGGCAATGCACTGCCGAGGTTGGCAGTTATCGTCTCCAGTAGCTCCCCTCAACACTTCATGTGCTGGGGCTCTCTACTGACTTAGGCCCTCATGATCTTCTCCAAGAGCTTTTTGTTCGACAACCACCCGTGACTACAGCCACCACCTTCCAGAGGCTTCAACACCTTCTGGTATCGCCAGCAACCAGAAGCATTCATCTGCAGAAGACATTGACCAGTTATTTATCACTTCCATTGCCGATCCTCCTGGGTCGAGAACCACCACTACGTGCTGGTAGTGGCCTCCATAAGCTAGTGTCTCTTCTAGATAACCCGATAGGTTAGTGCAAAAGTATAGTTTCATCATCCCTTGTATCTTAAATAGTCTTAGAAGCGAGTCACCTCCACTCGTTAACTTGCGTAGCCATACTTCCATACATGCTCTATTTGGTTTTCGTACGAGTCACACAGTATTTATTACCACAGTAAATATTAGTTCTATTACCGTATCCGAGAGTACTTTTGTCCTAGGAGTAAAACCTTTCTTACACTAAATACTGACTTCGGAAGGGGCAAGCAAGGGACCAGGCTATTTACAACTGCGAACTCAGAGTAGGATGACAGACCCCCTTAAGGAGCCTGCCTGTCGCCACACACACACAATCTCATCTTACGACTGCCACCCATTCTGTTCACCCCGGTATAAAGAATGGTAGAGCCTCAACCAGTAAGTACACACCCCACCGAGGCGGGACAGCCACCTCAGGTTATATTGCTGACCGGAGCGCATAGCTAAGGTCCTGGCAGGGGTTTTGCCTGGGTCTGGAGGCCCTAATTTTGTGGACTACACCCAGCAGTGGTAGGAAGGAGGTCTTAAAAACCCGCAGCTCCAGGTTCGAGTACTAGTTACCCGCACTGATTGGAGTTAGGGAGTGCACTGTCAGTCACTGTCGGCCTTACACTTAGCCAGGGTGTTCATCAAATGCTTGCCAATACTGAGGGGCTATTGAGTGTTGTTCCACTTTTAAGCCATTCAACGCCAGACATGGGGCTCAGAGAGAGGTAAAGAAGGTGGAGTTCAGTATTGCCAAGCAGATGTGTGTTACCAACCTCGTCACTCCGAGTATCGAGACCCCACGGGGTCAAGCTAAAGCCGCTCGACATACGAGGAGACAGACTTCTCCTATTGGGAACTTTGTGTACTTTTTAAAACTATGCTAGGACAGGCAGTGGATACCATCCAGTGTTTCAGGTTCTAGTCACCGGATGTGGCAACCAGTGGGATCACCAGCACCTGACCGACCACTAACGCAGATCCACCACCAATGAGACTTGGAAGATGAGAGATCAACTGGCCATTTTACAGCACCTCTGCTGCTCCGCAGAAACCGAAGATGCAGAACCCTGGTAAGTCAGAGTTGCTCAAGAGGGCTAGTATTCCGGTACACCATATTGCCAGATGGGCGGAAATGAACTTTGTACCTAGCAGACAGCCAATGCGGCCAACATTAGTGTCCAGTAAATGGTCCATGTAAATCACCTAACACTGACCTAGCGCCATCCCCATCTGAGCGACACGTGACAGTTAATGGTAATAATACATTATTTATAGCAAATACACATTCTTTCAGAGTGTTTTGTTTAAAGTAAATAAATCTAGCTTCATACCAAAGGAAAAGGTTTAGCGATGTTACAACTATAGCAGTGCGAGAGGTACTATGTCTATACTCGATTCTACGGGAGGCAATGAATGCGCTCGTATAGTTGGATGTAAATTGGGAGCGAATAAGAGGACTTGTCATAAAGGCAAGTTTAAATTAAGAATTAAAATTAGTTTGAAAATTAAAAAAATTTATTGTAACAGTAAAATAAACTATATAAAAGCTAGATTAAAAGAAAATTTAAAAAATGACAATATAATGGATAACCAAATGAGTTAAATTGAAAAAGAGGCCCAATGAATAACTTAACTGTAATCGTGAGTGTGCGTCCCTTTCACACAAATGGTTGTTCAGTCCTTTCCTTTATAGAACGTCTATTATATTAAGGTTTCACAGTTTTTCCTGGATGTAAAGACCTTAGGGTCTGTTGCTATCAACCAATTAGCGATGGAGGCCATCCAAAGTTATACGTACCAGCCGCCAGAAGCTCCCACTGTGTAAAAAAACCACATTACATAAAAATTACGCTAGTGGTCGGCAAATACGTACTCTCTTGGCACCCAGATTGCAAGAATAGCCTGATGTTCGCAACAACCGGACCACGACCCTACTGCCTTCAAACGGTAGACATAACGAAAAAATCTGGAAAACATTCCATGCCATGAAAAAAAGTGTGCAAATGGGACAATATAAACATATGCATACACGCATATTATATGATCTATTACATACTTTAAGTATACACATTAAGAGAATGCATATATCACATTTAAGTGTTTAATAAAAAATCTTGCAAAACTTTTATACACAGTTAGAAATGATTTACTCAAATTCTCATCATTTAATTCACCTTTTACACAGTACTGTAAGTTAGTTATCAAATTTAATTCAGTAGTTTTATTTCATTTAAAATAAACATATATTTTTTAATATCAAATGATCTATTACAATTTCAAATTTTTATGAGAGCATATCAAGTTACAAAGAAACAAACACAGAATTACTGTAACTATGCTAAATGTTAGGAGTTCCATCATGGATTGGAATTAATACTCAACGTTGTTTTTACAAGTGAATATCGTACAAAGAGTTTAGCAATAAAACTGATAGAATGTGACAATACCGTAGATAGCATAACTAATAAACTATTTTTATTCAATGATTAAATATAAGCTAAAATATATGCATCACGAGATGCTTTCTCGAAAAAACTGTACACTGAAAAAGATTACTGTTTTAAATTTTTTCCTCTTAAATTTCCGAATTAACTTTTTTCGAGAGAAGCAAAGTACTTGAATACTAGAACATGTGTATGAATCCGGTGTGTTTCTCTTCTAACCAAATATACCTCTCCTCTTTTTTTCAGTATTACCAACACCTATTCCAAATGAATTTGTTATACATTAATAGCATTACTAGGGAACTGTGTAGACCACTCCATCATTTGGGTATAATTTCTATATTATTTGTGGTAATTTACTTATTGCGAGTTTGTTACAGTAGGTAGGTAGAGCTTTAAATTGCTTTGACAGCAGTGTCATCAGAAACAGAGCAAGTTGTTTAGATATGAAGGGAACTGTTTATATCTTGAGCCTCAGGATGGACACTGTACCTCACTCGTTGCGAATATGATACAATGGATGTGTACAGCACCTATAAAAAATTCTGTATTTCTTAAAACTTCATATAAATAGGAATACATAAACATTCAAAAGTTTCTGACTTCTTTAATATTCTTACAAAATCTATGAAAAGAAATATTTGTAACATTAAGTAATACAGAATGCCAGATATTATGAGCTGAACAGTCTTAGTTCTCAAATTATGGATCATTCGTGAATTATTAATCATAATTGCAAAAGTTGGGATTTTGATAACTCTATTACATATTTTATCAAATATAGGTCGCCTGCACATATAGGTTGTATCCTATTTTCCAGGGGGGTTAAATTTTTTTTTTTTTTTTATAGATTATAGGTTACACTCAACTTTTTGGTTGTACATCCTGTACAATACAGCCTGCATAAAGGATGGCAGATACACCCGACCAGCGGCTGGCTTCCATTTCTTTTTTGCTTTTACGCAGTGACAGGACGTTAAAAGAAAAACGTCAATAACTGCAGTAGGTGGCTGGCCTTTGCTTCTTTCATGTGGTAACATGCTAGTCTTTTTTTTTTGCCGTTCTGGAATGTGACACTATCCTTCTCTACGAAATAAACTGTGTCATTTCTTCCCTACTTCCCTCCATCCCGCCCCTTGGACATTGATGGCTCTAAACATTTCCGATAAGTTTACGACTACCACCCCACTCCCCATTTCTTAGTTATTTTTTTGTTTAGCATGCACCTCAGATTTTTTCCCCTTTATTTCAAGGAAAAAAGGCACGCTACACGAGTAAAAGTGTTGTTTTGATGTTGTGGGAGTGAAGAAGTGCAACAGTTTCGTGATGGTAAGGGGAAGTACCTACACCGCAAGTTTCAAATTGAAAGTGATTTTGTTCGCTGAAGAGAATGGAAATCGAGCCGCGGACCATGAATTCGGAGTAAATGAAAAGGCATGCTTCAAATTTTCTTACATTTTTCATATCAAGTGTTTAAATGTTTACAAAACTACACATTTTAGAAATTTAAAACTCGTGTGTGTGTGTGTGTGTGTGTAAGTCGGTAAAATTTTAAAAAGCTATTGTATTCTAAGGGTTATTTTTTAAATGGGGATTGTACTGTATTGTTTAAATGCCAGGTTGCCTCATTTAAAGTCCCGTTATAGTCTAGTCTTTATTGCATTGCATTCTAAACTTTCAACCAACTCTGCCATCTAAAGGACAGGCCTGAGTGATGCACGTCGAGAAAGCGACACACACACAACTACCAACCGCTTATCTATCGCTCTGGGTTGCCCACCTAACGTGCTCCCCAGGCGCCGGTGAAAGACTGTGTATACTCAATGTGCCATGAATCAACTATACTTGCTGCAACATAAATATCAGTTAAAGTATTGTGTACTTTAAATCCTGCACATTAGCAGTGCGTGATTTGTGTTTGCTTTGAAATGTATAATAGGTACCATATTATGTTTTATCACGCTTTTTGGAGCCAATATCACTGTTCCATTAATAACAAAAATGTGTACATTACATTATCCGGGTTTTTAATACAACACTTATTCACGTTTTCTCTGGTTTCGATTAACACAGTTAATTGGGAGCTTACTGATTATTTTCCAGCACCTTAAAATCATTTTTCTCACTTATAGGTCGCACTCCAAGTTTTCAAAAAATTTTTTTAATGCAACCTATATGCAATAAAAAACTGTAATTTTGTAAATACAAACTAGAATTATAGATGAGTTTGGACTCTCTGCATACGCTAAACAGGAAATGCTGAATATTATATATTTTCACTGTGTTGTATGAAACCTATCTATGTAATGCAAGCTTTTCATGCTTGCTTTAAGTGCACAAAGTTATTCCTAATAATGTTTTAAATTGTTTAATGAATAGGCTACTATACTCAAGCATAATATACTAACATGCCTACACATACGTCCATATTTCATTCTGCAGTTTGGTACATTTGTACAAATTGCATGTCTCTTCCAGTATATTCCTACTGAGCATAGCTGAAACCACTGTCATTTTTATCAAACGGGGCTGTGCCTCAGCACAGTGATGTTCAACCTTATTGGTTCCGTATTATTATAACTGCAGAAGTTAGACCTACTGTGGTACTGTTGACATTAAAACATTACAAAACATATAAAAATAATACACATACCACAATAATTCAAACTAGGAATTCACGCTCCAGTTCTACATTTAGAAGAATAATTTATAATTTTTTTTACGTATGGTGTTACCCTTTTTGACAGATCCAAATAGTCTGTTTAAAGTCATTTTAGTATATAGGCTACTGCTGGCAGAAGGCATTATTTGCACGGAAGACATTTTCAATTCACATAAAGATGTTTTGTTTATAACCTGTCCCACGATTTATGGTGCATATGTACAAGATAAACTACTCAAATATTAAAAGTACGTTTCCACAGTGAGGTGCAAAACCTGTAGCTATAAAATATTGAGACGGTGTCTCCAAGCCCGCTTTTGACTGTCTGCCTGACTACGTGGCAATGGAAATTTACAGCGCTGTGCGTCCCAGCAAAAATAATGTTATCTACATAAAAGATATACTACTGTGAAAATAAAACTACATTTACTACCCGCAATAGTAACACCTACTTGATTTGCATGTCTGCTGGACGATCTGCGCAGATTACCCCTGTTACAACAAGGGACTTCACGTGTGACAACGAAACTTTGCTCCGCTAACCGACATGGCATCTGCACGCATTGAGCACTGGACATGCACTGCCGAGCGGGCAGAGCTGGAGGTTTCGTCCATCAACCGCGTGGCACCGCCAGCGCCATCGGTTGATTACCGGAAGTGTACTCACATGGAAGAAAGTCAGCGCCAACTAAGAAGTGTTTTGAAGTCGCAAGAATATTACTGAATGTTCTCTGTGCCAGGATTGGGCAGATTTCAAATTTATTTGTTTGAATTGGGACAACTGCCTGATCTTGAAGTATATAATGGTCCGGAGGTGGTTGGTAGCCTCAGAGACAGACTTTCCTCCTGGACTCCTCTACAAGTTAAATACACTATGTAACTTTGTCCCTTTAGGTCGGATAATAGCCAATATGGCGGCTATGCCCATCCAGAAAAGTACGGCTTTCAAAAACACAAAAATTAATAGTTTTTTCCGTAGTTAATATGGTTGATGTATTGTGTAAAAGACCTAAAGTTTTTAAAGATGCAGTCATTTTGTGATCACTCAAGAATTATGGAAATATTAAATAATCCATCAAGCGTTTTAGATACTGTTTTATAAACAAGGAATATTTTTAATGATGCAGCCATTTTGGGAGTAACTAAAAAGGGGATCTAAGAAAATAAATTATTAAGAGCTTGGCCCCTTCGGGTAAGACACGAGACAAACAATGACAAAAATACTTTCTGGTAATTGGGTGCCAGCGGTGCTTCCCAATCACCCCACTATTGAGACTCAGGGTTCTCAGAGACGCTGTGGGTTCTGAATGCAATGAAATTATGATGATCTCGAGTCATGACTAGCCATTAATCTAGCGCTCACCTAAATGGATGATCTCACCGAGGTGCGTGAAAGCACAGCCTTCACAAGGGAAGAGGGCAGACAGCCGCTAGGGCGAACTGACGGTTTTCCCTGAAGACAGGAAACGGTGAATTACAAATGAAACCCTTGATACATTAACACATGTGATTACTCGGTATCACTAATGCACAAATTTGTCTCGCCCTCCAGCACATGGGTAGTGTGGTGATGGCCTATACACAGAGCTGGCTAGGATGGGAATAATTGCACCATACACAAATTACAAAATTACATAAACACTCAAAAGATACATGAAACAAGATGGGACACGAGATGAGTATTCACAATAAACACAAACATGTGTGAAAACAAGTTTAGATGGCGCGGATGCAGCTGGATGAAGTTCATAGCGGACCACGTGGTTCAGGTGAAATTGCAATATTTCTGCGTGGAAATGGCAAATTAAATTCAGACTAAATATTATTCTTGCTGAGAAAATTATTCTCTTTATGACTGAAGTGGTTACAGGCTTGTAACATGTCTGATGGCGGTAAAATCAAAGATTAACATGACTGCGTGGTTAAGTACACAAAGAATCAATTTACGTGAAGTTACATGGAACCCTGACAAAATTCAACATAGAATCCTTAATAAAATATTGCACATACGATGTTACATAAATAAGCTCTCAAAACGCAATGATGGCATATACAAAGACTTGGCTTTGGCCGGCCACGTGGTATTACATGTTGCCGTAAAATATTCAAACATGTCAAATACCCTCAAATACATACATATCGTACATTCATGCTTTCTTCTGCCTTTTGGAATCAAACCTTTGAATAATCACCCTAGGCGAATTATGTCAACCTGTTTTTCCAATAACTTGTATTCCACAAATATTTTATACTGTGATTAACTTTTTAGAGTACTGTATTAGTGAATAAATTAAACTTTACCTAAGTATGTTCTATAACTTGTAATATTTATTTTGTATTAAATATGAATTAACAACAGCGAAAGCAGCAACGTGTTGGCAATGGCTGGTAAGAAATAGTTCACAGTTATAATATTTTTTAACCTCGTTTTTGTGTATACTATATGTAAGTTAAACGTTGCCAATTTATATATTTGTACTGTTTGATAGCACTGATGGAAACACATTACATTGTTGTAGTTAAAAATATCCGCGCACATTCCCGTGTGTAGGCTGGTGTTTTTTCCCGTCTGGAATAAAGGTTCAATAAGCGAAGCAGAGTGTGTCGCTCTCTCTCGTTTCTCTCTTCTCTTCTCTCTCTCTCTGGAAGATCGTACCACATGTGTAAGAAACGCATACATTTTGTTATTTCTAATTTCAGCATATATATCATACTAGGTAGAGGAAAAATAATGATGTTTGAGATTGTAATTTACAACTGAAACAAGATTTTATTGTTTAAATACCTATTATATGCTATTTAGATGCAATGACATATTTTATATGCGATGGCATGACACAGCTCGTTGTATGACACTTACAAATCCAGCAGGTTGGCATACATGGTACATACCCAGTGCATACGACTGGCAGTGGTGTGGAATGACATGGGGTTTCTGAACGAAGTATCAAGTTCGTACTCGTGTTTTTGAAGCATCCTAGGCAAGTTACAATGTTGGGATAAATATGTTTCCACGGCACGGCAGTGTTAATTAAAATATTGTAACGAGTGTTGTGATCGCTGCGTGTGCAAGGGCGTAGCCATCATTTCCATCTATGGTGGCTGCGTTGTAATTGTTACGCAGGCCTGTGGATTTCAAATATGTGCAAAGTTTATACGTTTTAACCATGAACTGATGTTATGACGAAGTTAATTATTTATATTTACGGCTGTTTATCACAATGTTTTACCTTCGTGCTAGGTGTCTGAAACACAGTTGTGTAACGAGCTTACGTTTCTGTGATTTGAATGTCTACAACATTCCCAACAAAATACTAGGCCCACCCAGAAAAATTAAAATAAATAAAATGAACCTAGAAATCAGTAAGTACGGTACCAAGGCACGTAAATATTAGCGGAATAAATGTTACGATAGGCCTATGTGTTTGCATGTTCACCACTATCTTTTACGTTTGTCGATGCTACGTAGTACAATAAATAAGCGACACGAGTTACGTGGTTGAATTTACTGTCTCCGTTTCGTTGGACTGGTTGCCCTTCGTCGTAATTTTTATTCCAAACACATATTAATAATAACAGGTATATATTAATGTAGTTTCCACCACAGTTGTAACAAACACCGCCGTGGCAAAATATTGTGTATTATATGTAACGTCCTATACCATGTGTAATAAATATTTATAAAGCCGACCTAAATATCGCTATAGGCCTAAATAGTGAAAATTTGTAGGAAATTGTTTCTGCAATATGACATAATTCTTTGAACAGCTGTAAACAGCGACCAACGCATTTGACAGTTATAAAAGTAGAAGTCATTTGGTTGGCAGTGTTTATGTTTACGTGTAGTGGAAGTATACATAATCAGTAACCAAAAGTAGAAATTTGGCCATAAGCATAGGCGGATGGCGACTGATTCAAGTTGTGCGGGTCGCGTGACATCTTCATACTCCTCCTCGATTAAGTTAAAAATGCCACAAGGGCACAGTAAATTAATAAAGCGGAAGCATAATGCTGGGGAAAATGTCTGGCAAGACATACGCAAGCAAAGGTTAACCGATAAACTAAACTGACTATGGAACACAAGTTGTAGTGTGTACGTGACAGTGTCTTACCTCACCAGCTCTACTCGACAGACTGTGCAGAGGCAAGCGTTGCACGGACCTACCAATGGCCGCCTATTGGGGTTCATATAAGTGGAAATGCTGTGTACGCCGAGTAAAAAATTTTATTATTGAAAATAAAATGGCACAAATTAAATTAAATATTGTTTTATATTTGTTAATTTTCTTATTAATTTAGTGTCTCTTTATGACTGTGTTCATGCCGGAATATTAGTGTTCTTAATCTCGGTGCCAAGGGCACTTTGAATTTTATAACCAAACAATTTTAAAATTAGCAACAAACACTTTAAAACATTTTAAGACACATTAAACCCTGCAAATACAATATAACACATTGTACACTGAAAATAACATTTATATGAAAGTTCAAAATTATTGGCCTCTTTGCGCACGCGCGGGACATGTGACACGTGCATGGTGAGCGCTGTCATGGGCTCTAGCTCTGCTGGCTGTTAGCAGGCGTCAAATTTTTAATAACTTTTCGATGGAAGATTTAGAAAATGCACAATTTTGGAGAATTACTTAGCAAATCTGTCCAGAATAGTGCAAATATTGAAAAATTTGAACATTGTGATAATAACTGAGAAAATCTTGAAAGTTTGTATTGAAATCGCATTCATGTTAGCCATGTTTTCATGATACAGACTAACAAGTAATAAGAGAAATCTTTCAAGTGAAAGAGAAATTTCTTAAGCATTTTAGTTATCCTTATAGCATAATAGTATAATTACAGTACATTTTTGGGTGATGAATTGTCACATTAAAAGCTGAATTTCTTGAAAGGAAAATTCCTTTTAGACATTTTGTAATCCATAAAAGATTAAACATTTATAGTTACATTTTGTCTCTATATTGGCATCATTTTTATCCTAGGTCCCTTGGTATGTATTTTTACTAGGATTTTGCCAAAGGAAATTATTGGGCATTTAATATATAATATATATTAATAATTATATACACCCTGTTAGTTATTGTTCTCTTTTCTGGGTATACTTTAAAAGGAAATGCCTTTTACCTTGAATTGGTTATAGAGGAAAAGTTTGAAAACTCATGCAAATATCATGTTAATTAAATACTTTTGAATGTTTATCAGTAAACCCATTTTGTAATAATTTACAAAATAAATTCTAAAGTGTTATAAGAGAATTCATGTGTGCTTTTTGTCATAAATCCTTCCACTTTGTGGCTCTGTCTTGACACATGCCAGCTTTCTGCACTACAAAGATGCACACTGCATGGCCCATCTGAGTGCGCCAAGCACGGGGCGAATTCAAATTTATTGGCAGCTGAGACTCGGAAATTAAATATTGATATTACATCGGACTTTAATGAGTCAATTAAGTAACTGAAATTCACATTTGAATTTATATTCTTCCACGCCCAGTCGAGAAGGAATGCACTAGAGTCACTATGACAAAGATATAATATAAATTATTTGATTTATACTACGCTACCCTGCCTCGCCAAGAAGTTCCACTCAACCCTCAAGATAGCAGCACCCCGTGACCTTCTGACATCATGGCCCACTTGCCTCAGTCTGGGGTGCAAGAAAATGTCATCGTCTCCACCAGGGGAGATAAGAATTTGAGCAGCACTCTAGCAGCAGATAAACCAGCCCCTGTGTTGGAAGGCTACGCTACACCCCGCCCCCGGAGAATCACTGACACAGGGCAATTTTTGTATAAATAGAAGTCCAGCCTTGTGGTCCAGCAGAGATGCCGGAGCTCGCAAGCTGCAAGGTTCGCAAGCTCACCTACAGTCTGCGGAAGACTCTCTCTCTCTCTCCCCTCCTCTGCAGCCCGCACAGGGTTCAGCTCCTTCACTGCAGTAGCCCGAGGCAGGGCTCAAACTACCACCTCCAGCCGGCAGCTTGCAGAAGGCTGCCAGCACAGCTTCCTTCAGCTGATCGCCCAGGGAGAGCTCTCCACATCTGGTAAATCCCACACCTGTACCCACTTGCCCTTACCTCAGTCAATTTCCCTTGACTCCACGGTAACAGGTGGTGCGCGATTTGTATCCTCCTGGATAGAGCCCCATGTTTAACGATCATGCTGTAAATAGCGTATATTCATATTTTGGTAATTTCATTAGGAATTTGCATAGGAGTTAATTATTTCTTTTTATTGATTTTCCCAGGCTTGCCTTTGCCTGTTGATTTAATATTTTCTGTAATATCTTAACTAGCTGATAGTTTGTAATTATTTAGCCGGGTCACTGCTCTTATTTTTTTAAAAGTAATAAAATATTATGCATCAAACTTAAATTCTTATGTGTGCTTACAGTTATTTTTAACTTATAGGACCTATACCACTTTTATTATTGTTGCTTTATTTCAGTGTTGTGTTCCTTTAAGTGCACATTTAAATTCTAACTTAGTTCATGTCTTTACCTGGTCATGTAGTGTGCTGAATCCCTCAGGAGGCAAGGACAGAAAACGGACTTAATTCCTGAGATACCAGTGCACCCGCTACCGTTAACTGAAACAAGGTTCTGTTACTTGTAGGGATGTCAAACTCGATTCCACAATTCCTCGATAACCGCGATTCTTGAAGAATCGTATAATCAAGAATCGGAAGTCCAAGAATCGAAGAATGAAAAACCGATTACTACAAATATATAACATAAGACTAGAGCACGATTTCGGATAAATCGCGATAAAACGAAATAACACTGAAACACAAGTTAAATCGTAAAATAACACGAAATAAGACAAATGCGCGATATCTTACGAAATGAGCTTTCTCCACAAGAAATGAACTACTATCCCATGTTATACAGACAAAATTACTTCGACACTGCAAAAATATAGAGACGTGCAAGTCTTTAGAATATCGAGAAATTCTCTATATGAATATATTCCAGATAAGCTACAGTAGTTTGACAACAAACCGCATCCAAGCGCTAGTAACAATCGTGCGAAGTGAACACACACAACTAGAATGCGTGCAATAATCTATGGTCAAGACATCTCTTGTTTACATTGACACACGGACACGAGTGCGTGAAATGAAGAGATACTAAATTGATACATAACGTACTGTTTTCATAAAATATATAGTCTAATAAATTATGGAAGATGCTGCAGGTGATGTAAAATACAGTAAAAGTCTAATTAACATTTACGTAGAGAAAGTGCAAAGCGATGTAAAGTGTGCAAGAAATTAATATATAAACATACCTGATTGTCGATAAGGACTTTTTTTATATATTATACATATAATATTAACATGGATGATGCTAATCTAGTTTATGAATTATGTCAAAATTCTTTGCATTAAAATTATTAGTGTATAATATATTACTTTTTTTGCATTCAGAAAAAATTGTTATTGAATTTACAAAATGATACTTATATTAAAATTGGAGCCTTTTTAAATAAGTGCCAGTATTGCATAATTTTTAGTAATTTCATATGTTGGTGAACATTCATTTAGGCAAGTGAGGTTTGGACATATTTCGAAAAAGCTATGTGGCTGATGATTTTATATATATTTATTATTAGTATTTATATTATATATATATATTATAATATTATATGTAATATATTATTAATATATATAAGTAAAATTGTATTGTATATTATATATAATATATTATAATAAATATATATATATATAGTAATATATATAAATATTAATATATATATTAAATTATATATTATATATAGACACACACACACAGATAGAGAGAGACACACACACGTGTGTGTGTGTGTGTATATTTATATTTCAGTATTACCTAATACTATGCCTCTTTTGAACTTTTTGAAATTTCATATGAAACTGTATAAGTTTTATATTATTTATGTTAGTAATAGGCCTACTGCTAATGTAGGCATTGTTTAAATAATTAAATTTCACACCCTCCTATACATGAGTTAGTTCTGTAAAGCAATTGTCCGTAAGAAAAACGAATCACAATTTTTGGAATCAAGAATTGAGAGTGGTATCGGCATAGAGATCGAGAATCGAGGAAAAGTGAAATCATTACATCCCTAGTTACTTGGGTTGCCATTGTGAATGGCAGTTCCGTAGGAGTGACTGTAAATTTTGCCCTGCCCTGGACTGCGTGTATGCAACCCCTGTTGACAACCTCTCATTTTATTTTGCTATATTTCATTTATCCATGCGCAAGCAACACGGTGGAATTGGGAGTCGTCAGAGGCGACGCAAGAGGCTTACCTTACTACAGCAAACTTTACTAAAAAAATAATTTCAAACTCTCAATCCCATACTTTGAATACGTGTGACACCGAGAGTCACCAGATCGACTACAATGTAGTGTTACCTCCAGATCACGAAACACCCTTAAAGCATTTGTTAGGTTGGTGCGAACCCGACGAGGAATCAGATTCCGAGGAAACCCATGTTCAGCCCTCCTTAATATCACAACCACCTACGAATACCGACACGCAGAGCCCCTCCAGTCGATCTAACCTAGTGAAACTAAAATCTGGCAGGATACTTTGGGTTCGACACCCGAGAACAGAAGTGCTTCCCAACTTCTGAACCATCACATTGGTTTCCGGAGATGATCAGGGTTTGAATCCCTCCTAAGGTAGTTCCCCGCAATCAACCGGAACAATCCGAAGCCAACACACGAGGCCACTGCAGATTACTCCTGTCAGTACAAGTCAGATTGCTTACCCCCATAACCATTCATAACTCGTCACAGATTGAGCTCACTCACCCCCTATCGGGACAGCTGGCATCCCAACTATTGACGTCCCTTGTGGTACGGAGACTAAGGTTGCCCAGAAGGGACAGCCTAACTCTCTGAATTACTCTGGGGTTCGACTCTCCTCTACCTGCGAGGGACAGAAGGGGTACTAAGCACCCTAACCACTTATTCACAAAAGGGAGCACGTGTCTCTCTTAAACAAATGGTTTTCAAATTGGTTTTCTTGAAGTGCTGGGCTGTGTATAAGCCCCCCTACCACACCTTTTGAGAAGGGCATCACAATATTATCAACACTTTAAACATAAAATTCCTCAGTATTTAACTGATATTAATCGCCACAAATTATATAACTGCAATACACATAGTCATTAGTGTAATCAAAACCTTAGTAACATTACGATAAAAATACAGGCTATACAATGACTAGAAACCATAATTAGTTTTGTAATTAAATTTAAATGTTTAAAAAAATATGCATTGGAAATGTAAATGTTTGTAAACTAAACATTTTTGCGGACAAATTCGCTTTAACTTTTATTTTCATTCATTCTCATGTGTCAGTAATTTTTAGGAGTCCTCCTTATCACCACGATAGTTCACATCTAGAGAAAGCCGAACCAGTTATGGCTGGGAACCCACTCCCAGGGTGACTCCGGACTTTATCAAATAATTGGCAATCAAGTGATTCTGTCTTTACTAAAATAAGTAAAATCAAGACGTTCTGCCACTTGTAGCTAACCTTTACATAACCAGGGGATGTCAAATTCAATTTTGCACGAGTCCTTTTACTAACTCTATGCTTCCATAACAGAAAAAAAAAGCTAATAAGATAGTATGCACAGATTTGTGTTTGTATAATTTGAACAACAAATTCAAATACTTAACATCTTTCAAATGAAATGAGATCTGCCAAATAAACTGTAACTAGTACTCCACCTTAACTTGAAAAATTTTTCAATAGAGGTGAAATTTGCTGAATGATTAAGAATATTTAAATTTATTACAGTTCAAATTATTGTACAACACTTAGCCAGTGAACAAATGTTTAACATCAGTGATGTGTGTCCCAATGACCTCTGACCGTGACTGCGCTAACAAATCTGGTACTGCAAGACAAAACCATACAGTAGCCACTGGAAAGATCGTTGGCACCATGAGAAAGCTTCTGGAACCATGTATGAATAGGCGGTACTGAAGTTAAGTTTTGCATGTGTCACCAAAACACTACATTTCTGGTTGAAGGTTAAAGATATTTCAAAGTTAACAGATTTATAAAGGTACAAGGTGAAAAGTTTTGAATGACCTTTGATTCTTAAAACTTGACTAAGCTGACAAACACGGAAAGAAGAAATCTGTAATTACAGAAAAATATTACAATAGCCACTTACTAAAGTTTAAAAAAATTTGACGCTGTCGGGTGAGACGTTACTGGCAGAGAATGCTTTCGTCTATCTGGTGAACAAATCGGTAACTGCGCCAAGGAAACGTTTGCCGCTTTAAGTACGTGGGTACAGGCCCATGATGTCAAGTGTGAGTCTTAAATGGTTCTGTGAGTAGGCAAGGTTGTTGGGATGCGTCAGCGTCCGTTCTCCACGGCTCCTGGTGTTGGACGTAACACAACTCTGAACATGTTTAGGTACGTCTCCCTGCCCCTGCACTCCCAGCCAATGGAAGAATTTTTGGATATTCCCACATGTCTGTTCTGTACCCGGGTGACCGTGCTCCAAACTGTCATGTCCATACGTGAGCACTAGTTCCCGTGTTTCTTTTGGTACATAGGTCTGCCATTTTGCACAGTTGCCAGGTGGCTTCACTTGTATTTCTTGGTCGACGACCCTCCAGTGTTTGGAGTACTTATCTGCACAGTGTTCCCGGCATTGTGCAGCATCCGGGGAATTTTCTTGCGCCACATGCACCTTCCTCAAAACCTCGCGGATATTTAAGGAAATAAGTTTTCTGGGTGGGTTGGCAAGGTGGTAGTGCCTCTTCCCACTCTGCATCGTCAGTCACCGTTATGTTCAGACACGGATTCCTACACAGCGCATCTGCGAGTTCGTTGGTTTCCCCCACCACGTGCTCTACCTGGAACTCAAACTCCTGCAATAACAAAGTCCAGCGAACAAGTTTGCTCTTCCTGTTATGCATCCTGTTTCCGGTTCGAGTCCTTTCCCTGTGATATAATGCCCTAGAAATTTCATCCTACTCATTCCTAAAACATACACTTGTCGATTTTACACGTCAGCTTGTAGCGTTCGACCCTTTAGAACACAAGGCTCAAGTGGTGAAGGTGTTCTTCCCAGCTGTTCGACCACACAAGTACATCATCTAAGTATGCCATCGCAAAGTCTCCTACATAGCCATCTAAGATGTTAACCATAAGATTTTGGAATGTAGCGGGGCACATTTTAAACCAAAAGGCACGGCGACAAATTAGAATATACGTCCATCAGGTGTTGTGAAAGCAGTTTTCTTTCTGTCCTAGGGGTGGATAGCCACCTGCCAATATCCACACTTGAGATCAAGAGACGTGAACAAAGTAGCGGGCCCTAGTGCTAACAAAGTGTCTTTTATGTTTATTACTGGAGGTGGCATGTTTACTGTTACTTTATTTAACGGATGGAAGTGCACACAAAACCTCCATTCACAGATCTTTTTAAGGGCTAGTGTAATGCCTGAATTGTAGAGACTATGCATAGGTTCTATTACATTGCCACTTAACATTTCACATACCTGCTGGTTGATCACGCACCGGAAGAAAATACCTGTGTCTCATGGCTTGGAGCACACTGGGTCCTCATGCGTCGTGATGATGGCATGCTCGGTGACGTCGGTGCGCTGTAGTTTTCCTTTGGTGTGAAACACACTGGCATACTGGTACAGCAGTTGTAGCCTTCCTTGGTGCTGTTCTGGCACCTAGTGCGAGAACTCTGCAAGCGGCATGGCAGCTGTTAATTGTCTGCGGCATTGCTCCCACGGCATACAGCGTCCACCTCCCACGTGTCCCCATGTGAAGACGGTCGAGATGCAGTTCAATCACTGCTTGGTTGTCGATCAACCATGGTAACCTCAAAATCATTTCTTTACACAAACCGGGTACAATGTAGACACTGCATTTCGTACGGAGTTCACGAATCCCCACAGTCACGTGTATTACACTCATAACTTCACCCTGTTGGTCTTTGGTGGCACTCTGGTTGTAATAGCCTTTATGAGCCTCTCACGTACTAAATTGTGGCTCATGGCAGTATCTATTACAGCGATTACATTTTTACCCTCAAGTTCTATGTTTACATGTAAGGCTCGTACGGTATTGTCACTACCCTGAAACTCGTTTGCACCTACATTCTGCATATTCCTATGATCTGGCAGCGAGATTGGTGCAGGTGCTGTTTCGCCAACATCCCTACTAAGTTTCCCGACTGATTACCATGGTAATAATTTTCAAGGTGGTTGTTATGAAAGTTCCCCTGTCCACGGTTTGCGTAACATCTACCATCAATGCGGATGTTGACATGCTGTAATTCTGCCTCGGGGATTGGTACTCTTGTCCCGTGCGCACATCTTGATCATAGAAGCATGCCTCCCTCGTGAATTGTTCCACGATCGCCCATGTTGCTCGTCGCAGGTATGGCCTAATGTCTGGTGTTGACGAGGCTACAATGATTTCCAGAACCCCGCGGGTAGGTAGCCCAGGGTGTAGACATCTATACAAACTTAGGTTTCATTGTATAAATTCTTCTACACCCTCCCGTTCGTGTTGTTGTTCATGGTACAACCGCGCTTGTACCTGGATGGCGTCAACATCTGTATCAAATCAGCCAAGTAACCTGTCACAGAACTCTTCCCAGGTAACTCAGTAGTCACGAACTAGATTCCACCACGTGGCGGCCATTCTCCTCAGTCTGTTAGCAGCAACCTCAGTCCAATCATTCTTGTGTACGTGGTGCAGGCTTAGTTTATCTTCGCAGACGCGAGAAAAGTACCTGGGTCTTCCGAATCATGTCCGCAAAAGTTGGCAAGAGTACATTTCGGTCTGGCCCTGTTAAGTCCTATGGTGTGTACGTTACTACTACAGGCGGCAGCATGGGCTTCACCTCTGGTGTTGCCGGTGGCGCAATCTCTACACAGTTCGTCTTATGGCACTCGGTACAGTTTATTACACCATCGCGGAAGGTTACATATTCTTCTGGCCCTATGCATCTAAATGAGAGTCCCGTTTGCATTGTTGGCACTGCGCCCACTTGGTTCCTGCCCCGTCACATCTGGTGTGCATGCACAGGCGTTGTTCTGACGGCGTTGAAGCGGTATTGGACGTGCATTGGCATAGCAGTTGGTCCCACACATTCTCACTGAACAGATTTATTTCACTCACCTTTCCACAATGCATGCATCGTTCAGGTGACATGTCGTTACTGCTAGCGTTCGCGATCGCGGGTATCGCGGCTGCCGACGCGGATGTCTTCATGCTTTCTCGCGATTGTTCTGGCATCATGTCAGCCATTTTAAAGTAGTTGACGCGACATGGATGAACACAGTAGCTCCACTTGGGAATGCCAATTGACACCGTTGGGTGAGACACGAGACTAACAGTGACACAATAAACTTACTGTAGGTGGGCACCAGTGGTGTTTCCCAGACACCACACTTCGAGACTCAGGGTTCTCAGGAATGCTGTGGGTTCTGTGTGTTCATCTCACCCGAGCGTCTCTACAAAGCACTTTGTATTACTAAACATTTCATGAAAAACACTGTCAAAAGTAGGAGTTTGCTGGCTCTGACACTACAAGAAAACATATTTTATGCACTGAGAATTACTTTTATTATTCCACTTCTTACACATCGTGCTAATACTGAGTTACTCTTAACCTCAGGCGTGACTAGCTAATTTTGTGATGGGTGGTTCCCCCAGCGTCTGATTCAACCAGCGCACTCCATGATGGAGGATTCCTCCGTGGTGCGTGAGAGCACAATCTCTACAGGGTAAGGGGTCTACAGCCACTGTGATGGATTGCAGATTTCAACTGGAGATGGGACACGAAGTACAAACATGAACATTAAACACATGTGATTACCTACATCACTAACGCATACTTGTCGGGACCCCTAACTATGTGATGTGTGGCGACGGTCTATACACTTAGCAGACTAGGATGAAAATAATATCACTGTACAAATTACACAAAAATATGAATTACAAAGCATGGGGCATGACATGGATAGGCACAATAAATTCTTACGGGACGCGGATGCCGCTAGATAAAGTTCTTAGCAGGCCACGTGGTGCAGCTGAAATTGCATCATTTTTAGTAAAATACATTGAAATTCTGTCAGACAAAATTACGGCACTATTCAGAAAATTATTCTGATTGCATTTCAAACATGCAAACGCGTCTGAGGTGCCTGATGGCAACAAATAAAACATGTGCAATGACCGCGTGGTCGGTTACAAAAGCATCAATCATGGCAAAATATTACAAGAACTCTGAAATAAAACAATACATATTACCCTGAGAAAATATGGCACAAGAAATTACAAACAAGAACACTAAGCGCAAGGATGACGCAGATTTGGCGGCTGTTAACCACGTGGTTGCAAACAATTTAACATGACAAAACCCCTAAAATACATACATACAAATTTACCCATAATATTGCTCATGACAATGAAACAGAAATTACAATGCAAAAGCCTTTAACATAGCCGGATTGCACCCGATTCAAAGTTGTGCGGGTCGCATGACCTTTCCGACATCTTTCCTCCTTCCCTCAATTTAAGTTTCAAAAAGCAGCAAGGGCCCAAATTTGTTATTTAAGTGGAAGCATTATGCTGGGTATGTCTGGCAAAACATAAGCAAAGCAAAGGTCAACCGGTAAACTGAACTGAATTATGAAAATCTACTCAGTGCAAAAATATGAAGTGCGTATGTAACAGCGTCTTACCTCGCCAGCTCTCCTAGGACGAATGCCCAGAGGCAACGGTTGCGTGGACCTACCATGGCTGCCTACGGGGTTCATGCAAGTGGAAGTGCTATGCATGGCGGTCAAAACTTTTATCTTAAAAATGAAAAGGCACATACGAGATTGCAATACATAATAACAAGAACAATTTAAATAGCTAAATATAGGTGTTTGATAACTGTTCATTTTTATAGGCATTTTTGCAGGAATATTAATGTTCTTGTTCTTTGCACAGCGCACATTTTAATTTGAAAATAACATTCCACAATATTTTAGAAAAGATATATTACACTTTTAGAACACTTTTGACCTGAAAAAAAAAAGCATATATGGTACTGGAAAAATATCACATCCCATTTTGGGAAAGTCCATGGTTGTGGCGTCTGCGCGCACATGCTCACCCACGTGTCACGTGAGCTGTGAGGGCCATCATGGTCTGACTGCTGCTGGTTGTTAGCCGGCGTCAAATTACTCTTGAGCGTGTCCATTTATGACGTCTGCCTGCCTGCAGCTATTTTGCCCATTTGAGGCCTCAAAATGTGTGAGCTGTACGGCAGACTCTTGCTCACTCACCACTTGCCTCATCACCTCTACACACAAGGCAATCGAATAACGCACAGTCTTTCAGTTTGTGACTCGTCTGAATGTGACTAAGCAGAGACCCTATATTTTTATGTTGTTATAAATTTTAGATGTGTGTCTAAATACAACTGGGAAGTAGTTTCTGTGTACAAAATTTTCTGGCTAAAAATGGTTCTGAAAATACCACTTCTAGTCATTTTAACATAATACTCCATGCTTGGTGGTCCAGCACTAACCACTGTGGCTGCCAGGGTGCATTTGAGTATGGGCATGTCAGTGAACTCGTCAAGAGAAATTTCCTCTACGTGGCACATGGACGTGTAGGTCCTGGCTAAGGAATTCTCTCCGGAGGTGATGAAGGGCAAATATATTCGGCCACGTCCTCGATCATACTCTACCAGTCTTTCTCCCAAGCCATTATGAGTCATCATGCAAGGCTCTGTGCACTATGTATCTTTTCACCTGAATGAGCTGCTGGAAACAACATGATGTATTAAAGTTGCATAAGCTGTTGGCAACAGTTAGCTACTCCAAAAGGAGGATTTTTAAACAATGAACAAACTAATGAATATTCAGCGAGTAAGTAAATAAAGGACTAAAAATGGAAAAAATTGATAGAGGGCTGTGAGTACTTGAAAGTCAAGCTTGAGCCGAATACCCACTTGTGACTCGAGTATGACTCAAAATATTTTTCAGGTTCAAAACATTTTAACTTTTTCATTAATATTATGTCATTCAGTTGATGACCGATGAATCTTACTGTTCGTGAAAGAAAACAAAAAATTATTAATTCATGATATGTAAATATTGAAAAGGTAGGCATGTCCCGTTAAAAGGATTCTGGTAATGGAAAAAAATTGCCAGGTCGCTCAACTTTCATCCCAGAATATCATAACTCGCAAAGCAATGTAGGGTGGCGTGGGAGAAACACATCCACACTTTGCTGCAACTGCTCTAGCTTACATTTTACCAGCCTGTGCCGGTACTCACCTCTCTCTTCATTCGTTCATAAGTTCAGTTGCGAGTGATAGAATGTGTGTTTTTTGTTTACTGAATATGTTCATTTTGACAATGGATAATATTGATATAAAAAAGAAACAAAATGTAAAAATCATCTTCCTGAAGTATAGTGGGTACAAACAAACATTCTAATGATGTGCAGCCGGGTACAAGTTAATGTGCGGTACTACATTAAGTGATGTGCAGCCGGGTACAAGTTCTGAGAGTGGTACTACATTAGGTGATGGCAGCAGGTCTTAGCTTTGAAAAAAGTGGTAACCAGTCCTGATACCATATTCTCTGAATTAGACAATTGGATTTACAATGGGTGCTGAGATTATACAATTTGGTTATTTTAATCAATGGTGCTGTGTAACTATTATGTATTACTTGTAATTTGGCCTTCAAGATCTGAAACCTTCAAAGTTGAAATAGCACTTGGAATTGAAAAATCTAGATCAGCAGGTGTTCAAATCCTATTCATCCTTCTGGTCTGGTATGTGGTAAGAACAATGGGTTCTCCTCTATAGGTGGAGTAAGTTGATTTAGAATTTTGTGATCAAGGCATCTTAAAATCGCTTTTAATTTGTTTGCTTCCATCCTTTTCTGCAGAGGGCTAAGAAAAATAAAAAGAAGAAGGAAAGTAAGACGGAGCAGGTGAAATTAAACATCTTAGCTATGTATACTAGCTCAGTTGAGTTTACAATATGCAATCTCACTCTGGTAACAGAGCTTCAGATTTTACACGTTGTTTACGTTGACATGCGTGCTACTTGCGGTAGCTACCTTAGATGGTAGGGGAACAACGTTGACTCCTTTCTCAAATCTTAGCTGGACTTATCACGGCGTATAATACCGGTTTTCATTGTCCGGTGTGACATTGGGCCATGTGTGGGTAGGCTAACGTCGGGCTTCAGGAGAGTCAAACCCCAGAGAGGCGGATGGATGTGGCTGTCCATCCTCAGGGATGCCAGCGATCCCTAGGGGATGGAATGAGGTGATGATTAGATGGTCATAGAGGTGGGGGTGTATGATCGGGCAGAAGAAATATTGATAGGGCGAGTGGATTGTTGTGTAGGAACGAAGTAGGGAGACATGGGTACTACTCGGGGTTTGATATCTGGTTGGGCCGGGAGTCGAACCCGTACAATCTTCCCAGATGCTGGTTTGATGGTGTGGAATTTCAGGAGCTCTGTATCTTCCGGGTGCAAAACCTGGATTATTCTCCCTGACTGGAGTTTGACAGTACTAGTTGTCTTGGGTGTCTGCCTAGCTGGGGACACGAGTCAATTTGTTAGAAAGATTCTTACAATGGAGGAGAATAATTACGTAAAATATTTTGGACATTAGCCATTGCTTCAATAGCGTATGTCCAAAATAGGTTGCTTAATTATTCACTGGCACGTGTATATAGTTGTCTACATATTTCCGTTCCCGGTTGTATGATCACATGCAAAGGCCAAATACATCATTGAATAGAACCTTCGCTGGAAACTGCAGTTTTTATGAATTGTATCCAAATTTGGTGACTGTGTTTTGCGTTTGGTATCGATATCACAATGGTACAGAAACTAAAATTATCGCAGATACAGTCGTATAAACAAAAGTAAAAGCATGAGTGGAGAAAAGTTTTACCATGGTTTGTACATTGCAAACCAAAACCACTACATTAAATATGTCAACGCCTTTCCTATCCAATTTTTTTCTGTAATTTGCCAATTTAAAATTCCAAGTATTTTGCAGGATTTGACCCAATGATTCCAGGAGTTTATAGGTTTTTATATACAGGAACCAGGATTTTAGCTTCAGGGCTGGTGGCAGCCCTGTAATAGAGATTTAACTCCATAATTTTAGGTGCCTAATGAACTAATAGTAGGGACGTGCGAACGTTTGAAAATTCAAACTCAAACCCCGAATTCAAAAAAATGTTCGGCTCGAGTTCATGTTACAACTGAAGTTTGATTCAGAAACAAAACTCAATGTGATGCATCAACCATAAAAACAACTTAAGTTTTAAAAATGTGACAGCAAAAATTGTAGATGAATGTTTCATACAACGTAAATTTTTGTTGCCCAACAAGCCAGCCTCTCACTTTTTATATAAAACCCACGCCACACACAAACTTCTATGCCATGTTGTGTACAGTGAATTTCTCTTGTATTTTGTCCTGCTTCCCATTATTTACGTTTTACATTTATTTATTTTTGGTCCCGTCAAAATTCCCATATAAAAAATGCTAACCATTACTGCATTCAACGATCACAGATTGTTTGTTTTCCAGTAACGTCTATTTGAAACAGATGGTAATTTTCGTCAAAGATTGCACAAATCATTCGTTTTCAATCACAGTTAACACAAAATAACTCAGATAGCCAAACAATTACATCAATATATGTTTACATCCTGCAGCATTTTTTCGTTCTCTATCAACCTTGTTTATTCTTATTACACGTTCACTGCATTCGTAGCTTAGTAACAGTGAGCATATTATTTTCTTGTTCTTACGTGATTACTCCACTCGTAGGGTGGCGACAATGAGAACGAATCACACAATTTCTGACACTGTATTAAACTATCTGTGATATTGTTATTGTAAACTGAATTTGGTGTAGTATTTTACTGGCATGATTAATATAGGAAACTATCAGTAATAGGCTTGGTTAGTATCGTACGAGTATGAAAATGACTATGCATGTAATGGTTGTCAAAAATCGCCACAAATAAATAAGTCGTGGCACTTTTAACAGAGGGCTTGAGCATAGCTTGGCCACGAAGGAACACTGGATACAAACATCAAAACAAATATAAATTAAATTTCTCTCAAATCAAGAACTTAAGTTTTAATTTAAATTGAATGTTTAATCATAAATTTACTTAAATAAGTTTTTTTAATAACATCTTTAGGCTTTTGGATTAAAGAAATATGCATTTTGATGTTATGTATGTTATTTGTCAGGTCTAAAATCCAAGTCCACATTTTTTCATTTTTCTTTGCTGGTCCACTGAAAAACGAATTTTTTAGAACCCACCGTATTTAAATATCACAATAATATTATGCTCCGTTCACTAACTACCTTGTGAGTTGTGACTGTATTTCATTGTTAACCCATATAACCAACTTTTTACTAATTCAACTGCGATATTATGCCTGGAGACGGAAACAAAATTTACAGATGTTAAGACATATTTATTTTTTTGGAGAAACAATTACAGAGGTAGTAACATATTATTTAGAAATGCTGAAAGAAATACTCATTATAAGATTGTTATTTTTAAAATTACTTTTTTTATATACTGTATTATGATATTTTACATGCAGCAATATTCATGTTTAAAGGTTCGGTTCGAGTTCAAGTTTGAGGATTTCAATGACCAACAGTTCAAGTCCAGTTCAAACCTGAAAAATGCAGGTTCGCACTTTCCCAGTATCATCTAAACATCACAAATGGCTTCAACATATCTGCTGTGTAATAACAGTGAACGTTTACTTACAGACCCATTTTTCATCCTGGTCAAAGGACAGCTTGATGAAGTAGAAGCTCTCCTTGCTACGTTCTGCCTGGAAGAACTCAAATGTGAACATGTTCTCATCATGCTCATCCAGCGATATGTGGCACTCCAGTCGCAGTTTGTAGTACATACTGGCATACACAAGCTTAGCTCTCTTCTCCTTCGTCTCTTCTATGAACTTCTCCTTTCCTACATTCGAAACAACTGATCTCAAAATTCTCCCTCGGGTCCACATACTTCAGCTAAATCAGAGGCAAGCATGCACTTGCCACATTGTGAAACAGGTATCACATTCTAATTTTTACACAGTGGAAAATACTAACTTTTTGTTAGATGCAATTATTCTGTACAATATATTATTACGCACCCCATCAATTTCACCTGATCCACAAGAAAGAGTTAAACACTGCAATGATAATGAATTAAATATCTTTTTGCAAACACACCATACAAATTTGCTTTCTTTTATTATAGCAAAGCCCTGTGAAGGTACTGTTATTGCTACCATGTCTCCATCCACTTATTTGTTATACTGTTCAAATTCACATACTATATATGATGCCTTTGTAGAAAAAGTTACACAACCAGTCACTATTGGACAGGAGTGCACTTTCGACACAATTCTGAACTGTGCGTTGTGGACCTGCCATAGCATTTTGGCATGTCGAACGTAATTGCAAAGTCAACTGAATGCACATCACAAGACATCCCAGTGATGAATATGGCTACAAAGGAGTCTGACTGACCTCAGTGGGTTCTCTCCCTCACATAGGGAAAGTGTGCTATTTGTGCTGAAGATGAAAAAAGATCAGTGGGATGTGGACCCATTCAAGCAAAGCATCAATTCTGTTGGTACTTGCAGAAATGGCTTTTGTATCTTCAAACTCATCCTGCCAGCATCAACATTACTAACCAGAAAGGTTTTGGCCCTCACAGAAAGCTAGGACTGGACAGGCACCCAGGGAAATGAAAATCGATGAATTAAGTATTTGCACTCTTACTGCCTCAGGTAGTTGGCTGAATTATGTGGAGAAGGTAGAAAGATTTCTCAGCACTTAACATGCCTGTCCACTATTAGTGTTGTCATTGTCATGTGGAAATTTCAAGGAAGCACTGGCTCAATTTCTTTGATAGGTCCAAAAAACTACAGTAGACCATTAATTTCACAAGAATAGATTTTACAAGAACAGCCACAGGTCACTCTCAGAAACTACAAAAAGAACAATATAAACAACTAGGCAAAAATACAACAAATCATGATTAAAATAAATAAAAATATAAGTACATTAACAAAATATAGGTGCCGTAAAGTTGTTGCCCATGATTGGTACGCCACAATATGAAAAGAGAAAGGTAAAAATTACTTTGGTGAAAATTTATGCGAAAGGGTGAGGAATATGGATATACTGAAGCTGGCCAGATTGAGGCTGTGACGAGATACAGCTTGAGAGGACACAATGACAACCCCTCTACTGGATCCCTTCTCCACCACATAAAGGGCCAAGAGACGAAGGATGTGAGAATGCCACACTCGTTGCTAGATAACCATTATAACATTGCAATTTTTAGGAGTTATGTTAAACATTAGTCATAGATATTTTAATTATATACGATTATAGAGTACTTGCTTATGTTGTCACTTTCTTTAATATAATTTCCAAATCAAGTTTTATTATATGAGTTAACAGTATAATCTTTCATTATTTTAATAGTTTATTGACATAGAGATCACATGTAGGTATTATTCATTTGTTATTAGACAGTATTCAGTATTAATATTATGTCTGATATTTTTCTTTTCGTTCCTAAAGGATGGTCAGCACTAAATATTTATTAAAGAACTAAATAAAATCATCCTGGTTGTCTTTCGTCTCGCCATTGCTGATTGGTGGAGATGTGTGATGGTCAGACGACAGCCAATCGGAGGACAGGAGAAAACACAAGTAAGGCAGAAGTAAAGAAAAACTAATATTTTTCCAACAGAATTTTTTCACCACTGCCAAATATGGACATGTATACGACAATGGAAATTTTAATAATATAATAATCAATAATATATGTGAATATTAATTGAATAATTGAGGCAAGATGTTTTTATAAGGATTAATTGTTAATAGGGATGTCAAAGTAAATTCTTTGATACCTTCGATTAATACAGGTATCGAAGAATCGAATGGTTAATTGTTGAAAATACTTGTCCACTTTCATATAATTTTTTGAGGTTACGTTGCACAGCAACAGGTTTTTAGTTTTCCAATTAGGCTGAACCTGTACCGAACTCGCATGCATTGACCGGAATTAACCATTCAATAATGGTTCGACTATGAAAGAATTAAGATACTACAATAGAAACTTGATTATCCACGATAATGCAGGGGAAGAGATAGTCGGATAATCAAAACTCATGGTAAAGGAGTCATTTTTATCTTGATGGCTGCCATGTGGCAGACAGCTATTATCAGTATTTGGCTACCTGACTTCACTGACGTCACTCTGTATGCTGTGTGGCACGGCTTTAATGGGAAAACTGCACTAGTTTTATTTTTTGCACACTTTCAACGTGGAAATCTACCGCACAATATCTATATTCCATTCCCCATTGAAAGCAACTTTCTCGGAGCCCTTCTAAATATCTACTTGCAGGTTCGTTTCGTATCCTTCCGCCAAATGTAAACAAACATTGCCATGTAGCATCTGTCAAAATCAATGTTTACATTCCATTGTGTGCGTATATATGTTTGTATACTTTCGCTACACCTAAAAATACACATTGAAATGTGACTTCTACTTTTATACCTATCAAATATGTTGTTTACTGTTCACAGCTTTTCAAAGAATTCTGTCATATTCCAAAAACCATTCAGTATGAATATTCACAGTTTAGGCCTCTAACATTATTTAGGTCAGTTAAGTTTTAAAAATGCCTGAATTGAAGACAGTTCTTATGGTTATTTTACATTAACATATTTGTTTTCCACGCCGTAGCTCAATACATGTAATGCAAGTTAGTATTTTGCAGCGACTGTGTTTAACACTGTTACAACTGCGAGGTAAAGGGCTGTAAATTATCCTTTTGTTATTGAAATGTGTTAGGTCATTTCTTTAAAAGGACGGCCTCAGTTGGAATAAATATTAAAACAAAGGAACAACCAGTGAAAAAGGCACATTAAATTCAAGCACGCAACTAGTGTAGCTCATTTTTGTCATACAAATTTTAAAGATAGCGGTGAACATGCACACAAATAAGCCTATGATAACTTTTATTCCGCTAATATTTCTATGTATTCTATGTATTGCTACTTACTGTTTATTAGGTTTATTGAAATTTATCGGGCTGGGCTTAGTATTTTTCTTCTGGGATTGTGGCAAATTACGGTCACCGAATGTGTTTCAAACCCGTTACGGCAAAGGGACAACGTTGTGATAAATAAACAGACGTGGATGTAAATAAATAACTTAGTCATAAAAACAGTTCACATTTAAAACATATAAATAATGCTAATCAAATATTTGAAATCACGCAAACACAGGGTCAGCGTATCAACCACGATGCACAAAGGCACGCCATTTCACAGACGCAATGATTAATGAAACACACGTCACAGTATATTTATTACTGCAGTGGAAGCACAGATTTATAACATCATAACTTGCCTAAGTAGGTTTAAAAAACACAATATCTACAAACGTGATGTATTAATTTGAAGTATTTTTGGGAGTAAGAATAATTTACGTTTTGTTTGACAAAAAGCAACACACCATATCATGGCTCGCCATGTCTGCCAATTTCACTAGGTAACTGCCCCGCCATCATATCTAAATATATTAAAAAATGTATTAAAACATCAAAATCTCTTTTCAGTTGTAAATTACAAATTGAAAAATCATTATTTTGCTGTAATAAGTATGAAACATCATAAAATTGAAAACATGTGTAATGTTCCTGCTTTCTAACGAAGTGTGAAAGAGACGAAGAAAGAGAAAGAGAGCGACAAGCCTCGCCAGCAGACAATTTTTCAATTGCTTTCTCGCTCGATAAAACAATACCGTACCATTACGGCTTACTCACAATATTATCCGCTATTATTTTAAACTGTAAAAATGATATATGTTGCCAACGGAGTTACCTAAATATTTAAATATTTCAATAGGCACCGTTTAATTTTCAAATAGTATACTAAAAAACGAGGTTAAAATAATATTTTGAACTGTGAACTATTTCTTAGCAGTCATTGCCAACACGTCACTGCACTCCTTGTTGTTAATTCATATTTAAAAAATAAATATATTATTACAAGTTAGAGAAGATATTAAGGTAAAGCTTCATTTATTCAATAATACAATACTCTAAAGTTAACCACAGTGTTATATATTTGTGGAATACAGGTTATTGAAAAAACTGGTGACAAGAGTGTTTTTTCAAAGGTTGATTTTCATAAGTCGCTTCCAATCGGGAATGGACTACCTGTAAATGTCCGCGTAGACGAAACACTAAAACAAACTGTCAGTCATGGATGAAAGACCACAACTGCACACGTCGATACTGTTGGAGATAGCACTTTGTTGCGCGTAAGTGTTGCAATCAGCTTAGTTGATAAGCCTGGTGCAGGAAGTCCGTGGCATTCGCCTGCAATCAGATGTGGTTTGTAGAAAAGAACCCTTGCTAGCAGCAAGCTCCTAGTGTTCCGGGTCACTGACGCGGAACATGCATTAGCTTTTAATCTGTTGCGCGATACTTATTAGTAGTGGGAGAAAAAGCATCCTGAACCAGGAACCTTAATAACACCAGGATTCCAGGTATTATTTTTCAGATTTTTGATTTTGTTTACCTATTATTTAATGGTATATTAGATAAAGAACAGGTACATTTTTCGTACCATACATATTTCCTGTTTGTGACATTTTTGTTTTTGATGTAGTCTAAATTGAAACCAATTTTTTTTTGTTTTTACCTTTACCAAAAATATCAGTCTCCTTTTTCTAAAAGTACGTAGTGTTAGTCTTCAATGTACTGAAGATTTTATTTATACAGACATGAAGAAAAGGTCAAACGATGTTTGGAATGATTTTACAGTTGCGCGTAAATTATGCAAATTACTCATTTTGCAGTTTGTGTTTGGCAACAATTTCACAAGGTGGGGTTAGTCACACAGCTAGTAAAATAAGAAAACACTTATGTAAACATGACAAGTACAAGAAAATTGCCAAAAATTATGATTCAGAAGATCTTTAGGGCAAATGTGTGTGTAGCAGTAAGTCATCCAGTGTCCCTGAAATGTAAAATGTCTGGTAGAAGCATTTTCATTTAGCGATGCTAAATGAAAGGTTATTTATATTTCAGTTTCATTACTAAATAGCATCAATATTTGTGAACATATTGGTTAGCTTCATAAGTTGACCTAAAATATTGCATTGAGAAGTTGAGAACTTTTGTTTTCATTGCAAATAAATCGTATATTAATCAAAAATAATATGAACTTGTTAGGCCTAACTAGATAAGTCTGAATGTTACATAAATATAGGAAATTAACTTCACTTAGCAGACCAGAAATTCTTTCCTGTAATTGTCTTCATATTTGTGTCTGTCTAAAATATATATTGACTGCAGGCACATGTTGATAACCACTATATCATAATTTATGGTATCGGAATCGAGTGAAAGGTTTTGCAGTTGGAATCTAGAATCAGAATCGAAAAGAATTGATATTTTGACATCCTTAATTGTTAATAAATGAAAATAAAGAAGGTTAATTTTACTATAATTGGGAAGATTGATTAATAACTTGTTAAATGTGCTGAAGAAGAAAACAAGTTCAATAAAAATAATTTGAAGTTGAGAATTTTTAATGAATTGTTATGAATAGCGCCCAATGTGATAACTGTACTT
Source organism: Dryococelus australis (assembly GCA_029891345.1). NCBI lineage: Eukaryota > Metazoa > Arthropoda > Insecta > Phasmatodea > Phasmatidae > Dryococelus > Dryococelus australis. The sequence goes on along the minus strand of CM056995.1, from coordinate 129,346,176 downwards.
TTTAATTTGTACGAAATTTAACAACTGGCGACCCAGCATGTGGCTGAAGCACAACTTCAAGAACTTCTAAAGCTTCAGAAGTCGTGAACTCGGCAAAGGGAAAGACTACACCCTAGAAAGAATCTTCTGCTACAATTGAAGAAGTTAGACGGGTTTCAAGTTACACACTTATTTATGTTTGATGACCATTATGGTAACTATTTACATATGTGTTTTGGACACTATCACACATCTATTTACACATTGTTTTGAGTAATAATTATTATTTTAAGCCCTCCTGGGCTTATGAATATTTTAATTACACACACATAACCTAATTTTTATTGTAAAACACCATTCCTAATTTTGCTTATATACTTATTATTACAATATTATAAAATATTATTACTATAACAAACCTCAGGGGACCAAAAATATGGCTAGTTTGTTATAGTGAAGTTCTTTATAGAGAAGCACACAAAAAAATTTCCTTCGAGGTAAAATTAGATGCAGCGAAATGTTACTGAAGTGAAGTTAGCTTGGAATCTTTATTGCCCACATCTGGCCAAGAAAGCAACTGTTTACTCACGCCGCAAACGAGAGGATAACAGGTCACACTCAGCAGAAGAACTGCACATGTGCAATACGGTTGTGTCGGGATTGCTCACAGAGGTGTTCAGAAGTAGCATGTTCAGAAGATTATAAAATGAAAACTAAACAGAATAAGTTAATAAAACATACCACATGTTGGGCACAGGTGCCTTTAGTGTCAATATATGCAGAAAAGTCCGGGTTCTGAGATTTAATTTTTATGCTGCGAGCCTTTGAATTTTGCAATTTGAACACACATCTCGAACAAAGTCCCAAGTTCATAGGCAAATATTTAAAAATCCTGCCACTGTAGGTAATACAGACCATACGCACGTTGCTCACAAGTGCCTTTAGTATCAAGATATGCAGAAAAGTCCGGGTTCCAAGATTTCATTTTTATTCTGCGGCTCGCAGAAGTTGAAGTTGAAGTTCGCAATTTGAACACACACCTCGAACAAAGTGCAGAGTTCAGAGGTGAATATTTATAAATCAAGCTAGTAAGGTAATACAAAAAATAAACATGTTACTTTCACATGCCTATAGTATAAATATATGCAGATAAGTCTAAGTCCCGAACCTCAATTTTTCTACTATGAGCCTTTGAATTTCACACTTTTTTCGAAGTGTGTGTTCAAATTGTGAAATTCAAAGGCTCGCAGCATAAAAATGAAATCTCAGAACCCGGATTTTTCTGCATACCTTTGTACTATAGGCAAGTGTTAGCAACAAGTTTATTGCTTGTATTACCTTAAGTGGCTTGATTTTTAAATATTCGCTTATTAACTCGACACTTTGTTCGAAGCGTGTTTTCAAATTGAGAATTTCAAAGGCTTGCAGCATAAAAATGAAATCTCGGAACCCGGACTTTTCTGCATATATTGATACTAAAGGCACTTGTGAGTAACATGCAAAAGGTATGTTTTACATACAGTGGAAGGATTTTTAAATATTTACTTATGAACTTGATACTTTGAGGTGTGTCACGTTTTCAGTCAGGTGATAAAAAATTGATTTTCTCTATTTCAGAACATTGACCTATTACCATTGACAATGTAGATTTCGCTATGCCGAATTCCGTGGTGATTTCTTTCTTTTTTCTCTTCCATTATCTACAGCTTTAATTATAACAAATAATCAAGAACAAACTCGTTAAAAGATGGTAAAATTTATTTGCAATTCAGTGAAAATACATTTAGAGGTTAAGGTAACCTCATTTGCATTTCACTGTAAAATACACCAATGCGAGAATAGACAGAGATATAGCAACAGTATTTTGTTGTACGTAAAACTATGGCGAAGATAGAGGCATCTTATCTGTGCCTACACAATGATGTAGCACATTAGTTGCAGCAATAAACAATAATAGCGCTGCGCTTTGCGGTTTTGGTCTGGTATTGCCACACCATTGTATTGTATCATCTATGACATGAGTTATGTACCGGAAAAATAAAAAGTGCGGTTTGTTTGTTTAAGCTTTTAACATCAAAAAATTAAAAAATAAATGTAATTTCGCCATTTTTTACATTTTATTCTGGTTAAAAAGTGTTCGTTAACGTGAATATTGAATAAACCTCCCGTAAATTTTTACCGAAAATTTTGTGTAACTGAAAGTTATTTGCATATAAATGTATGGTGTTTGAACGAGACCAAATAATAAGTTCGTTATGGTGAAGTGTTCGTTAACTTGAAGTTCGTTAAAGTGGTGCTCTACTGTATTTGTGTTATTCTATGACATGTGGATATGTACTCTAAGGTAAGAGGTTATACTGTAATTTGAATATGCTAATTTATATTAATTGGTTAATTTACATGTTTCCAAAATTATTTTCTTTAATAGTGAAACACAATTATTTATTTTGTTTGTTATTTTAAAAGAAAGTTAAGGTTTGATTATTTTCCCGTTTTGTTACCAGAAGTAGTTAAGCTCCTATCGCGTAACGTCTTAGGGAAGTTGCCAAAAGTGATTACTTCTGGGTGGGACCTTTGAAGGTCGAGCAGCATAATATTTCGCTGGGATTTTCGTTAGGAAAATCTCCAGCATCTTCGTAAGGGTAGACCAGATTAAGTACCCAGACGTTATAGTTAGGATTTAAGAGCCAGCCAGGTTAAGAAGAAGGCTGAGACACTTGTAATTGTCAGCTATATTTACTAGTAACTTAGGCCTAAGAAGAGATGTCTGAGGACTTCTTCGACACCATGTTACAGGCATTAGGTTTGGCCTATAGTCCAGATGAAGCTTCATTATTTTCAAGGTCTACTCTTTAGTTGATTGAAAACTACAAGTGTTCTACAGAAACTTAATCAATTCTACTTTCATTAAGATTCATCAGCAGACTTATTCCTTGGTGATTTTACAGGTTTTATTGGAATGTAGTGACCAGTAGTCCTGCTTACTGACGAGTCTAGTACCAGTGCGACACAATTAATGATTTGAAGAGCCCAATAAGTTTTTATAGTAGTGAACTTTCAGTAGAACTAAATTAAATTCTATTTGAGATTAAGAGTGTTCATGAATAGTAAGTTTAAAGCTACGGTAACTACAAGACTTGAGTTAGTAAATTTGCACTGAATTGATATGGAGCTGTATAAACTCATGTTAGGAAACAAGCACCAAGTGAGAACTACTTCTGGGAAACAATAATTTAAAGTTATTTTATTTTGCAAGTTTAATTTATTTTCGTAGCAGATTTAAATATTTCGTTTAAAATAAATTTTTGGTAAGTTTCAGTCATTCTTCATCCTGAAAGGATGGTGGTATAAATTCTGATTTTACACTAATCCTACTTGCAGACACACTATTTCATTGATTTTTATCACACTTAATTTTGTTTTAATAACACAATTTTTGTTTTTATTTAAGTATTTTCCACCAAGATTAGTTCAATAATTTATGGTTATTTTCTGGTTCAAGTTTAATATTAGTAAAATCTGTTTATCCCAGTGGTTTGATTTCATTGATTTGCATTATCACAGTGTTTATGTGCATGAGTTTGTCTTTCCTAATCGTTCCAGAATTCCAGTGTCTACCAGGTATTCTACGTAAGGTAAAAAGTGATAGCAATTTTCAGTGCAAATATATGTCTTGTTTCACACTACTATTCACACATTATATCTCCAGGCGTAACCAACATATGTGGCAATTTGCATACACTAGTTCTTTATATTCCACTACAATGTCGTTTGAGGTGGAATACGGTAACTTGAGGTCTGCTGAGAACTTAAAAAATATGCTGACACAAGATAAACATATTTTCGTCAACACAGAACAACGTGGAATTCCAGGAATGCAAGGGCTGAAGAAAGAAGAACAATTTTACTTTGTGTGTTTTAAAGGTATAAAAGAGAAAAGTTTGTGACAAAAATTTGTTTTAAGTAATGATCAATTGCCATGGAGAAAATGTTAAGGTTAATATCTGAACTTAAAGCGATACAGCAAAAATGCAGGTCTTAGAGAAAATTAAAACAATGCACAAAGAAATGCTAAATGATAGTGAGGTCATTAAGGAAAAAATTCAGTGAGGACATACTGAGTCTTGAAAATGGGGGTTAATAGTTTGCAAACATTTTTAGAAAGGAATGAACCAAATCATAGGAAATGGAAAAAAAAATTATAACACACAAAAACTTAACAACAGAAAGAGAAAGTAAGGGAAGTGTAAAGATGAGATAGTATGGAAACAGGGTTGTGTTATACTAAAGGATCAAGGTATTTTGTATACAGAAAAGAATCTTACATTTGAAAGGACAGTGGGGGAAAAATATTGGAAATGAACACGAACCAATGAAATTAGGAAATGAGGGTAAAATAATGTTCATATCATTGGGAGGGTCAAAAGAACAAAATCAACTTATGAACAGGGTCAAAGGTAAGAAAGTAGGATGTGGATGTGTACATAAGGGAAACAGGGCAGTCAAAAAAGGGGGAAAAAAGAAAAATTAATTGGAGAGGCCAAAAAAACAACAAACTCACACATTCAAATTGATGCCGGCTAACAGCCAGCAGTGCTAGAGCACATGATGGCGCTTACCATGCACGTGTCAAGTTTCCCGCACGTGTTCAAAGAGGCCGATAAATTTGAACTTTCATACAAATGTTATTTTCTGTGTGCTTTCACACACCTCGGTGAGATCATCCATCTAGGCATGCGCTAGATTAATTACGGGCTGGGGAACACCCAAGCAGAATTGGCTAGTCATGACCAAGATAATCATTTCATTGGCACGTTGATGTGTATGAATAATATCAATAAAAACAAGTCTACACTGAACTTAATTCTTTTATTCAGTAGTGACAGTGTCCTAGCCACATAAATTTTATTAAGTGTCTATTTCAAGTAATGTTTAGTAAAAAAGTTTAGTATTGCCTACGTGTTTGCAAGTACGCACGGGTGAGACGACACACAGAACCCACAGCATTCCTGAGAACCTTGAGTCTCAATAGTGTGGTGATTGGGAAGCACCGCTGGCGGCCAAATTACCAGTAAGAATTTATGTCATTGTTCGTCTCGTGTCTCATCCGATGACGTCAAAATCTAAATGTAAGAAAATGAGATGGGAAAAAATTTGATAACATATACTCACAAGATGAAAAGGGCAATTCGTAAAAAGAAAAGAAATAAAAATTCAGTGGAAATAGGGGGTTAGAAAAACCACACAGCAAAACCTTCAAAAGTTTTAAAACACTCAAACACAGGGGAAAAAAAAAGTAAGTAAAGATAGCAGAGAAAAGAAGATTTTGGGAGTATTATATGCGAAAGACAATCAGGAAAAAGAAAGAAAACCATTCGGGTGGTGGAGGGTCAGATTAAACACATGGAAAAACGTTCAGAAATAGGGTAAGATTGAATAAAATACAGTAGAACATTTCTATTCAGGGTGGCCACTCTATTGAAAATATAAAATTCCACGGTTTTTTCCAGGTTATCCTAAGGATTTAGGATTTTCCAGATTTTACAAACACAATTAAAAAACCGGTTTTGTACAGTGTCCCATCTTTTACAATGCAGAATATATAGAAATACCTACAAGTTCATATTAAAAAGACAATATAAATGCAATATAACCACCTAGACAAAAAAAAAATTTACACACTCAGTAAGTTACTACTTATAAAAGTTCTTTCCTTGAAAAACAGCAATAAAGGCAATTTATAAGCCCAATAAAAAAAATTAAATTACATCTACATTATTTATAAAGATTTATCCTTAAAAACTGTAATATATACCCTGGACAAAAAAAATTCAAATTTATTTGCACATTATATATAAAGTTGTCCTCCAGCTAGGCGGTGCGCCGTGTGCTGCTTATCAGCAGAACAACTGTGCACAGCTTCCTATATGCTGCGTGCCTGTTAGCAGCGATTACAAGCAGGACAGTCCATAAGTTGGGATATTTTCATGCATTGCAGACTATTGACCGCGGTTCCTACTTCCTTTTATCACCACGTGCGAGTGGAATGATTGTCGGGTGCATGCGTGTGTGTGTGATGTGTGCATGCATGTTCAGATTTGCATAGGCCACGTAAAATTACTACGTTAATGACCATTTTTATTTTGGATTTCGACTTTTCGCACTAAGTTTGGAACTGAAAGTATCAATTGTTGGCTATATTTGTATGCAATTTTATTGAATTGCGGTTTTTTGTCGCCCTGAGTTTTTATTTTCAGTTTTATGCTTCGATTTGACAACTCGCTTATGTTTAGGGTGTTAGACTTTAGACGACTCCTGATAAGATAAAGTGAGCGGTACCTAGTGTAAAACCTTAACAATTCTGCAGAAATATGAAATAATAAAAGGAAATTACTGGTTACGCAGCGCGGCGGCAAACATCTGGACCATTGTCGTCGACTCCGATATTAACGGGTGTCTCCATGGTACGTAAACGATAGTCAATAACTCTTAAAATGAATTTGCGAATACCAATTACAGTACGCCGTATTCGTAAAAATGTTAACGGCCTGCTAAAAAGCAGTGACACTCAAGCCTAAATTACGTCGCACAGTTTTAACTTTTTAAAGGCAATAACAAGAGGCTGTATTTATATACATCCTGGGAATAATTTATTCTGAATTAGGCTGCTTATTAAAACATGATATATCAGCTGGTTTTCTCTCGAGAAGCAACTGAATCTGAACGTGAAGCTCACTAAATTAGACACATCGCGCAAAGTTCGAACTTTTCTAGGCTATAACAACATAATGAATTTATACGTCTTTATATACCTTTATTCTAAAAATGTGTCCTTATTAAAACAAATTTTATAATTGAAATAAATTGCCCAGTTTACTCAACAGTAACAGAAAATGAAAATAGCACATCACACATTTTGTTTATAGTAATGAGACTTGTTAATAATACTTCTGGGACAAGGTGATAGTAAAATACATTTTCACCTTGCCCTGTCATTTTATTCAGAAGGCATTTGCAGATTAAATGAAATTAGTAATGTTGGCATCATTCCCATCTCTGACTATACGACGCCGACAACGAAGGAGCGAAGTATAGTTACAAACGACACAGAGGCATTCGATGATTGCAGGGAAGCTACGAACAGTCTAGCAGTTAGCAGTCGCAAGGCGTTGCCGACTCATAGCTTTCTAGCTTTCTACTGTGCAAGTGCGGGTGGGTGGCAATTAAAGCTACGCTGTAAACTTCTACAGTTAAATAAAGCTAAGGGTATGTTACATCTTTAGTTTAAATGTTTAAATCAAGTGAAACAGTTGGGATGATTAACACACATACAGCAGTAAAAAATACTACAAGCAATTGTTACTTACATTTGTTGCAAGAAGAAATAGTTGCGGTTTGGTTTGAATGTGCAGAAAAGAATGCAGTAACTTGCAAGTTTCTAGAGTTATCAGCAAGAATTTTTTGATGCAGTTTAGATTTCGCATGGCTTAGAAATGCTCCCCTGCCCATTGTATTTATTTTAAAACTTTTAACACATATTTTGTACAGCGTACTGCCTCTATCTTTAGTGTCTTCTGAAGCCCATGAAAATTCTGATTCGTAACGAGATGAATATCTAGTAGACATGATCACTTCATCACACAGCAAATTTCACACAAACACTGAAAAACAAGGGAGCGGCATGACCTAGACGTTGAAAGAGGTAATATGAGACGTGCCTGCCGACATTCTTCCCCTCCAGTGTGACATGTCGCTCTGCAAGGGAAACTACTACGACGGGTGGGCGAGAACTGGGGTGGGAAACTATTCCGGGCGGAAAAAATGTTGCGCAATGTTGACAAGTGATTGTTCATGTAAAACTACACCGACCTACCATCACAGAATTCAGCGACGAAACTCGAAACACCCTGAAAAGGGAGAAAAAAAATTCCCTACAGATGGACAAAATTCCAGAATATTTCCATGTTTTTTCCGGGGTCCTTTTCAATAACATACTTTTTCCCGGTTTTCCGGTTTTTTCCCGGTTCAGTGGCCACCCTGTCTATTTGATCCCTCGCAGTTCCCGGGAATAGGGACGTAATAAAAATTTTGGGCCGATTTTGACCCACCCCTAACCCCTATGCTCACAAACTTGCCATTTTTGCCATCAAGTATGTTCAATCGTCTCTAGTGCATAAAAAACCACTTTTTAAATAAAATTAAATACTAATATGTATAATTTAATAGCTGGATGTCTCCTGATTAATTTGATACCAAGAAAGGCATGGTGGGCCACCCCTTTTCGTAAAAAAGAAGACCATTAAAAGTGTGTGAAAAGATTAGACTATGCATTATTAAAATATAAAGTTATTATTAAAGATCTATTACATAGGTCTCGTGGGTCATACGTTGCTATGAGGCCCGTAGCGATCAAAAAGTTTAGGTGATGTTGCGCAATGTGTGTGTGTGCGCCATGCTCTCACTTTGGTCTGGCCTTGTGGCACGTACGTATCTGGGCTAGCGCCTAGATCCTCTGCCGTGCGGCCGGGTCTGGGCGTGGTGGTTTGCTACTGAAGCTCGGCCCTAGATCCTCAGGCTGGGCAGCTGTCAATTGGTCGCTACAAGATGGCGGGCGGCGCCGGGCGCCGCCACTGCTGTCGTTATAGGGCCGGTTCACTTCCTAACAGCAGCCCGGCATTGGGAAAACATTCTGATAGATGCGATTCACATCAATGTGTTGAATTTATAATAAATGTAGACGGCATGTAGAGGGCATTGAATTAAATTTGAAGTTATCATACATATACTGATTAAGAAACTAGCCTGTGTAATGTGCCGCTGTTTTTACAGCAAATAAGGAGGGATAATGGAAACGAAAAAAGACTGGGAGGGTAAGGCAGAGGCAACGGCATGTGATGGACAAAGAATCCTTACTGACTGGGCCTGCAAACAACCCCCCCCCCCCCTTCCACGGACAATACACCAGTGTCCCCTCTGGTATTAATTAATTTATTGCTTCACGCTGCTTGGGACAATCAATGTCAAAGTCTATGATGGTAAAGGCCAATAACAGTAAAGTGAGCACTTTTGAAAGCCCTCTCATTTGGAATAATAGTCAATAAGTATGCTTTACTTTAGCCTTAGACTTTAACTTCCGAGTGTGGAGGAATATACACACTTTGTTTATTACTTCCATGGCAATATTTATTTAAAAAGATGTTTAAAGGATAAAAAATGGCTGAAAGGAAAAAGTAACCAGGCCGTCAAAAGTGCTCACTTTACCGTGAACAGCCTACAGCTTGAGAAATGTGTAACCACTAACATCAGTAAGGGTGGTTGTAACAAATGGGGTCGTAGTGGAGGGGTTTTACTGTAATAGGGACCAATTTTTTTGAGGCAAACAAAACCAGAACATTTTTGAGGAAACAGAACAGAAAAAAGAGAGCTAAAATAGAGTTGAAAGAGGAAAGAAAATTTTTGAAGCACTGTAAGGGAAAGGTAAGGAGGAAAAAGAAAAAAAATAAAGGGGGTTAAAGTTCAGAAAGTAATGAAATGAAATAAGTTGAAATATGGTATAGTATGAGGAAGGTGGTAAAGAAAAAAGGGAGGAAAAGGGAAGAAAAAAACAAGAATGGTGAGAAGTAAAAGAAAGAAGAAAATATTGAAATTCATAAAAACAGACCATATGCAAATTAGAGTTATGTATGTATGTGTGTGTGTATGTGTGTGTATATATATATATATATATATATATAAAACACACACACATAATGCAGAGAGCAAATTGGGATGTAGGGAAAGACGTATAGGCCGGCTGTGGCTAAGAGGATGTATAGGTTATTGCTTACTGCTCTTGACGGTAGCCAGCTGCTGCATCATGTCGGCACACCTCGCCTCCACGGTCCCCTTCTCACTGTCCGCTTCCTGCTGCTTCACCCGGCACTGCAGCCGTTCTCTGGTCGCACACTCTATATCTGCCTGCAGACAGTCCCTCTGCTTGGCCGTTGCTTCCCACACCTGCCGTGTTTCCCTCAGTATCTGCTGCAGCTTCAACACGTCATCTGTAGCACACCAGCCATCACCAACTTCCCATCTGCCCATCTGAAATTCATTCAACTAACGATGCAAGTTTGTGAAGATGCAAAAAAAACCTGCTGCAGTGGACTCTCAATGTACAGAAAACACACGAGCTAATAAACCGTACCCACAGTTAATTTTCAGCGGTCCTGACGAAATTCCTAAACAAATAATGATAACATTTCCCACTTCTGATCATTTATTGGATGTATCATCAATCAAAATATATTTCGGTCCTGTCTCCTAAGATTTCCTGCAACAATCGTTTTTAAGCTGGTTGTTTAGGTAAACACCTAATTGGATGTAGAATAAGTTAAACACACCGCCGTTTATCACCACTGTGGCGTGGTGCTATCCAGTTCAGCTGATGGACAAGCATACTACCTCCCCTTACACACCTGACATAAGGGGAAGCAGTTACATAGCAACCAGTGAGGTGTCTTTGCGTACTCTCCCCCCCCCCCCCACCAAAAGGCACAAAGCTCACCATTCTGCAAAAACATGCCTACCTTTAGACAGGAGTACCAAACACAGCACAAAGCTTGGTGGGTTAAACTATCATGCTTCATCACACAGTATCAAGGAAAATGAAAGAAAACTGAGTGATTAACCTATTTAAAAAAAGAAGCCTCCTTTATCGTCTTCCTATACAGTCTGAATAAGTTATCTCAAGTGATATATTTTCATAACTATTTTCTCTAGGTACCAAAGCCTACTACCTGAAGGAATGTACAGGTTCCCAGTTCAGATTCAGGCTTATGGAAGGGTAAAGCAACATTACTGTGACCTTATGCAATTTTAACCAGCATTTGCAACAACAAATACTCAAAGTATGCAGCTTTTTGAGTGTGGTAATCTCCACAAAAACTCTTTCATATCCCAAAACATTTTCTTTACCTTTTCCAATGACAGAGATGCCACCAGATATATGTACAAAATTGAATGCACCACAAAATGTCAAATGGTGTCTCCACACTTCCCATAAGTAGTCACCCTAGAGCTGAAGTGAGAGCCACTATAACGGGCATATCAAATTATGGGTCAGCTAATTTGAAGTGAGCTTGTACCCTTCAGAAGGAAGCTAAACTCTGCAAATTTAAGCCTATCTTCATAACCTACTAAGATACTAATGACAACTGAAGAGTAGGATTTTGTAACCATCACTGGAGTTCTGGATAAGCCTTCCATGGGTAAGTGAACATTCCAACTTGTGAGTGGAAGAAAGTTTCATCACAATAACAAGAAGTTACTGGTATAACTCATGAGCCTACCTTCCTTAACCTGGGTGAAATTAATTTTTTAATAAGTTCTTAAAAGCCGAGTTGATAGGGAGGACTTTACGTCTTGTTGAAAGCCATATCATTAGAGATGAAACCAGAAACATATGCAACAGTAGTGAGACAATTATAAATACACACGTGCCTTACCTTGACTTGAACCCAGAAAACCTCGTACCAAAAGCTAGCATGCATTCAATTAGATTACGTGGCTCGGATTTGAAGCATCTTCTGATTTAATTAGTCTAATGTTTTGAATTATAGGGTTTACTAAACTACAATATTTACAGGGCTGTCATCTTGAAAATAAGTGACAGAGAAACTTAAAACACTTACGTTTACATGACCTACCATTGTGATACTTGTGTGAAGAATTGGATGGAAATTGGTAAATTGGTCTCTGAAATATGACAAAAAAACTTTATTTTTTAGATTTGGTGCTATTGTACAAAATTGGCAAAAAAAAAAAAAAAAAGGCTCTGTATACAATGCCTCTAATATACCTATACTGTCAACATACAAAGTTAGCTTGGATTTGGTTCAATTGTTTAAGTGACAAACTTATTTTAATTATTTATGAAGCCACCATTTTTAACCTTGTTGTTTGACCCACACAAGTCATGGAAGTTTACATGGCCTTCTGTAGAATTTATGGTGTGCACAAGTGAGTGGAAATTAGTTGAATAGTTGTAGAAATATGGCAAAATGTTCAATTATTTCAACTGGCCCTATTTTGCAAATAGATTTAAAAATTGTATCTCTGAGTGCATAATTGATGCTTCTAATGAATACTGTTAGCAATCAAAATTTGGTTGAATTGTTTCATAGATACAACCTACTAAACTATATAATTTATATTATTAATGCCATAAAAAATAACTGCAGTACCTGAAACATGTCAGTTTACCATACTGTAGACCTACCACCGTTCTTCATGTGACAATTTTCATACGTAGAGGACAAAAAAGTAATGTATTAGCTCATTTGGTGATTGTATACTGCCAGTATACAAAGTGAAGTGAAAATAGATTACATAGTTTTGTAGATGTAGCACACAAAACTAAAATGATTTTGTATCCATCATTCTGAAAATAAGTGTCTTAAAACATTCTAATTTACATAATCTACTGCACTACTACTTTATTGACATTCGTTAAGAATCAGTCAGTTGTTTCTCCAAGATATGACAAACATTTGTGGTGTTATATCTTAAATAATGGTGGTCAAAAGGTACCTTGTGTAGATACAGTTGATAGTCTTCAGATCTACTGCCAGCATACAGTTAAGTTGGAATTGATTACATGGTTTCGACGATATAGAATTCCAAGCTAAAATGGTTACATGGTCGCCATTTTTGAAATAAGTGTCTGACATGCTTACAACATACAATTTAACATTACCTGCCAAAGTACTATTTCTTCATCAAATTTGGTAGGAATCAATTTTTTTACCAAGATATGACATAAAAAGCTTTATTTATTCATGTGGTACTATCTTACAGAATGGCTGACCACAGTGGCTGTGTGTTTGCATATTTCATGCATGTACATAATATATATTTTCAGCATATAAAATTTGGTCGAAATTAGTTAAATGGTATGGAATACATACCAAATAACTGTTTGTGTTATAGTGTTTTTTATAATAAGTACCTAATCAAGTTCATTTACGTTTACCTGGGCTATCATTATAATACTTAGGTGCCAAATTGGATGAGAATTGGTTTAATAGTTCGAGATATAATGTAAAATCTTTCTATTTTGAATGTAAGTGCCTGGCAAGCTCGAAAATACAAAAGTCAGGTGTCCTCACTAACTATTATAAGTGTACCAAGTTTGGTAAAATTCAGTTGTGTTCAAAAATTTAAAGGTAAACATGCAGTGATGTGTGCATGCGCACACACACACACACACAGAGAAAGAGAAAAAAGAGAAAGATAGTGAAAGAGAAAAAGAGAATGTGTGTGTCATCTCATAATTGTTTCCTTTGGAAAGTAGACTAAAAATTACAACGTGTATATACATGTTAATTTTGAAACTCAAGTACCAGATGTTAGATCAAAAAGAGTGACTGCAAAAATAAGATCATTCAATAAATGAGAAGTTAATCAGTAACTGTATTCAAGGGACAAACACAAATGGAAATTCTCAGGCTATTACAATTAGAATCAAAATAAAAACAGGAACCATACCTGGAAGAAAAGGAGCCTCCCTTCCCCCAAACAAAAAAAATATTGTGGGAGAAGGAATTGTTCTACATCATTGTGTGTGGCACAACAAATCCTCCATAAAGCAGAAAGAATGATAGGTGAAAAATATTATTAATTAATCACATGTGCCAGTGCATTAATACCAGGGTGTAGGCATTTGTGTGTGTGTTGAGAATTCTGGGAGAGGTGGAAGGAGGGGAGGACCTGAAAATATTTGTCAGTTGCAAAGTTGTAGTAGTTAGTTAATGTGTGGTTGTTAAACCAACAGCGTTCAGTGTGGCTAGCAGTATCCTTGTAACAAATTCCCTGATTTTTTTTAGGTATCTTGTTACTTTTCCCTGACTAATGTACTTATTAAAAATTAGACATATTTTTATATCGGTTCCTCTAAAATCACAACTTACTTTTATGGGCAGCACCAACATGGTATTCCTTTGTAAATGCTTTTCTATGCAGTAACAAATACTTATCAAATCCTATAACAAAGTATACATAAAGAAGGCACATACAATAATATGAAAAAGAGGTGGTACATTAGCTATCTCAATGCCAAAAAAAAAATTTCAATACACTGAAAAGACAATATACAATGCCACAGTCCACTGAAAACCACTACAAACTTTAAATTATTATCACATACAGTAAACAGTTTATCTGCAAAATATAAAACTGTTCCAGGTTATCCTCATCTTCCCTGGGGTCCGTAGTTTCTGAGCGGTTGTACTGCTTGCCCCCCACCATGGCAAACCGGTTTCAATATCTGGTCAACACGTTTGCTCGGGAATATCCTGTTTCCCCCACCCTTGCACTCCAATGCGCTCCATTCTCACCTCAATTCACCCTCCTTGGTTCTAAGACGATGTTAAGAGCCACCAATTTTCTCTCAACTCAACTCATTCATTATGAGAAATACAAAACTTTCGACTACTAGAATGTACAAAGACAAATTTATGTCTCTCAGAATTAACTGAAAGAAATATGATATTGTCAGCTTTTAGAAACAGATAAATGAAAATACATAAACAATAAATTACCCGACTTAGAATCCAATAGTGAAGAGCCTTTCTTCTCCACAAGTTTTGTTTCACTAAGCAATATTTCAGACAGAGCCTCCAGATCAGCCTCATTCTGTTTTATAAACTGTTGTGCTGCTACAACAGGTAGGCTCAGCGAGTCCAGAAATGACACTAGAAGAATACACAAACACAAAATCACATATCAGTTTCTGTACTCATCATTATAACAACAAATTGGTTTAATAATTATACAACACAGTAGTATACAAACTGGAACACAGTTCACCCAATAACAGTGATTCTTTAAACAAAATTAAATGGAAAATATGTAGGACAATTTCTACAAAAATTGAACATTAAGGGAGATATACGCCCTAGAAAATCAAGATTTCGACCTGTATTTTTGCAAAATATCAGAAATGAAGTGAGATTAAACTACAATTCTCTTAACATTGTTTTCTGATAACTTCAACCTACGACAGGGTGTCCACTGAAATCCAATTTTGGAATTCCCTGATGTTTCCATTTTCCCTGACCTATTTATAGGATAGAAACCTTCCAATACTATATGTTTTCTTTACTGACAGAACAAATAGGATATCAATGAAGTTGAATTAAATTACACTACAACAGAGGCGTCATTTCAGGTTTTCATGGGGGGGGGGGGGGATATATATATATTGCCATTAGATACCTTGTTGCGTTTTGTAGGACCCTATTACAAATTTTCACGTTGTGTACCCAGTACTTTTTAACCTGAAATTTTGTGTTACTACACATAGTTATTTTACTTATCGGCCATGTAATAATTAACGTACCTACTGTTAAAACACGTTAGTTGCAAATACATTATACAAACAAAGCATTCACAACAATAACAGGTAAAAACTCTAATGCAGCCAAGTGTACAGTTATAATTACATTTTGAAAATGAGAGTACATCTACATAGTTTTCTTCATAACCAATCATGCAATAAATAACATAATTGCTGTTAATACTGAGTAAATACAGACATTAAATAAACAGAACATTCGGAACAACAATAGGTGAAACTCTAATGCCACCAAGGGTACAATCATAATTAAACTTTGAAGAGCATATCAACATAGTTACATAGTTTTATTCTAAACAATCATGTAATAATCATGTTTGTTGTTAATACTAGGTATATACAAATATATTATACAAACAGAACATTCGCAACACTACGTGAAAACTCTAGTACTGCCAAGGGTACAGTCCGAATTAAATTTTGAAGAGCATATCAACATAATTACATAGTTTTTTCTAATCAACCACGTAATAATCAACATACTTGCTGTTGATACTGAGTAGTTACAAATACATTATACAAAAAAAGTTTGCAAGAACAGGTAAAATTCTTATGCAGCCAAGGACACAGTCATTGTTACATTTTCTAGATGAGAGTATATCATGAAACACATCTTCAACCACTAATGCAGCAGAGGGTACCTTCTTTCTTTCATTCTAGCAAACTCATTAATTCATCAAGGGGGATTTTCTTCACCTCTTCTATGCCAATAGCATTAAAGATGAAAGTCTATTGTCGGAGCATGTAGACCGAAGATAGTTATTTACCCTCTTTAGAACAGAAAAAAACTTTCATTGGAGGCAGTAGTAATGGGTAATGTAAGTAATATCTTTAATAGAATAATTATTTCTGAATAAGCCACTGGAAGCTTCTGTAAGTTCTGTAGGTATTCAATGGGAGAGGTTAAACCACTGTGCAGCTGAAGAAAGTTCCTTGCCAAAGGAAGTTGCTTTTCCAAAAGATCAACATTTACAAAAGCCTGATATTTATTAACAAGAGGGTTTAACACTTGGCCATAGAAGAAGGAAACTTCTGTCTTCTTAAGATCATTTGTGGCTTCCATGATATCTCCTTGATCCTCTGAGAATCGGCAGTCAAACTCATG
Source organism: Dryococelus australis (assembly GCA_029891345.1). Lineage (NCBI taxonomy): Eukaryota > Metazoa > Arthropoda > Insecta > Phasmatodea > Phasmatidae > Dryococelus > Dryococelus australis. Next base: position 129,329,701 of record CM056995.1, on the reverse strand, counting down.
CATAACTGTATCCAGTATATTAAAATAGATGGACCTTGTGTTTCTTTCCATTTGTTCTACTGATATGAAAACTACACTATCTGTTAGATGCAAAGTTAGAGCCTTTTTTTCTTTTTGCTACAGCATCCCATTCTATATTGCTGTTGTGACCAGAGTCTTAGCTTTTTCCTCTAGTTCATCATATTTCTCGGAACACTTCTTACTCTGGCCAACTCTTCTTTAGTGCTTTTGATCAGACACCCCGCTACAATAAAATCTATATCCTTGGACTGAAGCTGTTGGGAGAGGGAATATGTTATGCCCAGTACTTGCTCCATTGCGTATAGAAAAAAAATGAAGCACTGTTGCTCCATTTGAGCTCGGATACCAATGCTTTCTGCCCTGTCTTTTATGCCTTCATCAAGCACTATTAAAACTGCTTCAGAATTTTTCAAAATCTTACTCACTACACTAAACCAACAAAACCATTGTGTAGGAATGAACCGTTCTAGGCACATAACAGGCTGCTTTAGTTTTCTTTGAGTTTCTGGAAATAACTCATATCGAACTGAGCTATTGGATATGAAGCAGTAGATTGTTAGCAGGGTACAAAAAAAATATCTTTAGTTTCTTCATTAACGCTCACTGAATGTACTAATACTAAATTGAGACAGTGGGCATGGCAGTGAAAGTAAATAGCATGAAGTGCCCGATATTTTACTCTTGCTTGGACCCCATTTACCCAACCACTCATTCATTACATTGGCACTATCATAACACTGTCCAACACAATACTTTAGGTCAAACCCTTGCTCTGAAAGAAGAGATAATATTGCATTTGCAATATTCTCTGCACTACAATCCTTCAAATGATGTAAACCAATAGCTCTCTCTTTGATTTTCCAATCCTCACAATCACCATATCTTATAAGAATGGTCAACTGTTCCAACTTGGAAACATCTTGGTTTAATCAGCCATGATTGAGTAAAGCCAGCTTCTTTTGCTTTTTTGATGATACACCTTAAAATTCTTAAAGAAAAAACAGATATCAAATCATTTTGGTACTCTGAAGAACTGTAATGGCCATATCAACGTCTTATTCTTTCTTTGAGTTTCGGATCTTCTTCACAAACGGTTTCTAGCATTTTCAGAAAATTCACTTTATTTTCGGTCTCTGACTCTTTATGGCCCATAAAAGCCAAACCTTGCCTGCAAAGAAAACTTACTACTTTTAGAAGTGTCTTGACATGCCTTCTATTTTCTTCTATTTCAGAGATTCTTTCAGAATTTAACAGAGAGGTTAATGACATCTGCATTGGGCTTCAGTTTTTCATCTCTGTCCAGGCAGTCATCCACATTATGCGCCTTTCACTATTTACATGTCGTCGATACAGGGCTGAAGCATCTTCCATTTCTTGAATCCTTTCTCAATAAATGTTCGGTTTCCGAATGTTTCCCCTGAGCAAACTGCAGATTCTGAACAGAAATGTTAAGGAAATAAAAAAATCTGTGATATTTTTGTTTGTTTCATTTAATGATAGTTACAATTACAAAACTCAGTACACATTAAATCCAAAAAAAACACTGGACCATAAAACACTAACAACAGTAATAAAATATCCTCACTAGCACAAAGGTACTGAACACTGCAAAGCTTATCAGTTGGTGGTGAGTGGATAGTGTGATAGCATTTGATGTGCATTATGCACCTGAATTAGCAGTGAACCTTCTGTCAGTAAATAAAATTGCAAGTAAAGGTAATACTATCATTTTCGATGAAAAGGCTGGATGAATTTTCAATACTTATCGAAAACTCGTAGCTTCAGCAACTCAGAAAAATGGTATTTACAATTGGACAGCGTGAAACTGGATATACAACCAGTGTACAGTATGGCTGTTGCTGAAAATTTGTGGCATCGCAGGTTAGGTCATCTACACAGAAGAAACATGAACATCCTGAAGAACATGGCGAGTGGTGCAGAGTCTTTGCAGGTGAGTAGTGAGACTAGTGAAATATGTCTCAGAGGGAAACAGACTCATCTGCCATTCAAGTCAAGCGAGTACAAAAGACAGCCGAAACCAAACACTGCACACACTACACAACATTGTAAAGAACTTGGGATGAATGAGTAACAAAACGTGCAAGTTTAGAAGGCTGTTATATCATCCGTTCATCAGTCAAAAGTTAAAGCTTACCAAGGTTTTGACGGACGGATGGATAGAATTGATGGCCACCTCTGATTGACTGTTGGTTACGTAATTGACTAATGCATGACAGACGGACACGATGGGTCGTTGTAAATCCTGCTTTACTCTAAGGGTGTCTTATGGAGATAGTAGTAGGTATTATGTTAAGTTATTTCAGCCCTTTCCGCCAGGCTTCACTAGTAAACTGGCTTCCGTGATCTGATAAAATACAAGCTGGCTTTTACCTACCTCCGCAATAAACAATTTCAATTTCTGCAACAAAGTCGGGGTGTTAGCCGTGGATAAAGTTTTATGTATTTAGAAAACAGATTCAACATGACAAAATTGTATTTCACTCCAGCTTTGGATGTCAGAAGAGATCCAAAAATATCAACCGATACTAATGCAAGGGGTTCTTGTGGTAGAATAGCCTGTGTTTCCTCCGGTACATTTTTATTTGGTTAATTAACCTTCTGGCATACGTCACAGGAACTAGTTGCTTCTCTAATAGTGCCAATCATACCCAGCCAGTACACAATGCATTTTAAACTAGCATACAGTTTATTCCTTCCAATGTGACCAACTGTAGACTGTACTGCGATTGCAACAGGAAGGCGGACACTGAGAGGGGTCACAGGTTTCCACACATGTTCAAAGCTAGATAGCTTATCACTCTGATAAAACAAGATATTATCCCCAGGTACACAAAAGAACCTATGAAAACCTATCTCGAACGGTAGAGTTTGCAATTTGTGAAGTATTTTCTAGCAGTATTCATTCTTCATTTGGAGCTCAGCCAAAGGGTTTAACAACTCTTTGAATCGTTGATAGGACTTCAGTGTGGACAAACTGATACTAGCCACTATAAATTCTTTCAATTTATTGGGTGGGTGAAGTAAGTCAGGCTCTGCATCCAGAATTCTACTGAGGTAATCCGCGGCTGTTTTCAGTTCCACAAATATATTGAATTTCAATATCATATTCTTGTAAGTATAGTAGCCAGCACGTTAGGCAATCACAGAATGTTCTTCCAGTTTTTAAGCATGTTAAGGCCTGATGGTGAGTCAACAGCTTGATCTTTTCGCCTAACAGTAAATCTCGAAACTTCTGCAGTGACCAGATGATAGCCAAGGCTTCTTGTTCTGTTACTGCATAATTCTTTTCTGCATTAAAATTCACAGCCTTGTACAGGGTGATGTAAACATTTTCAGTCAGAAAAATTTTAATTCAAATTTTCAAACGTTTGCTGGTATTCCTCTTCCCATTTCCAACAGACTCCTTTCTTCAACAACAAAAACAATGGCATGGAAATTTTATACAAATTGTTTCCATAGAAACCAAGAATGCCAAGATCCCCGGCCGGGTCACTCCGGATTTTTGCTTGTGGGAATCGTGCCGGATGATGCCGTTAGCAGACTGGTTTTGTTGGGGATATCCAGTTTCCTCCGCCCTTTCATTCTGGCGCTGTTCCATACTCACCTCAATCACCCTCATTGGCTCTCAAGACCTCGATGTTAAGAACCATCCAAATCTCTTCAGTCACTCACTCAAGAACGCCAAGGAATGCCCTCAGTTGCCATACATTTCATGGAATAGGAAACTGGATGATCTTAAGTTTATCAGGGGTGGTGCGGATGACTTCACTAGAACATGTCCTAGAAACGGTAACTCAGACCCGCAAAACAATAACTTTCTAAATTTTACAGTCATCCCTGCAGATTGTAGTTTTCCAAGTACTATGTGTACGTGTTTCACGTGATCTTAAAAACGTTGTGGATGTTAACAAGATGATTGTCGATGTAGGCTCTGGCAAACGGTTTGCATTCCTCTTTTAATGTAATGTAGAGGCATCGGGTGAACTCAGCCACCGCATTACACAGTCCAAATGGCATGACTAAAAACACATACCGCTGATTTTAAAATAGGAACGCAGTGTACTGTTGAAAGTCTTTAGATAACAGCACTTGCCAATAAGCACTTGTGATGTCCAGTGTGATCAAGTTTGTATCGGGCATTCTTGGTCCTCGATAGTAATTTTGTTTATGCTCCTAGCATCTAAGCATAGCCGTACCGTTCCATCCTTCCTAACGCAGAGCATTGAACTAGCAAACGGACTAGCTTCCCTCTTAATTACCTTCCAATTAAGCATTAATTTTAGGTAGTCTTCAGTTTTAGCGAAGTACATACTTCACCGGGATGGAATACAATTTCTTATGAAATACAATATTCTCCAGAACTTTAATGTTTACTTCATATAGAGTGTTTCTTCCCGGTACTTCTGACATACAAACCCTATGTATTAACAACATGTTGTATAACTGCTGTCGCTGCACTTATTGTACTGACTGCCAAAATAGCATTCAAAATCTCTTTGTTTAAACTGGAAACAATACCATTACTAGATACAGTAGACAAACAAAATACAGACACATCTCTTTTAATCAAATTCACAACACCATCCAAGGTCTGCCACTTCTCCGGCACAGGAGTCATACAGTGATTATCCAGCGATATAATTAACCAACCTTCAAAATTTAATATCAAACCATACTGAGTAATGAAGTCAGTGTCTAACTTGCCCCTTCACTATTACAAACTAGCTAATTTACTAGAACTAAGCCCTTCAACAGTCAATACAGTCTGGCGATTTACTACTGAGCTCGCTCGTGAAGTTATCCCAATAATTTTTTAATCTGGACACTAAAAGAATGGGTAATTTACATCCGAGGCTCTCAGAGCGATTCTTCACTCACGCAACGTAGGTACTCGTATAACGCAGACCTTCAAGTTGACTTCTAGGCATAACGAAGCCCTGGAACTAGGTAGGCTGTCTTCGTTTTCTCTCAGTAGGAAATCTCGCTCAGATTCATCCATAAACAAAGTTAAAAGCAAAATGTTGTTTTCTTTAAAATTAGATACTGCCAAATCATCAGTTTGGAATTTATCTTCACTGCGCTTAACACTGTCTACTACTACAGGTGCCCTCACGAGTTTTGCTTGGGTTGGCGTCTGGAAACGCACTATGCCAACCCTTTCTCGTTTAACATAGGCATAACGATTGCCGTTTCCCCTGCCCCTTCAAAATGTGTAACACCACTTCCAGGTGGTGGCAATGGAGGTGTGCATGGGTTTAAACCCTCATTTCACTGAAAGTATCCCATAGTTGGTGCTGGCCCATTTCCTACAGGATAACAGCCATTAACAGTATTGAGACTGCACATTGGGAGGAGGAATAAACTACCAAGGCGGGTGATTGCCTTGTCCGCCAGGGTCAGTTGCATCATTCACGCCTGATGCAAGTACGTAAGTAGGCTGTAGTCTACCAATAGGGCTTCCGGACCATTAGCTAGTGGTATTGATCACTCCTGTCATGAGGCGGTGTCTTAGGTTGACAGTGACCATTGGCTTGATCATTCGACGGAAATATATATACCGTGCCATCAGAGTGGACATATGCATTTGGCTGTGGCAGGGTATCGTGAGCTTTGCTCCTTTGATACCCCGGCGAGAACCTTTTGCCATGCCAGTAACCTGTCAAGTGATACTGCATTTGCTCAGGTTCAGGATACATCTCAAACAATTCCTCTGGTTCGCTATTCTCACTGAAACCAAGGAAACTTACCCTACGGTTACTGCCTCCAGATGGATTGTGAATTTTAACATTGATATACAGGAGACAGACGGGTTACAACCAGCTGTTCGAAATCTCGTGTGATTGTAGATTTCTGTCTTTCAGTCTGATAAATTTTTAAAATTTGGTGCCGAAAATCATTCAAGTTGGTGAATGGGCGGTCGGGCCACCGGTCTTGGTATCTAAGCAATAGTTGAGCTACAATTATCTCTGCCAACTCCTTGTCTTTCATCGGTGCCTTCAGATGTCGCATCCTCTCGAAAATCTCACTAATATGCTGCTCAAGGGTCTTACCACGCTTGGAGTTATATTTTTCGTGATGTAATCTGGCCTGAAATTTCCTTGAATACGTGAATTCCAGTACTGATATAGGAATAAACGTTTGATCTATCCAAAACACACAAAAAATGAGGCCAACTTGAGGCTTAAACTTAAACAAAGTAGAGTTACCTGATTGGTCAAACCGAATAACTTAGTGTACATCTTCAACTTCTTTAAATATATTAACGGATTTTCATTACTGCAACCTGCAGATTTCGGAACTTCTGCCCAGTGTTTGACAGGATGGTGCAAAGAAGTTGCCATAGGGTTTATTAGAGCAGTAGTATTAGCATGGTCATTTGTTTAAATAAATTGATGTGTGCTGTTAGCTGGGAAAACGGAACACTAGGGTCCCGGACTTTCAGATGAAGGTGGCGTATTTTCACTCACCTGAGATAACCTCAACTGTTCATTCAGCTAGTTTAATTTGCTCTGAATTTAGCTGCTTTTCCATTCTAAATTTCTTTTAGTTGCCAGACATTCCGCTTCAGTGCGAGTAAATTTTGTATTTAACTGTTTTTAAAAATTAATAAGTTGCATATCAACCTGAGTCAACAGATTAGTATCTGAATTAGAAGCAATTACTTCAAGCCTCTTTTCTACCTCCGTAATCCTAGTTTCTAGGCTAACTAATTGTCTGTCCGCCCAAACATTCCTGTTTGTTCCAAGCTGATAGCCATTTTTTTTCAACTGCATTCAATTGCACTGGAATTTTGTGTACATTAGTTTGAATTGTGGTATGCTTTCCTTGGTAGCCTCTTGAGAGTGAGAGATTATCACGTCTACTCTAACCTCAAGTAGTTCAAAACACTCCCGCAACTCTTCAGCTTTAGTCACTTGGTTCGACTGCCCCGCTACCAATTCCTCAATTTTGGTTTGAAGTGCCACTACCGAAACTTGTGTGTCTGCAAACTGGCAGGTTAAATTCTGTACTGAAAGTATAACTTCAGTTTTCAATTGTTTTAACCTGTGCTGTAATTTTTCATTTTGTTCCGAATACTTGTACTTGATTTTGGTGAATTTTTTTGTAAATCTGTTTTGTAAAATTTTCATCTTGTTCCTCAAAATTTTCAATCGTATCTCTTGTTAAGACGGAGCAGCAAATGCACCATACGTTCTTCACTACTAACTACACTTGTATTCAATGCCACTTCTGTGATACACATATTTATATTACTCTCATCCGGTGCAACAGACGCAACCCCGTGACGTTTTCAAATTAATTTCATTTGTTAACATTTTCGTCATCCCGTACGTGTTCTTGTTCCAGGCTGTCCGCATCACTTAAGCGAGGCATCCCCTCCACACCGACAGTGTTGGATTCGTTATCCCCCATCACTGCAGATGTTTAATTACGTGGCGAGCACACCAAACTTCGGAGAAAATACGGTTCTCGTGGAAACTCACTTATTAATCTCTATACCCTTAATCTTTACATGTGCACACAATGTGTATTTTCCAACCCCACATATTGGCACCAAATTCTGCTTGAATATGATGCGTCTAACCACAGCAAGATACATATAGATGTGTAAAAAAAAACACAAATTATTTTGTATTCTTTAGGAGAGCCCATAGGTTAGTGAGAAATTTGTGAATTGTTTTGTACAAAGCGCCGTCCTGCTAGGCGCAGGCTTTGAGGGGAGTCGGTGACGCCACATGCAGCATTATGGCTTGCGTGACACGTATCAGTGGGAAAACCAGAATAAACTAATCAGTTTCTCTCTAATAAAATAGAGAAATACAGATATCCAACATTTAAGTACACAACAGGAAACACTAGTCTCATACAATTTGTATGAGAAGCCACACAAACACAAACTAAAATATATTATATATATATATATATATATATATATATATTATATATAAACACACACACACACAAACATACATACATATCAGAATGAAAGTGGTGTAAGTCACATTTGCACTGTTTTGAGATAATCAAGGTTTTGCATAAACTTCTACTTCTAAATCTGGTGGTACACTAACAATGTTTGGAAGTAAAATCAGTGTTGTAAACATGTTTAAATTTCATTACAAGCAGTTGATATGAGGTAATAACTAACAAGACTGTTTTTATGAGGTAAACGTACATACACCACTGTCATTCTGAACTTACAATTAAAATAAATTACAATAATAACTATTATGAAATACTTGACACTGGTTTTGTAAAAAGTTAAAATTTCATTATAAGCTGTTGGTATAAGGTAATAACAAAGAAGAGCATAGGTCAAAGTACATACACTACTGTCATTCTGAACTTTTTATTAAAAGAACTAACCCCAATGACTTACTTCAGATTTACCTATGTGATTAATATGTAATAAATGAGAATTAAAAAGGCACAACAAATAAGTAAAACATCTAGTATTTGCAGTGTCCACAATTCAAATTCAATCCTTACAAAACTCACAAAATGTTTTAAAACGAAAGTGAAAATATAATAAAACAAACATGAAACCTTGCTCAGAAAAACTTATTACAAATTGCTATAAAAAAGTCACTGTATTCTTTTTTAATAATAGTAGGGTAGTAGTCATTTTAAAGCCAATAGGTATCTTCTATTCTAAATCCGGCATGCCTCTCTCTGCTTCTACTTCTGTTGTGTTTAAGTCCAGGAAGAAAGTGTGGTAAACTGGTGGTATGAACAGTAAAAGATCAATCATGTCATTTCTTTTCATCTTGGTGATGGCTCTTAGCTTGTGGTAAAGTTTAACTTTTGGAATACAGCATAAGCTGTATATCAATCTTCCTTTTCGTATGGATTTGATGTCCAAAACTGAAAAGTCTACAAAGTCATGAAGATGCTCTTTATAAAATATCTTGAAAGGGGAACTTTTTTTCGTATCTGAGCCACTGAATGTTAAGCCAGTTAACGTCTACCTTATCTTCATTTTTCTTCTTCTTGTGATGTACATTTCCAGTGGTTGAGTTGAGTAAAATTCATCAGCCTGAATTTGGCAAACTATGAATTTCTTTTTCTGCCGACAACTTGCCATTATGTCATACCAATTTACAGCAACATAAATAGTTTTGCCTTTAGCTGCAAGTTCCACAGATGCAAAATCTGAATCATTTGGTAAGAATGAATGGCCAGAAACCAACTATCTCTGATCAATCCTTTCTATCGTGTGTCAGTTCTCTGAACAAGCCACATCAAAGACAGTGCCATTTTTATATTTCTGTTCTCTCCGGTACAAGTGTCGCTGTAAATAATTACATTCTTCTTATCACGAGTATTTAATTCAAGGTGTTTAACCAAACAGGAAGACACCTCCCATGCACTCCTGGAAGCTACTATCTCATCCCACACATAGAAATAACAAGTATCTGCTGCAAGATCATGCATGCCTAAGTTGTAGTAGTACAAGATTCTTTTGTAATAGGTATCAGATACCGTCAGAACTGGGAAGGGTACGGCTTTCTGTATATCAATGGAACAGACATAACATGCTGCATTATCTTATGCAGCTTCTTTGTCATCCGACATAGATTTCAATGCCTTTTCTGCTCTACAAAGATGAAGAGTGTGATCTGTTTCAATGCGTCTCTTTTCTTCATCGGTCAAGTCTGGGTTGCTCATTTTTATATTGAATATGTCACAGCTCTTGCATGTGTCTTTTCTGGATGGATGGAAACCGAAGTTGTATTGGGTATTAAACACAGATCTGTAGCAAGATTCATCGACTGGTAATCTTTGCTCTTTTTCACAACATTCAACATAAAGTATGTACATTTTTTGTATATCCAATAACTCACTTAGGTATGTTTTTCTCCCCGGTTGTGATGCCCGTGTATAGTGACTTTCAGAATGAGGGAAAGATTCAATGTGTTTCAGAACAAAAACAATGTCTTCTTTTGGTATTTTTCAAGATGGGCATCCAGATGCTCCTCTCAAGTCTTCTCCTGCTTCATGGCCCTTTGCACCTTCAACAACGCTCTTGTCATGTGTCCATCAGAAAATGAAAAAGAGTCCAAAAAGTATTTCTTACATACTTTTATTGTTACTCCATCCTGTCCCTTTAAATATAATTTGTTCGACCCAGTACAAGCAACAGACTTTTCTGTACAAGGTCGTCTTTGCTCCACTGAACATCTTTGGATAAGGCCACACAAAAATGCATTCTGTTGCTTGAAGTCTGCCATAGAATAGAAATCGTAATACTAAATGTTTATTTCACGTAGACTTAATTTTTCATCACACTTACGTCTTCACTGACACAACTTATTTTCAAATACCTTAGCAGGCACTTGATTTCCTTTCTTGTTAATGTAGCTCTTCCCTGAGTTACGCAACTTTTTCGTCATGTTTCCTTTACGATTTTCTGGAACTCTTAGCCTTTTTTTGGATTTCTTTCTGCCCTCAGGTTTTTATATTCCCTGAACTACACGCCAAGTCTTCAAATTGTCCTTATACTATACTATATATACTAGACATATGCGTGCATTTTTACAGAATGAAGTAAGGTACAATAATACAGTGTAAAAAAAAAGTAACTACGAGCGTAGTAATAATAATAATAATTATTATTAAATAATATGTTGTTATCAAGAACATTTTAGTAAAATGTGGTGTTGTTAAGAACACTTAAGTATCATGTATTTTAATTTGTGTTTTTACTTATTCAGAGCTGAATGGATTACAACTTGTTGCAAAGATAGTTGTATTTCCAGAAATGGTTGTCATAATTATAATGTATATCCGGTAGTATTATTTAAACTGTATTAGCAGTAATATAATTTACTAACGAATATTTGAGAAAATATCAATGGAACAGTTCTAATACATTCTCTTACTCACTGTTAAATATTGATATAGCTTAATCGAAAAGAAAGTTCTTGTTTTTGTAAAGATCGCTATGGTTAACTGAGGATCTAACTGTATAATGTAAAAGATAATGAATGTCAGTGGAATAGAAGAGAACTGGTTAATTTTATTGAGTGTAACAATTGTACGGTTATTTTTTATTGATTCTGTAACTGAAATTTCGTTCTTGTACTTTAAACAGAGTACTGAACAGGCAGAGTTATATAAGAGTAATGCATTAATTTCCCATGATAATAAATTGATACATATTTAATTTAAAAAAGTATAATTTTGAAAGTGCTGGAAGTTTTGAAAAGTTCTATGAATATTGATATTAATATAAGAGTTTTAATGAATATAGCAATACTAAATGATGCAGAAGGTAACTAATTCTGAAAAGAAATTACCTGGTACAATTTTTAAAATCATTTGAAAAGTCCTTAATTCTGTATATTACTGAAATAATTGTAATGAGTAAATATCAATTTAGTGCTATTTTACTATATCAATGTTGCCAAATCTGAGTAATGAATAAGAATTGAGAACATTAAGACTTTTTTTTTCTTTTTTTAGAAAATTAAAGGTTGCGGTTTATGTAGTTTGTGTGTCTTTATTAATATGCACTCTGTGATTTCATGTGTTTGTTATGATTATCTAGGACAATAACCAGTCTGAACGTAAGTTTTGACGCAAATGTTTTATATGGCACTATCAAACTATAAAATTTAACACAAATTCAAATGTCTTCTTCAAACTAAACATTATAATTTGATGAAAAGTATTTTCAGGTAAAAGGTAGGAATACTGCAAACCATATATTAAAATGTGATGGTGGTCACGTTACTGTTGTGTAAGTTTGGGGTACATAACTTACAGGTAATATTGTGCCTATTTTGTATTAAATTGTACATGAAAGTGGATAATCTTGTGTATTGTTTTTTTCTTGTAATATTTTAAGTTGAAGGTGTTTAATATTGTATATTATTTTGTGTGGGTTGCAAGCTGAAGGAGTGTAACATTTAATCAATGTATGAAATTTTGTTGGGGTCCGAAGGCTTATTTGTAGTGCGCATACTTTTTCTGAAGTCGTAGTTGAGGTTGTGTCAGGATGCAGAGATAAAAGGTACTTACTAATGTTGTATTAGTTTTTCATTTCAGAATGTTCTAAAATTACGATAAGTTTTGTTAAAATGCAGTACGGTGGTGTGTGGAAGTGATTTGGGGCCACACCATGCCCTTATCTGTGAAAGGAGGGGTGGGGGGCACATAGCAAGGTTAACCCTGAGTGCCTGCCTCCTGCTAGCAAATTATTACAAGACAGTGAAGGAGACACATCGAGCAAGAACTACACCAGCACCCCCGCGACCTCAACTTCTTTTTTATTGTTGGTTAACTTCAAGTACTTTTGGCATACAAACTCTTCTCTACCAAATTATTTCCGCTGGTGTAGAAGGTTGATAAGGTGCCAGGAGGGAATTATTTTCCCTCCTGTCTTCTTAACTTTATCTCGCAATGCAAGCTCTTTGGAATTACATCATTAGTAAGTGAACTACTGTAGCGCTGTTGTTTCGGTTGTCTCAAACTAATGGTTCATAACTCTGTATTTCAAGAAGATTGTGAACTTGTTTGGAATTTAAATAAAATCAAGTAACTAATCCGAGACTTGAAGTCTTTTCTTTTTTCTTATTTCAATATGACATCTGATAAGTTTCATGTCTCAAATGACTGAGCGAAACCAAGCTGTGATATTCAGTCACAAATTTTGTTGGCTGAGATGTTACAACCTGCAGTTCACATTTTCAGAGCACAAACTTTATCCACTGCTCTACAGTCATACACAATTTTCATTTAACAAATCAAAATATTAAATAATAAATGAAGTATTGAATAAGTTCCACTTAACTGCAAATTTGGACATTAGGTAAAAAAACAATAGGTTTGAATTGATTGAAGCTACTTTTAAATTTGTGTTGTCTCAAATGTGATATTCCTTTAGCAGTAAAGATTTAATTTGAGGCAAGAATCTGCAATGCACATGCGCAGTAAATCTGGTAACAGTGTACTTCGATGAGCCTTCGATTAAAGTTAGTCCCACTCTAGTCACGGTCTATGAATACAATTTTGTTAATTCACCTTCAGACCAGATTAACCTCCAACCAACTCCGAGGAAGATCATCTCTGGATCATCCTTGGACGAAGATCCGACAATAGGCAATTGAACTTATGCATGATTTAAGAAGAGTTAATTGTAATGAAAACCTGTATATTTTACCCAGTAGTCCAATTTATTTTATGTTCTACTGCAGCTGGCAATGAAATCATGCCCAGCAGAAAACAAATTTAGTGGTTTTGGAATGTGACATTGCAGACATGTTTTTGTTTGTTAGGAAGGACTTGACTGAAAATCTTATGTTATATGAAAAGATTCAAAAAGAAGGAACAAATGGGCTCTATGCAGAAGTTGCATGTAAGACTGATGTGTTGATGTTAATTGAATTTTATGAAAAGTTCCAGTATTGAAACTGAGCAGGTTTATATATCATTGCTAGACACACCAGAGAGTGTCTAGATGCAAGAGAATTATTAATTATGCATTTCCCGGTTGGTGTTCTGAGGCAGTTTGGCATACCAGCTATTGTGCCTTAAGATCTACAAAATTCTTCAAGTAAGACATTTCTATACTATTTGGTCAGTCAATACATTATGAGTTTTGAAGAATGTATGTTGAATTTAATAATATGGCAAGTCCAGTGGTCTGAGGATGTGGTATTAAATTACAAAGATCAATTTTGAATAATTCTTAAGCTCTACTGATGAACTCAGTAGTGCTGGTTGCCCTCATGACAACTATTCTGAATATTCTCCAGTTTAAATTTAGCAGTCAAATAATAGGCTTGCATTAATAAGGCTATTGTGTGATTATTTTAGTGAAATCAATTGTTTCGTTTATCAAAAGTTAATTTTGAAGTAATTAATTTTCTCTGAAAACGGACAGCAGAATCTTCTGTTGAAAAGGGTTTAAATATGTTGCATGTGAGTAGTGAATGAGATTTTTCCATTATTTTTTAAATTATATTTTGATTTTCTTTCTCAAAGTGTTTTCTTGTGTTGTGTTAGTTACTAGTATTTTGTTTCTGCAATCGAAGCAGAAGTTAACAGAGTGATTTTAAATGCATTTAATAGCATGTTAATATCCAATCAATTGTCCTGATTATGACATGGGAAGGAAATAGTCCTTTTTTTATTATGATTTGTGCTGATCTTCACACGCACTTTATTTGAAGTTGACTACACACATTTGTATTCATTGGGTTATACATGCTCAAGATATATATTATTTTCTGTAAAGTTAATCTGTTCCAAAACACCATCATTTTAGAAATATCAGCAAACCAAGAGTGGGGCATGCAAAATAGTTGTGTGTACACATAAGTGAGCCATTAGTTTAACCATGCATCATTTCATTACAGGAATACTCTACGCCCATACATCGGGGAAACTTAAAAACTGCTACAGTTAAAATTGGTCTCCCCATACATGTTGGAAATTTAATAATATACATATCTGTATGAGCGTTAACACACACCTTACAGTACGTCATGTCAGAATTTTGTTTTGTTCTATGTGTTTGTGCCAAGAATATTAATTTATTTTAAAGGTCTGTTGTTTGTGCCAGTGATCTAGGTTTTACCTTGTATTTAGTGTCAGGTCTTATGTTGTATCTCACGAATACTTACTATACAGGCACTTTATTACATCCATTCAGACACCAGTGTTGATGTGTTACCCTTTCTACCTAAGCACAAACTCCACTAATTATTCTCTCTCTCTCTCGATCAGAAATACAAAAGTATTTTATTTATCTCTCTCTCTCTATCTATCTATCTCTCTCTCTCTCTCTCTTTTATATATATATATATATATATATATATATATATATACAACAACACACACACACACACACAATACATACATACATACATACATACACACACACATCAGTATTAATTTATTTTATTAATTTTTCTTCAAACGTAAAAAAAAAAAAAAAAAAATTAGGTAAATGAAGATTTGTTGGCGACACCCATCATTTACAATTACAGTAAAGTCTATTATTTCAAAATACTTTCGATAAAACCATTTTAGAAAATTTTTTAAAAATTAATCTTAGTTGCATGTATTGCTCTAAAAACTTGAAATCTTTTTTTTAATAACAAATACTCTTGTGTCCTACCATTCCTGATGTATGGTAGCTATCTTGAGTTTTGTTTACTATCTACAGAAACCTTTTATAAATTTTGTAAACATTATGCATTAAATTTATTAAAGTTTTAAAAATAAATACATTCAATTTTATTAGTAATTTGCAGACACTCATTCTGTTGTCCTTGGTTTGAATCCTGGGGAATGCAAATCACCAACAAGAAGCCCAATTTTGACAGCAAATAAGTATATAAATTATATTTCCTCTAGCATATATATTTGGTATTACTATGCAACGCCGTGACTTTTGGGGGACGCGAGCATTAGAGGTTGAAACATATGCGACTGAGTAAGGAGAAGTGGTAACATGTTTATGTTACATAACTGTGCTGGTTAGTATCAACATTAGAGCTTATGGCCGGAAATTTGCACTCGTCAGGAGTCAATACCTTTATCACAAGTAGTTCAGTTTAAATTATTTTGTACGTTTTTATAAACTGTTATTTAACAATTTGTTTTCAGTTCATTATTTTAAATTGCTTTTTGAAAGGTAACAAAAAATGAAAGCTGGAATGCCATAAGAAAAAATTTTTTACTTAGAAAGTTAAAACCAATTTTTTTGTTTAATGTGTTATAGCATATACTTTAGCAGTTAAAATGCCATAGCAAAAATCCTGATGACAGACATATAAAAATGATTGTGAAAAAATAATCAAATTATTTTTGTTTTTATGGGATGTTGGAATTTTTGTGCTGTTCTGGCATAACGTGACAAGTAAAGGTTCACTACGGTCAGTGACAAGGCCAGCTTGTTCTTCACAGAGATCTCCCACGTCAATGAGGAGAGAATGTACCTTCTGTACAGTTTCCCCCCAGAGTTAAACATAGTTAAGAAAAAATATTAACTTGTAATGTGCATAATGTGCTATATCATAACACATCTATTTCATAATCTGTAAAATAATTACCAACCATACCATTATCAATACACAGTTAAGTTATAAAACACTTACATTAATATTTTTGAAATACAACATTGATAGGAAGTTGAAATATGTAGGCCTAGTGGTCATGCGGAAGGTCAACTATGAGTGTGACGAGAATTGCAGCACATGCGGCGGATGAGTGTCACAGATGGTCGGAAGGGTGACAGGGAAGTCTGATAACTTAACTGCAGGAAGCTTGCTTGCCTGCCTGGAGGGTGGGAGTTGGAGGGAGGCTTTCACGCATGAGTGGTGAGGTGTTGTCAGGGAGCCGCAAGATGCACCCTCCCCATTCTAATGCCATCTCACAACTGAACACTTCCTGGAAGTCGCCTGGTTTACATACAGGAGTGGTGAGGGACGTCATTTCGAGACCCTCTACCATTTTATATAAGCAAAATAAACTATTTGATCAGTGACGATTTTTATGGTATGAACCACCCTCTTAAGTACTATAAAAATTAATATGTTTACAGTTTCACGAAAAATTCTTTCATATGCCCAGCAGCACATTTTACTTTTGGACACACATGTTCAGATTTAATTTTATTAGTCTGAGCAGGCGTTATTAACAGTGTGTTATACAGTGATTTAACACAAAAAAAGTCGCCAACCTCCTGTGGCACAGTTGGTTGGTACGTCCACGTCTGGGATGCGAGGGTTTCTGAGTTTGAATCCCAGGAAAGGCATGGGTGTTAGTTTAAAAGCTGTCTCTTAATAAGCCTTCAGGCATAACACTGGGAGATGTTAATAAGACCTTTCCAATTACTAAATAAGTTGAATGCAAATCAGAACATTTAATTAGAATAGTAATATTATATTAAAAAATCATCAATGGTAATACTAATTGTATTTCTGCTTAAACTACATCTATTTTGTTGAACACAATTTTCCATGTTCAGACTAAATTTTGTTTTAATTTTATTGCATTAATAATTTACATCCACAAAATTTTTTCTTGCCAAGTATTTTTGGCACACTTCAGAAATAATGGTAAGCATTACGTAGTACTAATGTTGTAGGCTATTTTTAAAAAATATTAAATAAATCAACAGAATATTAAGTTACTGGAATATGGTGTGTCATATAGTTAGCATTATTTTCAGCTAGTCTTTGTCTTGCAAGGTTGATTGGAGTAATGTTGAGATCACAATAGCATGACGGACGTGACGCGATGGACACGACACGAATAAAATAATTCTCCAGACAATGAGCATCAAGACTTTTGTGATGTCAATGCAACAAAAGACGCCTGCACAAGATTTATGAATAAAAATATTTCTAATATATTTGTGTCACGGGTACGACATGTCTTTAAATATGTCTAAACCGCCATCTCTTTTGGTGTTAAATTTTTTTACATGTGCTGTTTTCCTCTGTAATGTTGGTATGTAGTGGCAAAAAATTATTTATAACTAATATTAAAAAATTAAAAAATTTGGAAAGTGGTATAATTTCACTCTACTAATTACAATAACACAAATTTACTACGGGCATCAACACTTAACCAATAGAAACCCCAAAAACGACAGTGGGGAGGGCTATGAAAAACAGGGAAATTATGGGTTAAAACGAGTGGAAAATACGTAGGTACATAATGTAATATTTATTCATGAAAATATGTAAAATTGCAAAATGTAACAACTGAACATTATCTAAATTGACAATATGACCAACAAAAGATAAAAATACGATAGTAGGGAGAGCTATGAATATCAGGAAAATTGTGGGATAAAAAAAATTAAAATGTGTAAATTTCATGACAAACTTTTACCCCTCAATTTCCCACTAGTTCATAGCCCTCCCATTATCATATTTCTAAACTGTATTGGTAAAATTGTAAATTTAGGTAATGTTCACTTCAATCATTTTGCAATTAAACATATTTTCATGATACAATACAAACACAAAAATATGTTAAATTATAAAACACACACACATTATTTTTCAGTGCAAATGGGCTACACATGAAAATTATTTCTGGGAGAACTCCAAGCTTCGCTGGTCCCTGACGCTTCGTGTCACCACCAAAAAGAAAAAATGCTGGCACACCTTGAACCACTGTTTTGGGGATTTACTCCCTTGCTGGCGGCGGGACTCTGGCACGGTGCATAATGTAGTACAGTATTTTTCCCTGCGAGGGGACTACACTTGAGAATCATTTCTGGGGAAATTCCAAGCTTTGCTGATGTGTGACGCTTTGCGTCATCACTAGAAAAATTGCCGGCATGCCTTGAACAACTGTTTTGGGAATTTATTCCCTTGCTGGGGCTCGGGCCCTGGCTTGGTGCATAATGTTTGGCTATGCTTGAACACTATTTTTCAGTTCAAGAGGGCTACGCCTGAAAATCATTCCTACATTAGGCCTATAAACTATCGTGATGTTAACTTTAATTTGGTTGGTCTTCCACATTTGACATTACTCACGCCTACAACATCATTTACAAATATCTACTATCATGAAGTTAACTTTCATATGGTTAGGTTGTCCAAATTTCACATTACTCACGCAATTAACACACATGCAATATACACAGATGAATTCATTGCAATGTAATAAACTGCAATACTACAACAAAATTAATTATGTTACCCAATAAAATGCTGCTCAGACGCCGTCCAGCACTAATGACCACACACTATGTATTCCATTTGACAATACTCCATAAATAATCAAATTAACACACAAATATTATATTTTCACTTTTCGCATGCATTTATTAGCATAGAAACACTATTTGCAAACAATTATTTGATGTAACAAGTCTGAGATAATTACAATAAAACACGTTTTCAAGCACTCTTTCGCAAACCTCCAACCAGTACGGATGCATTTGGACCTCACAACCGCATGCACCGTGACCCGCACAATATGGCATTTACTAGCAAACCACGTTACACTCTCAGCGCAGGCTTTATCGAATGGCAGTGCTTTGTCATGCTGGGGTATACAATATTATTGTACATTGACACAATATTATGGCAGGAACATTTCGTAACAATACTATTTATTTATCATACACAATTCCACACAATACATGTACCATAAATAGTACGTCAAACATGTCGCCGGCAACACGTAAACATAGCAAGCAGAGAACGCATGTATTAAACTACTTTATCTACAAAGTTCTACCAATATATTATCAAAACCTCATAGATATCCATCAGGAGGTAAACATTGGGTAATTCATCAGAACTACATGTTCTTCCGACACTATTTTATACCTGTGTTGATTATACCTGAATAACGCTATTTTCGTGGCATAAGTAAACACTAGGAATTATATTTTAAAAATTAACCATTTGTTTCAAATCGTAATATAACACTAATATAATTATTCGACCCAATATAAATACTTTCTACTTAAATTCCACGTGTTGTATAGCATAAACACAGCATTTTTATAACCCCCTCTCTATCTCATTTCATTTTTTTTTACAGAAAACTACTTAAAGCCCCTAGAAAATTCCAGGTGATTATAATTACTAATAATCATATCTAACAAACGCAGGTGTTATTCTCCACTTTTTCAAAAAAGCTCCTATTCTAGAATTTTAACCCAATATTTAGAAATAATGATAGTGAGGCCATCAAATCTAGTGTTTCATAAACGCGAATTTAAGTTGTCGCGGAGCACCCTTCGCCTAGCATCGGTCATTGTCATGTTCCGCTTGTGTGTGTGTACTTTATGTTCGCACATTGTCTAAACGGTATTAGGACAACTACAATCTATTGAAATAGTTATCTTACATATCAAACACAACAAACACAAAATACATAGTGTCGAGACATGCAATGACACGCCACCATATAACAATTTTTAATGCGGTTTTCAGTCATAAGATAAAAATATAAAAAACTTCTTACTGTTTTCACGAACATAAAAGCTCCAGTATGGAAATACCTCAACACCTAACAAATCTGATTTTTAAAATAAACAACAGTCATAGCTAAATCAACAACTTATAAATTCAAACCAAAACAACCAATTGAATTTCTGCCACTATCATAAACAAAACCGCAAAAATAAATACAATATTGCCACCATACACAAATGGTATATTTCAAACATAAAAAATTCTCTGGTAGGAACAACATTGAAATTTGTAATTTAAAACAGTTGTAACAAAATCTGAGTTTCTGGTAAGGGTGGATTACCGTTTTACCACTTCTAGTGGTACTCGATTATGAATTGATAAGTAATATAATAATTTGAGTTGTTACAATGAATAGATTATACGAAAATAAATAACAAACATTTGTATAAAAACGCCAATATCGATTATTTAAATTCGATAATTCTTTATTAGTGCCCGAAATTAAACATTAAGCACGGGGTTACAACAAAATCTTCCCCGGTTCGAAATCGATTGATCCTTGTTCCGAAAATGGATCCAGTTTGAACTTGGTTCCAATGTAAAAGTGTTGAACCAACGGAATTACATTATTCTCTATACCTGATTCCTCGATCTAAGATACAAACTAAGAAATCGAGATTAAGTATTAGACAAATTTTGCTATTGAATCGTAATATATGACGTTAGGGAAGTAGGCGTATTTTTACTATATAATATTCAAGTGATTATAATGTTGTTTTAATTTCCCAAGAAAACAAACGAACATAGTTATATATGTTTTTGTATTTTCAAACTACATAATGTCGACGGTGGCTACTGATCTATTATCAAGATTTCGAACCACCAATTTCGGTGGTACTAAATATGAAATTACGCTGTAGGTAATGTCATTTCATTACACCGCCCCACCAGCCCCTTCCAACAAACCAACTATCTACATTTTGAAGCCTGGAAACTAACACCTTTTTCTGCATACAGAGAGATGGCTAACATCTGCAGGCGGGTGATGCAATTCTGTCCCCCGTCCCAAGGGCCGTGCTAATGCAATACGACCCTGGATACATTCCAGTAGTGGATAGACACATTTCATGTCACCATCATTAACCTCACAAAGTCTATCTTTGGAAACTAACAAACACCCTACTTCTTCCAGCACTAATCCAATAAAGGAATACAATTTATCCTCCTCAACTGTTGCATAGTTTTTCCCAGGTCCTCTCTGCTTTGCCTGGTTTTCTATGCCCTATTCTATACCCTTCTTCTTTCGGGGTGTGTCCATGGCTACAATTGCGGCCATGGCACCAGACACCCTGCTCGGCCGTGATGCATGCGCCCATATTTGTTAATTAAACCCGTTCTCCAACCGTCTTAGCTACTAACATGCATGTCGGATGGCACGATGTACTTTGAAGGTGCTCATGCTGATGTAGTGGGATTTGGGAGCTCGCCAGAAAAAAATTACTTCTGTTTAAAAGTGATGCTCTTGATAGCTGCTTAGTCAGTTTGCCTGCTTTGTGTAAATTATTCATACATTTTCATTTTCAATCTCTTTTTAACCTCGTCCACGACATTTTGTTAAACAAGAAAAGCAACTTCGTAATTTTTCACTAAACATAAAACAAAGTAATAAAATGAATAAAGTGTTATACGTTTTATAACCTCGTTTTTATGGATTGCAATAGTTATGTATAATTTGAAATACTTTATCAATTTCCAGTTAATATACATATATAACACTTACATTATGTCGCGGTTACAACAAATGTGTATTAATTTATACTTCGTTTCTAGCCGCCACGTTTCGTTTTATTTCGAGCCTTTGTAGCACACCTTAATCTCGTACTTGACCAAGCCGGGAGTGACAAATATAAACTACGATTTGAGCACACCACCTTCACGAAGATCGCCTTGTTTGTAGACTATGAAACGTGGTGCGAAAATGACACTGTCTTGAGAAATAACATGGTATTGACCAAGGCTATCATGTTCTCATCCTTAACACATGAATATGAATACCACCCATCGTGTTCACTAGACCGGCTTGACAACAAACATTGCTATAACAAACCATCAGGCCCACCAATAGTTTCATCCAAATTTCAGTCCTCATCAAATAACATATCTACCGAGCTCTCATCGTTACGGCGACCTCTCATTATTTAATTTGCAGAGCTGGGCTTCAATATACTTGTATTGAGTTTGGAATTTTTGTGTCCATGATTTCTTTTTTTTTTTAATGGCGTGCATCATTCTCCTTGCTTTCCTTTAGTCCTGATATGTCCTAAAGTGGTATAATAAATATTTCTGTGAACTGAATGGCAAGTGATTTATTTCGATCGCTATAAGTGTGTAAGGGGACGGGCCCCAACAATACATGCTCACACCATGTTGTATGTAAGTAAGATTTGCAAGTACCAATTTTAAGTGTTATTCCATATCTTATGGGCAAATGGTTGGCCCTGACAATCCACATATATGAGTGTTGATGGCTAGTCAGGTTTCCTATAAAGAGCAAGTATCATGGTATTTAGTCGACCCACTGGCTACCGTTTAAGAAACATCTATCAAATCATCGCATCTGGAACAATAACCGGCAGGGCAGAGGTCACCAACATCATTGGCGAGGAGATTTAATCCGGGCAGATGATGCACAACCCCAAGATCAGCAGAGACAACAATCATTTTGATGCAACCTTGACAGCATCTGGAGCCTATCTGGGTAAATCATATCCTAGACCTCACCATCACCGTCCCCAAAATCACATCTAACACCTTGTAAATCTATTCTCTGCCATCAGTCTCTGGAAATTTTCGCTTTATCCAATACTGGAAAGTGTCTTGTATTATACGGGCTGATAATGCCCAGCACTAATATAATGAATTTAATAAAATTAATATACGTACAGTGCACATGCAAATGGGATTAATGTAGGTTATGGGCACATGCTGGTGCATATAGTGTTGGTCATGCTTACATTAAACACAATAATATATCATGTGATAAAGAAATTATATTACCTAAAAGACACTAGATTATCAACACAAAACAATAATGTAATTTATAATACACTTTGCACACATTTCAGCACACATCTCACATACCTCACAAAATTACATAAACACTTTATATTTGAGAAGGCCTTCAGAAATTTACAAGGTATACAAATGCAAGTTGTTACACTTCAATACACGAACATGTGGGAAACAAATAAAACACTATAAAATAATATGTATTTAAAAAGGCCATGGAAAAGATGAAATACAAACATACAAAATAGAAACTCCACTATTGTGGGCGTGACACGCACAGGTTTTAATGAATGGGTTTATGACTGTCATAACATAGTACATGTCAAATACCACCCCCCTCTCCACAGTAGACAGTTCGGGTGACACTGCTGAAGCAATGATCTCATTTGCAACATCTCGCCAGCGGGTAAATGTGCCCGTGTGACCACAGATTGTACACACTGTGTAGACTATGCTGTCAAGGCTTTGTAGATGCTGGCACTGTGACGGCTGTCTTGGGCACTTCTATCAACCAGCAGGCCGGGCACAGTGCATGGTGTGACCGGCGCGGTCGTAAGGTAAATGAGGGGAGAGATGCTGCCCTCCGATCTCGTGTGTTATCCATGCTGTTGCTGTTTGCATCAGTGCTGGGAGAGCAACTGGTGTACAACTTTCGATGTGAACCAAAATGGTCCTGCAGATCGCTTGAAGAGGGGGGGGGGCTGGGATGCTGATGACCCTCTGCTTAATGCTGGAGATGTCAAACATCCCTAGGGTTTCGTGGTGCTGTTAGGTGGGACCCTCACTTGCCGATCCTGGCCATCCTCAGGTGACCCACCTGCATGCCTGGATGTGACAGCATTCGCTAAAGCCCCTATGAACATGCAGATAGCAGATGTTTCGGCTGAACATGTGCTTGGTGCAATGCTATTATGTTGGATGTCTGCCAAATCCCCACTAAGGTATATTGAGTAATAGATGTTTCCCAGTGCTTTTGTTATGGTGAACTTGTGGAGACGTATACTTGTTGTCCTGAGTGGAGTGGCGGCGGCGGGCACATGGTGGCTGGCAGCCACTGCATGTTGTAGTGGCGCTGGTTCTCTCAGGCCTTTCTCTGTGAATGTGCACTGTCTCATTGTTCCTGTTTCCTTCGACCACAGGGCTCAAGGCACACTACCTTACACCACTCCTGAACACACCAGGGTGGGGAAGGTCATAACCCTAGAGCAGCTGTTCAGGTTTTATGCCAGTTGCATGATTCTCCAGCATGCGTAATGTAAATGGTGAAGAGGGCAACCCACATAGCAGAACAAGCTTGTTTCAAGCTTGAAACAAGCTTACTATGAAAAACCTGTAAGCATAAATCAAGCTTGCCATGGCAAGCCATTAAGCTGGAATAAAGTTTGAATCAAGCTAACAAGTCACCACGAGGCAAACATGCATCAAGCCTGTCCTGGTTAGCCTGTGCCAAGCCTACCCAAGCAAGCTTGCATCAAGCTTGCCCACAGAGAAACAGCTTACTAGGCATTTTCAAAGCCAAAACATAATTATGTTTCCTATCGATTTTAAGATTCTTATATGTATTAGTGTAAAAGAAAAGATAACATTACATACTCATGACATGCATATCGGGCCATTATGTACCCAATTAAGCATTAAAATACACTACATGAAACATTTTATTTATGAATGTATAATTACGTTATTTAAATGGTTTACTACCCATGCAAACAACAAATTCAAATAATAATATATATTAGCCCATATAAAGAGGCTATTAACTGCCTGATCTGCAGAGTCCCTCTCTACCCGGGGAAAGACATTCAAGCCTTCGGCAAGTTTGACGAAAGCAAGTAATCACAAGACCTCCAAATCTAGGCTTGAGGCAAGTTTGAATCAAACTTGTAACACAAAGCTTGCACAGCAAGTCTTATTCAAGCCTTCGGCAAGTTTGCCAAAGGCAAGTATCACAAAGCCTTCAAATCTAGGCTTGAGACAAGCGTGAATCAAAGTTGTCACACAAAACTTGCACAGCAAGACTGAATCAAGTCTATTGGCAAGCTTGCCACAAGCTTGCATACTATGTGGGAAATGATCCACCCAGAAGGTATGGTCCTCACCCACATGCAAACAAAGCTGTGTTTTTGATGTCCTAATTACTTAGCTCTGTTGGATGTATATGTGGATGGTAGATGAGGGGTCATGAAGTGATGAATGCTTTGGAATGTACAGTAGTTATGCCATACATGGTCAGTGAATTGGGCACCATTATCACTGAGTAACTAATGTGGATAACACCAGCACAGGAAACATTTCTGATGGTCCTTGCACGAGAATTTGAAACTGTGTACACTTCAACCCAGCATGAGAAAAAGTAAATTATGACCACGATGAAGCTCTTAACCCATGAAATGCGCAGGCAGGGGCCCATGAGATCTAGTGCCACTGTCTCACACTGTTCTATGAGTTGCCTGGGTTGCTATTGTTAGGTCCCATCTGTGTGGCAGCTTTTGAAGTGATTGCACACCACACACAAAAACACAAATTTCCGCACCTTCCCAGTCACATCTGGCCAGTAAAAATGATTCAGCACGTTTTTTCCTGGTTTGTGCAGCACCTGGATGTCCGAAAATTTTACTGAATGAGAGTATGTTACAAAACTGCCTTGTGTGCGGCTGTCAGCACACAAATATGCCATGTGTTATTGTTTACGCCTGACCATGTTTCCACGCAGTTGTCCACATCACTTTACTTTTTGTTTGTTTTTCACAATCCAGCTTCCACTTTTCAGAGATGGGGCACTGCAACTGAGTATTGATGACGGTTTATGTAGTGTGTCCATATTTTGCATGGGTGTAGACATTGTCACATTATTGCACCCTATGGGCAGGGTTTGATGTGAGGCGGGTGTTACACCTGATTGGACCATGGGGAGATGGAGATTATGTCGATAGGTAATACTTAGAAGTTGCAGTTCTCTGGTGGATATTCTGGCTTCCTCTTATCAACCATGATTTACATTACTTTTACAAAATATGGGTTAAGCAGTCGAGATGCGACTGGGATGGAATAATAGTCGGAGAATTCCAATGTGTAATTTTATTCCACTCGAAAACCCAAATGGGGCACAGGTGAATTTAAGTCCTCCAGTCACACAGAAAAATAACCTGGGCACGAGACAGCACTCTCTCTGGGCGAGCAGAAACAAGGTTCTGGTACATTACATATACAATAAACAGAATTACATAATAGTTAGGTTAAGAAATACTGAAGGCCTGGAGTGGTGCACACACTCGGCTGTCTCACTGTAGTCCATTCATGGTAACGTGAGCACTTTTTAAGGCCCTTCTAAATTTTTCCTTTCATCTTGTTTCCATATTCCTGCTTCTTTTTAGTATAAACATTACTTTGTGACGAATAAACACAGAGTATACATTTCACCACCCTCAAAATTTAATACCGGATGCTGCAATAAGTTATATTTATTAGTGGTTAAAGCCTTTTGGTAGGGCCTTAAAAAGTGCTCACTTTACAGTGAACAGCCTATACACGTTCATGACTCTACTAACATGGCGGTGGGCGCGAGGCCCTGTGATTGGCCACGGCTGTCGCCGGATATCATGTGACTTATGTGAATATGATATGTGTGACAAAATATGTGAAGAAGTGATGTGACACAGCTTAGAATTTAATACTTAAATGATTTGGACATTCAACACTTATAAATTACAATTCTTATAAAATAAATATCAGTCTTTTTGGCAGCTGTGGTTCGGGTTGCCATATTTGAATTCTAACATACAATGTTCTGCTGTTGTAGTGGTGGGTGCACGCCCCATGGGAAGGCTCCCGATTACAACTTATTCTCTGGAATACTTAATTCTTAAGGCAAAACAACATTACATAAACAATCACACAATAAAAACACTTGAAATAATTTAGGTAAGAAATTCGTGGCTTCTCACTAAATGGTTGGCGTTTTTGCCATATCTATGGTATGTCACATCTATGGGCTGGGTGTGGTTGCCTCTGTGGTGGCTAGCATGTGTCCGTGAAACAAATAAGCATCAGGTAAACAATAACATATCTAGCCTAGCATTACCCTGAACAGTGTTTGCCATGATACTTAAGTGTCATAATAATTATAGGAACATGCAGAAATATAAAACAACGAATATACAACACAACATATCACCTTTCAGTATGGTATTCTGACCCCTCAACTGTCAATTGGAATGTTGACATTTCTTATGTGACACTAACAGTCGCGAAGGAACAGAAGCAATTACACTATTGCACTTTAAACACACAATTCATAACACAACCTTGCATTAACTTGTGTGACACTTGTGCACGACGTGTAACACTCGTAAACACTGAGCACATGACTGCATACATATAACACTTAATATTAAAGAGGCCTTAGAAAAACACAGTTTCACTATATTTCTGCACCTATGGTGCACACATGCTTCACTAGTAGGGTGTGGTGCCTGATGGTGCTGCAGGAAAGGAAGCATGGTGAACGGGTTCACCAAAGTGGTTCGCATCAGGTTGTTGACACGTGTCTCGGTGGGGAGAGAGGCAGTATATCCTCCCACTCCTCCTCATCGCGGGCAATGGTATCGCCTGGTGCATGGGACAACTGGTCAGCCAACTAATTATCTTTGTCCACTACATGATGCACTTCGAAAAGTGTGTTAGCTTACTGTGACATTATCTTATGATGTGCAGTCATACGAGGCTATGATTGTCAGTGAGGAGCGTGAACCAAGGGTATTCCAGAAATTGTCGATATATTTTAAAACTCCATACTACTGCCAAGCACTCGCGCTTGTTCACATCATAACAATGTTCAACTGCACTGAATTTTGCATTGGTATAGTCGATTATCTAGTGATTTCCATCGTCTCCTAATTGAAACAGTACCGTGCCTATGCCCTGTTCACTGGCATCGGATTGTAGGTACAGATTATGGGTTAGATCATGGCATGCCAAGGCCGGGCACTCATGAAAACTGTGTTTCATCTTGGAAAAACTTTTTCCCTTTTCTTCTCGCCAATTAAAATTTATGTTTGGATACATGAGCACAGTGAGGGCTGCAGTGATGATGGCAAATTCTGTGATGTACTCTCGCAGCCAGTTTGTCACAAAGAAGAATTTTCTTTTCTGTTTTCAGATGATGGGTGCTGGGTATTCATCGATAAGGCAAAATTCTTTGGTTGGTCTACTTGCCTGCTCATTCACCAAGTGTCTGAGGAATTGAATTTACGTCTTACCTGTGCGACATTTGCGGTTTGCACATGCGAGACTGTTGATGGCTAGGCATTTAAGTATGAGCGAAATATGGCGGATGTGGTCCTCCAACGTCTCTGATCACACGACCAAATCGTCGAGATAGGCCAAGGAGAGCTCTCCGATGAAGCCATCCAGTAATCTTATCATCATAGATTGGAATGTTTAGACACTTTCCAGTATTGGGTAAAGCGAAAATTTCCAGAGACTGATGGCAGAGAATAGACTTACAAGGGGTTAGATGTGATTTTGGGGACGGTGATGGTGAGGTCTAGGATATGATTTACAGATAGGCTCCAGACGCTGTCAAGGTGGCGTCAAAATGATTGTTGTCTCTGCTGATCTCGGGGTTGTGGGCCATCTGCCCGGATTAAATCTCCTCGCCAATGATGTTGGTGATCTCTGCCCTGCCAGTTATTGCTCCAGATGCGATGATTTGATAGATGTTTCTTAAACGGTAGCCGGTGGGTCGACTAAATACCACGACACTTGCTCTTTATAGGAAACCTGACTAGCCATCAACACTCATATATGTGGATTGTCAGGGCCAACCATTCGCCCATAAGATATGGAACAACACTTAAAATTGGTACTTGCATATCTTACTGACATACAACATGGTGTGAGCATGTATTGTTGGGGCCCGTCCCCTTACACACTTATAGCGATCGAAATAAATCACTTGCCATTCAGTTCACAGAAATAATTTATTATACCACTTTAGGACATATCAGGACTAAAGGAAAGCAAGAAGAATGATGCACGCCTTTAAAAAAAAAAAAGAAATCATGGACACAAAAATTCCAAACTCAATAAAAGTATATTGAAGCCCAGATATACACAGTCACTAAGAACAACAACTTTGCAACTTGGTTTGAAAAATACAGATTGCATCTAAATATTTATGTTGCTTCTTACCATTTGGTGAACTGGGGGAAGTAGAGAACACACGTGCACTGGAAAAAACAGAAAAACAACAATATTATATATCCTGAGAAATTTCCCAACCTGAATAACCACTTGTGAAATCCCATAAGAAAAAAACTTAAATGACTCAATGAGTAAAGCAAGCACAATTATAACTTTAAAAGTAAAAGCACGCCTAATGATTCACTAAAAAATTACAATATGGAATACTAATTTCAAGAATACCATTGGGAGGGAGCAAACACTCTCAATACGCTTAATCATGAGCATAAAGGCAGCCATAAAATATCCACTAAACTCCTTGGCTATAAATTTATTTTGGCAAATCGTAGTCCAGGAGACCATTCCTACAGCATGTAAGAAAAAAAAAAAAAAAAAGTAAAATCCACCTCTTACGAACATTCCAATGAACTACCATATTGAAAATTCACACAATCAAAACAGTGAAGAAACTCTTCCCTTCAAAAATCCATTAAAAAAACAATACAAAAAAGAAACTCAATCCCCAGCATAACAACGACTACATTCATTTGCAATACTTAACTTGTGTAGTACTCATATCACGCGAAAACATATATATAATGCTGAGGCCCAGAAGTAAAAAGTGGTGTAGACATGATCTATCGTCGGCCAGGCCACGCAACTCGATGAGGAACACTGGACACTTGCTGGGAACGAACATTTATACACAAAAATGCGGCTCAGGAAGGTTAAGGAGGCGGCGGGAATAGCACAGAGGCGTATGGAAGGTGCCAGAGTGTGCGAGGCTGAACTCGTTGCCAGTAGTAGCCGCCAGACAGCGCTCGGCCGCACCAGGAGTGCCACACACCTCTCTTCAGTGTAGCTTAATTCTTCGAAGTGTTCAGGCGTGCGCCACCATGATGGGTGTTTTTTGGTGGCAGCGAGAGTGTTGAAGGGGGGGGGGGGGGGAATTAAATACCTTTTTCTGCAGCAAAAATATTGCCTCTTCAAATAGTAACCCCTCTTCAAACAAAATAACAGTCTATTAATCTTGGCTACCAAATACAGACATGGAAAATAACCAAGCAGACTTGCTAACCAAGTTCATTAACATGATGTAGATCTGTAATCACACTAACTCCATAATAGCAGCATTTATTCATATTCCAGTAAATTGTAGGCATCACACATTTCACCAGCTGGCGTGACAAATAATAAATAATTCAGCTGTACAGTTTTTGGAAGGACAGGAGTACTCCCATAACATTTCTTGAGTTTGCTCATCGAGATGCACATGTCAGACTTGAAGCAGGGCTTCAATACTACCACACACTGTAAGAGAGCCTCAGAGGTCTCGTCTGAAAATCCAGAGAAGCTGATAGATGATGCCCACAGTAGAATACAGCTGATGACGAAGAAAGAGCGGCAAGGTCCTCCCCCGTATCTTCTGCTCTTGAACTCCAGTTACTTTGGCAGGGTGGAAAGGAATACGGAAACAGAAAAAGGACTAGGGAGGAGATGTCCATCTAAACAAACTTACCAAATCTTCTAATATCGCGCCCTTGTGTTTCTTCACCATAAAAAATACATTAAGTGGATATCCTTTGCTTACTAATCCATAAAAACAACTACTGCTTGTAGTTTTCTCCTTTGAGAACTAATTAAAAATACTACATATGTTTAGCGAACATCTTATAAAATGGAAAATAACAATATTTGCAATACCTTACTTCCAAAATACTTTACCATACAGTGTGAACCCTCCCCTAGTGGCGACAGTGCACCTCTTCAGGGTACAGGGGCTGGCCGATGTTCCAATGGCTGATGACAAATCCTAATATTAAAGACATTACTTTTTAAAAACTTGTCTGTTGCTGGGTCCTGCAACAATACTGACATATGGCCATCGAACTTAAGGCCTATTTTTGCTGAGAAGGAATCAACCTTTATAGATAAATGATGAGGCTTTAGCAAGAACTAAATCACCAACCTTATAATAAACAGGATCTTATTACACATCCTGCACCCTACACATATGGCTATAGCATTCCTTGAGATGCTTGGTAGCATCCTCCCAGAATTCTGTTCGCTCCCCTACATCTGCATCAAAATGTAATCCCCGGGCATTAAGAAGAGGATAAAATAGTCTCCGACCAAAGAACACTTCTTGCGGCGTCAAACCTGTAGCAGTATTTACACAAGAATTCAAGGCCAACATTATGACATAATTCTCATCTTCCCAATCTGTGTAAACATCATGATAAAAGGAAACAAGCGCACCCTTAATGGTACGATTATACCATTCTGCCATATTAGCTTGAGGGTGATAAGGGGTTGTATGGACCAAACAAACTCCCCAAGAAAAAGCTACATTTGATACCTCGGTGGAAGTAAAGTTCCTCACATTATCAGTAACAACTTGGGCGGGTGAACCAAAATAACAAAACATTTGTTCCTGCAAGATCTTACAAACAGTAGTGGCCTTCTGGTCTCTCAGGGGGAATAACAAAACAAACTGAAAATCCATAAACCAAAACCAATAAATAATTAAAACCCTTATTATATCTAGGGTGAGGGATAAACACATCCATATAGACTCTTTACCAGACAAAGCTAGGTGGTGAACAACTAAACTGTCCTTGGGCTCTACTATTAGGGGCCTTTACCTGCTGGCACAAAGCACACTGTTTCACCCAAACTCTAATTTCTGATTGCATTTCTGTTTAAAAAAAAATGGTTGTTCGATATGTTGCAAAGTGCTTTCTTGCCCTGATGAGCGTCCAAATGAGAGTTATGGAAATAATCAAATACCATTGGCATCACTACCTTGAAAACATAGGTCTTGAAATTGCCCTTACGCAAGCTTTGCTAATAATCCCCTTCTTCACAATAAAACCGGTAAGTTCACCTAGCTGGATTTTATGCCACAACTCTGCATATTTATCACTCTTTTGCTGCCAAACCCTAATGTTCAGATAAGCCAGTGGAACTTGTTTCAGAACATTTACTTGCTCCTGAATTTCTCCATCACACACAAACTTGTCAGAGTCAAACATTCTAGACATACTGTCCGCTACACCATTGTCGTTTCCTTTCATATGAAGTATATCAAATGAAAAATTACTAAGGCATTCATCCAAAGGCTTAATTTAACCAAAGGTTTCTTGGAATTCCAAAGACTTGTTAAGGCTCAGTTGTCCGTACACAGCTTAAAACGAGTACACTCCAGATAATCGGAAAATTTCTCCACCCCAAATTCACAAGCAAGCGATTACCTTTTCAGAGGCCGAGTACTTTCTTCACATGAACTAAATCAAATGAAAAATTACAAAGGCGTTCGACCCAATGGCTTAATTTAACCAAAGGTTTTTTTTGGATTCCAAAGATGAGTACTTCTTTCGATGGATGTTAATAGCCGAATAGCATAAGCAATTGAAAAAACACCATCCCCATACTCTAGTGACAAAACGACGCCTAATACTAGAGAGCTAGCATCTACATGCAGTAAAAACTTATGATCAAAATTAGCCAATCGTAACACTGGGGGAGAGGTCCAACAAGTTTTTATTTTTACCAAAACCGCCTCTTGCTCGTCTCCCCACAAAAACTCCTGGCCCTTATGTTTCAAAATATTAAGGGGTTCGGCTGATTCGGCAAGAGAGGGAATAAATCTGACATAGTAGCCTATTATGCCCAAAAAAAACCTTACCTAACGTAAGTTCTTCGGACGAGGAAAGGAAAGCACCCAGGAAATACGATCAGCGTCTAACAGCAATGATCCTTCACTCAGAATAAATCCCAACTTACATGCTGGCTACACCAGATGATTTTCTGTGGATTAACGGTCAATCCCGCTTCCAAAAGCTTCTGTAGGACTAACATTACATGTTCCTGGTGCAACTCCTTAGTGTCACTGTAAATGACAATATAATCCACATAGGTGAAAACAAATTCAGCTTTATATGGCAACAAGATGGTTTCTGAAGAACGAGAAAGTACCTGGGTCACAAACGAAACACCAAAAGGGGCTCTGGTCCATCCAAAAACACCTCAAGGAGTAACAAAAGGAAGAAATTTGCGTGCAACTTGGTGAAAAGCCTGATTCAGATCTAACACTGTAAGATACCTAGCCTTCCCTTATAACCGAAAAACATGGCCTACCTTAGGTAAAGGGTAAGGATCTATAGTCCATTACCGATTGGAAAATTTCACCTTCAAAAAACACTCTAGGCGGCACAGAAGGCGGCAGGAATAGCGAAGAGGTATATGGAAGGTGCCATAGTGTGCTAGTCTTAACTCGTTGCCAATAGTAGCCACCAGACAGCGCTCGGCCGCACCAGGAGTGCCACACGCCTCTCTTCAGTATATCTTAATGCTTTGAAGTGTTCAGATGTGAGCCACCTAGGTGGTTTTTTGAATTTTTGAGGAGGGGGGTGGCAGGGGAGAAGAAAAACAAAGTACCTTTTTCTACAGCAAAAAAATTGCCTCTTCAAATAGTAACCCCTCTTTAAACAAAATAACAGTTACCAAAATAACTGGGCTACCAAATACAGACATGGAAAATAACCAAGCAGTCTTGCTAACCAAGTTCATTAACATGATGTAGGTCTGTAAACCCACGAACTCCATAATAGCAGCATTTAATCGTACTCCAGAAAATTGTAGGCATCACACATTTCACCAGCTGGTGTGACGAATAATAAATAATTCAGGCAGGACAGTTTTTGGCGGGACAGGAGTACTCACATAACATTGCTTGAGTTTGCTGTTTGACACATGTTTCAGACTTGAAGCAGGGCTTCATAATTATTCAATGAAATTAAACCTCCCTCTTGTAGAGCACTTAAACAATGAGCAACGAGGCAACAGACTGGTCACTGCTGTTACACTGCTAAAAGTCTTGTGACACAAAATGGTTTATGGCAAACATAAGCTTTCTTGGGCAATGCTCATCCCGCAGGAAGAGATGGAGGTGTACCGGGTGGCTACACAAGAAAAAGTTTCCGGAATTAATCAAAGTCTATTGTAGTGAAGAGAGCTGACTCGTTCCTGAGGGTCATTCAGCACAGCAAATACTCCAAGTGCAGTTGTTGTCTCCTCTTAGAATAAAATTAATACTGGTAGAATGATTTCCTTACTTGTTGCGAAGTGGGATACCTTGGCTCACCACACGCCCATACAAATCACTGTTACTTATTATACCGACTTGTGACCATTCCAAACATACTTGCACAGTAAATTACACATTAATAAAATTGGTGGAAGAAGGCCTATACCTAAAATGCTTTGTGGCGAACTGGAAATAAATCACACATGGAAATTCGTCACTGTTGAGATTTATTCAGTTACGTTGCTACATCTCCGTAGGAGAAAACTTACATTGGTGCTGCTTGTTAAACGATCAACTCGGGTAATACTGATAAACAACATGTGGTCAATAAAATAAATTGATGCATTTTAAGCCTACCCAGGCGATGCTAGCACTGAGAAGGTGCAAAGGGCGGTAAAGTCACGCAGCTGAAAACGAGAAGGTTCTGGTATATTAAATAACTATTGCAGTGAAGTGATTAGTTCAACATGGTGATAGCTGCTCGAGCGCGCGAAACACAAACCCCGACATAATGTGGCAAACCCTTCACAAAGACGAACAACTACTGAACTTTCTTTATGCAGCGTGCCGGCCATCTTGGCGGGCTGGCTTTCCGCGCTGTACTACATTCTTGCACACAACATTTTCAAAAAGGACACGTACCCTGCGTGCCGGTTGGTACACGTTGCTTACAAAATAACTCTGTAAATAATATTCATTATACACAACATTACAATTGCGTGGATGTTATGGAGTTGAAAAACGCGTGAATGGACACTACAGAAATTACAAAAAGACACTTTGACAACACTGAGGGCTTTAGGGCTGTGAAGACAGGCACACTCATTAGTTGTGTTCCCTTGCGTGAACTTATCTTGCCTTTAAGTTGCACAAATTAATAAAACAGGAATTTAAACGTTCCTGCATCATGCGGGCGTGGTCGCAGCTCGCTCTGCTCTTCACTTGTGTGGTCTCTTGCCACAATGCCCTGCACTAGCACTCGTAGAGCGTGCACACACACACTGCAGTATGGAACCTTGTGCATTGGTTAAAAGGGGCAAGGAGAAGGGATTAACATGCACACACGTCAGCTACTTGCTGACTATCGTTCCTACCTTATGCATGGACTGGCATCAGCTTGCCGACGCACCAGAGCGACACTATTTTCTGCAACAACTTGCGCTATCTTACCTTCAATAATAAAACACACATTCATATTCACTTAAATAACCCTGAAACATAATACTGATGAATGAAATGAACGTATCACTGGATGCATGATGAGACAAATTATATTATGTTAACATTGCTCAATTAAACTAATCATCACAACAAGCATTAATTTCTATAATAATAATCCTAGCATAGCAAATTCTCTGGCAGAGCTTCTGGGTTCATAAGTTCGAAAATTGACTGGTCTATAATGCATGTCCAGCCACTTCGTGTAGTCTCTACATTATCATGGCTGCTATGCACCGGCATGCACTTGCACTGATCTCCGTTTTGCCAGTCTGATCGCTTACCTGCGACCGGGCGTACAATCTGCCTATCTGTAGATTGCACAACCCTTCTGTGTTGGCTATTCAGGTCTCGGTCGGACAAACGGTCTTAGGGGTGAGGGCACGTGGCACACGTCAAGGCCATGAACCTGAAACAAGTCATGTTGCTGTAGTCCATAAGAGAGACACCATGTGGTTTTCCCATTTGATATTTATAAAGGTTTTTATGGGTGCATATGTAATTCCCAATAGAGTTACCTACTGCCTGAGTAACTTTACATAATAGGCATTAAAGATATTAACAATGAGGAAAGCATGCGACAGTTGAAAACACTAGGTTTGTTAGGCTAAGATATAAGTTTAATGACATAGTGTCACACGATGTTAGTTTAGAAAGTTCTTGTTATATGTAAATTTTTTTTAACTATTAAAAGGTTGTGCATGTCACCATATTCACCCTCAGTGTTCGTGACCATCCAGTATTCGCAATCATTCCATTTGCATTTTCCATTTTTTTTTCATTGCACCACGCGGGAATACCAGGCTTGGCAGCAGCTTCCCCACTGCCATTTTTCAGTAGTAGAACAGTACTCACAGGGAAGATACATCGTTACGGTCACCCTGGGACATCATCACTGTGAAACAACTGCTAAGTTTTCAATAGAATAAGATTTTATTATGGAACTGTAATTTCTTTTAGCATCAGCGAGTGTGAGTGCCACACCACAATCCGGGTCGTTTTGTGCATGGCCGGACTTTAATTTTGTATATTAATTACCATGTAGGTGTTCGCACCTTTTTTTAATGTACAGTCACCCTCCCGATTTAATGGAGGACCTATTGACTTCAGTGGCTCTAATCAAGTATCAAGTGAATATATGTTTCGTAGAACTATGAATTCCCATGTGCCTTTATTCCATTACGTGTGCCACATTCTGACCACTAGACCATCCAGTTAACCGACACCGGCCGCACGGGAGTAAGCTGTGTGAGGTGCATGTGGCTCAGTGTGATACAAATATCCATGCTGTAAAAATGTATACTTAGGTCTGTTTACATTAATTTCAGTGGCCCACCAGTGTTTGTTTTCAATTGCTTTTCAAAGTAAATCATATTTTCTAATGTGACCATGTCGTTCAAACTCGTTGCACCGTGTGCACCATTGTGACGTCTGTGCAACCACATGTTGCATTTCTGTATTGTGTATATCGCCCGTGCGATATAGTGCTTATGTGTTTAATATTTATTTTAAAATGTTTTTTGTAGTGTATATTGTATCTTGTTTTTCATTTGAGTGAAGCATGTTGTTGTGATGTGCACCGTACCAAAATGTAAATAAACTGTGTATCCACGTGGTAATACTCCACACACATTGTATATATTGTATGTAATTTTCAATGTCCTTTTATTGCTTGCGCTTGCTTTATTTTCTTGTTTTAACATATTGTCTTAAATGGAACAGTACAAACCAGTACAAATACTCGACATAGTCAGTATTTTGTGTTAAATTGGCTGCAACAAATGAATATGATAACGTATCGTAACATCCACATGCCAAAATGCGACAGCTTAATCATAAGTGTCCTTTTAATTTGAATTTACTTTGAAGTGTTGTGTTGATATGTTTTGTGTATTGAGATATTAATGTGTAAATTAATGTGGAGAAATCCCGGCACGTGCAGAGCAATGTACTGGGGAAATGTAAGGCAACAAAGTTTATGTTTACATATATTTTTGTTTCTTCTTATTATTAAAGCATGTCTTATCATGTAATGTTTTAATTGCCTCATATTCGTTTGGGGCTATATTGACCCACTCCATCTTACTTGTTTATGTGTTTTTCATGTAATTTTTGATGATGTGTCACAGTGGTGGCAGCTTTTGCCGGAAAGGCGGCAGCTCGCCGCCATGTTAATCATTTGTCTCTTGGTTCCACGTACTCTCCCCTGGCACTTCACCGTTTGATACCAATTATGAAGTTTACAATAGTTTTTCACATAATTATCAAGAACCTTTGTTTTGCTTAGCCTGGGCGAGTGCACCATTCCTCAACCGAGCCATTTGCAT